>CAIGQV010014432.1:1173963-1223888 GCA_903798115.1 Danio jaintianensis
TATATATAAAATATAATGATTGTGCCGGCTGTGACAGGCATTTTACAGTAAAGGTCAAGTAGTTAGAAATTGGCCAATACAATGACTAAGCTATACATCTTTTACAGTTTTTTTAACTTATTTGTTAATGTTAGTTAAGAAAAATACAACCATTCATTTTAAGTTCATGCTAGGCTTAGGGTTAGCTAAGCTATATAATATAATGCAACAGAGACAACTTTTGATATTAATATTACTTTAGAAAATATATATATTTTTTAATTCTGTTAATGCACGCTAACTAATATATAGTTAGCATATATTTTATATAGATTATATTAAAATATAATCATTCAAATGTTTATTTCAATGATTATGTTTTATTAAAGTATATCATTAATCATTGAAATGTATGGTAAAAAGAATCATTGTTTTTTCATGGATTAAAGTGATCATTCATTATTCATGTTCAATTTATATTTTTATATATTAGTTTTTATATAAGAATTTAGCTAAATTTAGCAAAATAAAGATATACATCTTAAAAAACTTTTTCATTGTTTTAGAATCCCTCAAAATATTGATCTGACTGCAAATCTTCATTTCTCTTCAGGGATTTTGTGTCGCTGTCCTGTACTGTTTTCTAAATGGAGAGGTAACATCATCAGATTTGAATGTGTATTCTTGTCTAATTATATCAGAGAGAACTCTACATGTATTTACCACTGAAAACTTAGAAGCACAAGACTCGATATGTTTCTCATGATCCTAAAAACTTTATCTAAGCAATACAATACATTTTCCCTTATTCTCTCCTTCTCCAGGTTCAGTCTGAGATCAAGCGTAAATGGAGGCGATGGCACATGCAGAGGTTTCTGGGAGCAGACAACAAATACCACCAGCCCTCGATGGCGAGCAACGGCCTCAACTTCAGCTCCCAAATCACCATGATGACCAAATGCAGCCCCAGTACCCGCCGTGCCTCTTCCTGCCAGGACGACTTCTCAGCTGTCTGATCGAAGCGGTGCCCGTCTGTGACTATACACAGAAACTGAAGAGTGTGTGTTCGACACACACAGTCACCCGCAGCACTTTCACCATCCACAGGCGTTGCTCCTGGAGGAACTGCTCAGATCGTGAGGAAAAGCACACAGATCCAGGATCATGGTGATGGTTTGACATGTGATGCATCTTCATTTCATCCACATTCATCAGGAGGAAGTATGCAAATGAAGCAGACTGGTTTGATTGTTTCTTCAGACTACTGAACTGCAGTCAGAGCACAGGTTTCTGCTCAAGAGTTTAAGGCGAGACACTACAGGCGAATGGGGTTCCAAAAATTAACTAATAGTTATCATTATACTTTACACAATACACACACTTAAATTATGTCAAAACAAACTTTTAGTTTGGATGCGATTAATCGTGATTAATTTTTGCCCAGCACTTTATAAATATAAACATATATTAGAGTCAATGTTTCTTACAGATGGGATTTGGGGTGTCTAATCGCTTCATAATTTAGAAAATACAGCCAGAAAAAAAAAAAAAAACATTTGCACAGTTTTTTGTTGAATAAGGTTTTATATGTAATCAGGCAATAATGTTTAAATCAACCCAGACTCATTGGAGAAAAAAATGCTTCAGCCTGCTTTTTTGCAAACAGTTAAATACTTTGCTCTCAGTACATTTCATTGCACATTTCAGGTGACAAATCCACTAGAGGGGGCTGTCTACATTTTTGCAAATCTGAAATGCTACTTAAGGCAAGGCAAGTTTATGTATATAGCACATTTCATACACAATGGTAATTCAAATTGCTTTACATAAACAAGAATAAAAGAGACAAGTATAAGAAAATAAAAACAAAGAATAAAATGATTAAAAACAGATAAAAATATATTAAAATGTGTTAAATAGCACAGTGCTCATTCAGTAAAGGCACAGCTAAACAGATGTGTTTTAAGTCTTGATTTGAATGTGCCTAATGTTGGAGCACTTCTGGAAGCTGAGTTCAGCAGCGGGGGGTGTAGTAGCTGAAGGCCGATTCACCCTGCTTTGACTGAACCCTTGGAATTTCTAGTTTATTTGATCCTAAAGATCTGAGTGATCTGTTAGGTTTGTTTTCAGTGAGCATATCTGTAATGTATTGAGGTCCTAGGCCATTTAGTGATTTATAGACAAGTAATAATACTTTAAAATCTATTCTGAATGTAACTGGGAGCCAGTGTAAAGACCTGAGGACAGGTGTGATGTGCTCAGATTTTCTACTTCTAGTCAGAATCCTGGCAGCAGCATTCTGGATGAGCTGCAACTGTCTGACTGTCTTTTTGGAAAGGCCAGTGAGGAGGCTGTTACAGTAATCCACCTTGCTGGTGATAAAAGCATGAACAATTTTCTGTAAGTTCTCATTGGAAACAAAGCATCTAATTCTAGCAATGTTTTTGAGATGATAGTAGTATGTTGATTTAGTTATTGCTTTGGCATGACTACTGAAACTCTGACTCCAGAATAACACCAAGATTCTTGACCTTATTTTTTGTTGTTTGACCCCTAGAGCCAAGGTACGCATTCACCTTGAGAACCTCATCTTTGTTCCCGAATGCAATAATTTCAGTTTTTTCTTTGTTTAACTGAAGAAAGTGTTGGCACATCCAACTGTTAATTTTATCAGTACATTGGCAGAGGGTGTCAATGGGGCTGAAGTCATAAGGCTGTAAGGCTAAGTAGATCTGAGTGTCATCAGCATAGCTGTGATAGGAGATTTGGTTCTTTCTTCTTATTTGGCTCAGTGGGAACATGTAAAGGTTGAACATATAAAGGTGCCAGAATTTAGCCTTGTGGTTCTCCACATGTCATGGGTGTCCACCTCGACCTATGGTCATCTATACTGACATAGTAGCCTCTCCCTTCAAGGTAAGATCTGAACCATTTGAGGACCGTCCCAGACAGCCCAGCCAAGTTTTCAAGCCTATCCAGAAGTATGCTGTGATCGACAGTGTCAAATGCAGCACTGAGATCAAGCAAAAGTGAGCTACCGAGTAAACCGAGCACGTAATGAAAGTTGTCCATGTGGAGATAGAAAGGTAAGGCTAAAGAATTTGATTATAAATCATAGACACCATAAAGTTGTTTTGTGGTATTTGTTTGGTGTCGTGCAAAGAACTGCATGCAAATAATCCTTTATTTGTCGATAATATGTCCCTGTAAATATCTTTAGTGGGAAAAGGAACAAAAGTTGTTGCCGTCATACTGCCCTGTCACATTCATTGTACCTAGAAACAGCAGTCAAACATATGTTAAAGTATGTTTTTGCGGTTTTAACAAAAATATAGACTGAAGCACATTTTCCCAGTGAGACTGTGTTGCTATGAACAAATCCCTCTGAAAAAAACTTCAGAATATAGATATGAATAAAAAATGTATGAAAAGTTTGCCGTATAAGAGCTGCGAGATTTATAGCTCAGTCAAGAGAAAAAGCTCATTTGAAGAAAACTGACTTAAACTTTTTGCTTTGTAATTAAATCTACTGAAATGAATTGCTAAAGTGTGCTAAACAGGCATTTTGGATGTTAAACACTTCAGGCCAAAATCTCAAAATTGACAGGTGCCATGAAAACTGTTTTTGCCTTAAACCCACATAAGACCATTTTTTGTGCACAGTGACAGGCATTAATCTTCCAGCTGGTATCTGTCTGTTATATTTTTGTGCACTCATTATGCTGCTCAAGATTTCTCAGACTCGTGATAATCTGTAAAGCTGAATGGTGACCTTTTAGGTCTCTGGTGGCCAGGTTTTATTTTAATCTGCTTCCTCAATCATAAGGGAGAAAAAAAAGCGATGTGATTTAGACAGTCTGACATTCTGCTGAAATACAGTTTTTGCATCCTGCTCATTTGTGTCTGTGTTCATGTGGACAAACACAAACGTCTCTCAGCGAGAGTCATAAAAGCATGTTTACTTGTACGACAGAAGTCTTTGTGTTTTGTAATAGTGATTTATTGTATAGCGCTGTGTGAAAATGTACATGAGTTGTGTAACTGTGCTCCTGTTGCATAAAGACTTTTGTGTAAGATATGCTTCTTTCTAGAGAGTATTTTTAGTCAGAACCATTTTTAAGTGTCAAAAGTATAAGAATAGTTGCTAGCATGAAAATGCATGCTTCTTGTACCTCAGTGTGAATTGCTGTTTTTTGACAGTATATTGTGGATGTTGTCCAAAATATATCTTTGTCTTTTCGTTTTCAAAGTATTTATTTTCTATTTTTCTTTGAAATTATTGTTTTTATTTGAACAGATCTTCACCATCATCAAGCACTTTTATTACAGCCTGGCATGATCCTAAGTCATACCCACAATGAAATTAAATATTATTATTATTTATCCTATTATTTATTTGTCATGCAACATTTATTTCTGTTTTATCACTTTGTGTTAGCCTAGTACAATATTTTAACAGCATACATTATATAATATGCCCATATGATTTGCTTTAATGCTGTGAAATTATTTTTTACCATGTAATGAATATAGGTTTATATAATTAATTTAATTAGTTATTTCTAATATAATATTATATTTAGATGACAGCATTTGATTCAAATTTAAACTGCACAATAATTGCCATTGTCTCAGATTATCACTATTTAATTATATAAAATCAAGCGATTAATCAATATTTGTGACAGGCTGAGTGCATATAAATTATCTTGTCTATAAATTAATTATTGTCCTACTGTATGTGGGTCAAAGGTGTAACAGTGATTTTATATACATAGTAAAGTGAGTCTACTATGTCATCAAAGGATTCTTGCTCTAAATATGCTGACAAAATATTTTGGTATATAAATTATTGTGTCTATGGTGTCTTCTGTAAATCATTGTAATAATGTATGATAGTCATTATTTTGGTTCAGAAAAAAAATATTAAAAAGACGGATGTAGCCTATGTGCATTCATTCATTCATTTTCTTTTCGGCTTAGTCCCTTTATTAATCTGGGGTCGCCACAGCAGAATGAACCGCCAACTTATCCAGCATATGTTTTACGCAGCCTTCCAGCCGCAACCCATCACTGGGAAACATCCATACACTCTCATTCACACACACATACATACACTACGGCCAATTTAGCTTACCCGATTCACCTACAGCTCATGTCTTTGGACTTGTGGGGGAAACCGGACCACCCGGAGGAAACCCACGCGAACACTGGAGAACATGCAAACTCCACACAGAAATGCCAACTGACCCAGCCAATGCTCGAACCAGCGACCTTCTTGCTGTGAGGCGATTGTGCTACCCACTGCGCCACCGCGTCGCCCAGCCTATGTGCAAGTGAACATTATTTAATGCATGTATTCACCCACACATCTTTTAAAAAAAACTCTACACTCTACACTTCTGGCATTGATTCAACCACAGCAGCAACTGCTTTGTTTCCGTTTAATGTGGATTTCAGATTTCTCCCGATGTTACGCAAACAACATAAATGTCTGAGATGACAAGAGTGAAAGCAGATGACTGAAAGGTGAGAGATCTCATCTTTGTTTGCATCCAGTCTGAAACGCGTCTGTCATTTTATTTATCTACCAAATCCCTTCTTAAGTCATTCTCATAGCTCCCTCTCCTCGTCCGTTTGCGCATATCTGTGCTTATATTTTCCGATGTTTGAATACCATGCCGATGTCCCAGCAGGCAGATTAGCCGGACTTGATTTAAAATTTCAGAAATCTCCGATGCATAAACAGCATGTTATTTTCAGATGTGCGCAGATGAGCCGACAGGAGGCAGCGACTCCCGAGGATTTCCATGAATTGAATTGACTCCCATGGGCAGAGACTGGAAACTAAGCCCACGATCACACCATGTTAATTAGGAAGAGATAATTATTAATGATATAATATATGCAACTCCTTCTTAAGTCAAAAACGTCGTTTACAAAAGGAATGCTCAAAGATAACGTGACGTAATAAAAATCACCATAACTCATCATTACAACCATAAACATCTTTGTTTGAGACGGTTATTATTAGACTCCCTTTTTGACGTGAGTTTTTATGGACCCGTGATTTATGGATATTTGTGAATTACTTTAGCCTGCTCATAAATGTCAACATGACTGGATTTACACCCTTCCTCTTATACCAGGTTATTGAGGTCTTTTCTGGTGCTCGACAATTCTGTTTAATGTTAATATGTATATAAATATTATATGTATATAAATAATGTTAATGTTAAAGGGCCCATTTTAAAGCCTGCTCACAACAAGCATGATAAGTATGATAACATGTATTTTTCTCAGTTTAACGATAGGAATCACAAGTGTAGTTTGTTATTTTTACATATTTGTTGATAATTTATTTTCTCTGGTATTTCACAGGGGAACAGTCCACTGTTTTTGGACCTCTACCTTTTAAATGTCTTTGGGTGAAATTATAAATTTTACAGTTTTTCTCAGTCACTTTGGTACATTTTTCATATAAGAATTTAAATTTGCAAAAGAATATGTATTTCTCAAAACAACGCATACGAATAGCAAAACACAATGAATTACCTGTAAAATCTGGCTCAAAATACCTAGTTCATCTATCAAAAATAAATAGCTGCATCAATGAACATGTTAGCGCCATCAAAATGACAAGTCATTGTGTACGGATAAGATCAAATTGTTTAGTCATGTTGTCAATATAACAGTGTACACTGGAGGAATGTTCTGATGTAAGCTATTGCTGCAGTTTTGATGACAATTATTGTAAATTGTAGGTCACACCTTAGTCAATGTGGCAGTTTGATTGCAAGAGACTGGACAAGATTCACATTTTTGCTTTTACTGTTTGTACTGTAATTTGTTGACAGACCATGTCATTGTGATACAGAAAGAAAAAAAGAGAGCACTATAGCACAAAGAAAAACAAATTGAACAGGACAATCTCATTAGGGAAAACTACACGCAGTGCAGTAGGAATTCCATTGCAGTCTTCTTACACCTCCTGACGTCGTGTAGATGCATAGTAAATGCATAGAAATATGCTTGACATATTATGACAACTTTTTGCATGTAAGAATTATGCTATACCATTATAATTATTTATTTAGGGTTTTCACCTTTAATGGATAGGACAGTAGAGAATATCGACAGGAAAGCATGGGGAGTAGAGAGAGGGGAAGGATCAGCATAGGACCACGAGGCGGGAATCAAATTTGGGTCGCTGTGAGCACCGGAGCACATGTGTCGACGCGCTAACCACTACACCATTGGCTCCAACAAGCTATACCATTATAATACATTTAGCAAATAAATTAAATGTGTGTTGCCTGTGTATGTTATATTTCAATCATTTAAATAATCTGGATGTACAAAAGCATTTGCAACTTGTTCAAAAAAAGAGAAAACATTTGTTTTTTGATGTGCACAAGTGACAATGATGTGAAGATTGAACTAGTAGTTTTGAGAATTTCAATTCTAATCTGAGAAATGTTCTGTAATTCTGATCTGAGGAAAAACTGTAATGGTCTCAATTATCATTGTTACATTGATGGTCTACGGTTCTATGTTACTGCTTCCTCTCCCTCTGCTTTTCACATTGTCGTACTCAACACCTGTATTGCTGACATCATGGTTACATAACAACTGTTGAAACTCAAATACAAAAACCTAGGTTAGTCTTTTTGGTCCACCATCTCTATTGAACATGTCTACATCTTTGATTTGTGGGCTTCCTGTACTCCATTTTGTACTATTAAAAATGTAGCAGTGTTTAGACTGGAAATGTTTTGACCATAGTGAACCCTAGAGATGATTTCTGGCAACAGAAGCCATGTTCAAAGTCACTGAAATCACCTTCCATAGCCATGATGATGCTTGTGCTTTATTGTCTCAAACACGCCTGCATGTCTGAATACGTTGTGTTTCAACTGACCCAGCAGAGGCTCGAAACAGCAACCTTCTTGCTGTGAGGCGATCATGCTACCCACTGCGCCACCGTGACGCCCTCTGCTGTGTTTTGCTGATTAGAAATTAGTGGACACACAATGAAACATTAGGCATTTGAACAGTTCTGAATTTTTATTTTTCTGTTTGAATTGAACTAAATTTTTTATAGGTTAAGGTGAGCTGATTGTGCAGAATCTTTCACGTGACAAATTAAATATCACTGATCCCCATGAGACTGATTTTCTAGGGCAAAAACAGCTAAAAATATACATTTGTAATCCTATATAAGTCACAAGCGTACATCAATCAAAATACAATTATCAACATTCATTTATCACAAGCGAACTTAAAGATACACCACCTTTACTTGCAAAACTATGCACAAGTGGATCTACGACAAAAGTAGGTTTAGTTTATAGAACTTAATTGATAAAGAAAAAATATTTATGACATTATTTTTACAGCACTTTACAGCGTTTTTACACAAATGCCTAAACCAAAATACAGTACATTTTTTTAACTGTCTTGGAGAAGTTGCCATATTCTTTAGTTCTTCTCCAGTATGTTCTGTTTCATCATGTCTCTCCTCGGACTAGTGGATAATGGTGAGATCAGATCTCTGTGTGGAGCAATAGCTGCTGTCATACTCCTTATGCATACAAAAATCGACTATTTAATAGTCAAAATGTCTGTATGTTACAGCAAAAGAAATAAATAACGGACACTGGTGTTCTGTGTTGGTGAAGATACTCTGAAACTGAAGGATGATAAGATACAAGCTGTTTATCAGGTAAAGTACAGTAGCTATGCTATTGTCAAACTACAATTATAAAAGAGTAGCAACACTACTTTTTTTTAGCTACGCTACAAGTTACTTCCTAAAAGTAGCCATTGAATCGACTTTTTTCCACAAGCGCATATGTGAATAAGCGTTAATTTTAAGTAAAATATTTGCTATTTAAAACAGTACAATACAATTATAATGTCAAAGGTTAATGTTTTATTACATAGTTTTCAAATTTATCAGACTGTCAAGAGTTAATGTACAAAACTGCAAATGTAGCAAAAATAATTAGGAAAAAAAAATGTGACAGCTTCATTTTGGTAAGAAATTTTATTGAAGCCCTCGCACAAAGTTCTTACTTCAGGTTAATTGCCAACTGTTAGAATTATTTATGGGTTCAATTTTAACTGCAGTTGCTACTTGAAAATATTATTTGCAACAAACAAACATAAATTAATTAATTAATTAACCATGAGATCTGTGATTTACCAATAGATGGCTGTAATAGAGATTGTGATCTTGTAAGACGATGCTGTAATGCTTCATACCTTTGCAAGTTAAATGAAATGTAGCTGTTTTCAAGTTACTTGCTAGAAAATGTTAGCTACTGAAAAAGCTACACTGTATCATAAGTAGCTGAGTGTCAGCTCTTGAAAATGTAGCTAAGCTAGTAGCTAGGCTACTTGTAGCTAGCAAGCTGTTCTATAGCCTACAATTTTACATGAAATATTGAAAACCCCTGAGAAAATGGATTTTCCCCTTTCCTCAGAGTATTTTTGCATCATATTTAAGTTAGTCAGTAAAATGTTTAAGAGTAAGACGCAATTTCAGAATATGAAAAGTATCAATCTTTTATGTATGCATCAAAGTTTAATAGAGAAAATCAATGGCAGATCTCAGACCCAGCTGTGAGAGCGATGATGCTGTCGATAAAACCAAATTTTCTATTAAAAACGCGCTGTGTTATAGCGCCAGCTGGTGGCGGCGGCGCGGCTCTGCTCTGCGGGCGGTGAACCAGTTCACTCGGCGGTGGACTCGCTGACCCCGCCACTCCGCTCCGCCTGTACCTTCAGGAGCTCCGCGCCTCTGACTGCGCAGCGGCGGCCAGGTGCTCAAACAGACCCTTGAAGACCCCCCAAAATGTCCTTTTCCCGAGCGGTTATACAACCATTTGTCAACATAATTTCTCTTCGAAAGCTGCGGACTGTAGACTTCCGTTCTTTTATCATGTCCCTGTCGCTTTAAAGCTCCAGACAAAACGACCCATATGATTTTCGACCTCCAATCATCATCTTCATCATCGTCATCATCATCACCGCTACCGAGCTCTTCTCATGCGGACATGGCGAAAAAGCACAGCTGTCTGAGAAAGAGAGAGGATATATAAATGACAGCGGTTTTCCTGCAAACGGAGCGGTGAAATGCTGAGCAGAGCAGCCGCTTCTCCTTCGAGGCAGAGACCGCTGGATCATCATGGTAGGAAGAATGACTGACTGACTGTTGTTTCTCTCACTGTTTGTTGTTGGCCTGCACAGTCTGACAGACTTTAGTCTTTGCCTGAAAGATGATGATGATGTCTAAAATACAGATGTGCTGACATCATTCACGGCTGTGCAGAGCTTCAACAACTTTTGCCTACTTTTGTTTAGGATGTTGGTGTTATTATCAATACTTCTGTTCAGATATTAATACAAAGCTTAACTACATTAACTACGTGAACCCTTACATAGAATAGTGTGACTTAATTTAGTAGTGCAGTGTTTGTAATAGTGCTGCTATGTAAATCTGAAAATGAAATTATAATATGATTTAATATAACATAACACAATAACCCATAAAAAGCTAATAAAAACAGTTTTTAAATAAATGATCAGAAATAAAAATGAGATGAGAAATAAAAATCGTTAGAAAAGTTCAAATGTAAGTATAATAAAAATGTTTAGGTGTAATATATTAATATAATCTAGAAATCTTTACCGCTATACAAGATATATTGTACATAACACATTTGATGTAATGTAATTTTCTTTGCAATGATTTATATTTCAAAATAAAAAATTTATTTATTTTTTCATAAAAAATTCAGTCACTGTGTGTGTGTGGTCTGGGTGTTTGTTTATATATATATATATATATATATATGTGTGTATGTGTGTGTTTATTTCAAGGTTCAATTCTCACTATTAACAAAGTTATTTAGTAGTTTAGTTTGGGTATTGGATAGGATTAGGGATGTAGAATGTGATCATGCCAAAATGTCCATAGTAGGAATGCTAATATGCTAAATGCTAAACTAGTTAACAGTCAGAATTGGTCCCTATACAGAGATGTTACCAAAGATTTATATTATTACAAATACAATTAAAATATTTACTTTGCTGGATAGCTTCTTGTAAAAGCAAAGTTATGATTTGTTATTTGATTGCAATGTCCCACCAGCATTTTTTTTAAAGTTGCCAGCTGCCGTCAGCATTTTTGATGATTTTCACCTAAATTTGACAACCCACATTTTGACGAGTACTTTCTGCTAGGAATATATAACCATATTATATACTTTAAAAAAAACTTAGAAAAAGAAATTTTATCTTTATGTGTTTGTTTTATCACCAGTTGAATGAATTTTTGAACATTTTTGTCAAAAAAACCCCGAAAAGTGTTTTAATTATATTTGTAGTATATAATACACACACATACATACATAGGCAGACACACACATTTAACTTCATCCAGATCGATGGGGCGGATCATTTATCTGAGGCAATCCCTGATAAATTATTACACATAATCTGATCTACACTTTCTCTCATTCAGTACATCCACTTGAGCTTTGTTTACCGTAATATATTGAAAACACCGATTGCCAAAAAATCTTGTCAATGACTTGTCAATGTACATCTCACTTAAATCCATTCTACTTTGACAGCTGATCGTGGAGAAGACTGGCGATCACCCGTCCGTGGAGTTCTCCATTGTTGAGGATGTGGCCCTTCACTGCACCTTCCTGATGGACAGGCTGAACGAGCAACGTCTCTTCCAGCCAGACCTGTGCGACGTGGACATCGTCCTGCTGCACCACCACACGTCTTTCCAGGCTCACAAGGGCGTCCTGGCAGCCTTCAGCCCGTTCTTCCACTCGCTCTTCGCCTCCAGTAAAGACCTGCGGCGTGTGGAGCTCTCGCTGGACGCCCTCAAACCTCAAGGCCTGCAGCAGATCCTCAACTTTATCTACACCTCCAGGCTGATGGTCTCTGGCTGCAATGCTCAGGATGTCCTGAGAGCCGCCACGGTGCTCCAGATGAGCAACATCGCTACATCCTGCAGCGAACTCATCTCCCGAGGCTCGCTGGAGATCAGTGTCAAAGATCAGCAAAACAAACCTGAGGGCAACCCTCAAAAATGGAGCGATTCGGTGAGGGACATCAAGCAGGAGAAGGACTCAACATGTGCCAGGATCTGTGGAGGAAAGAGTGAAGGAAACCCGTATGCTGTTCAGGTTGGCGATTTGCATTCGGTGCAAGGAGGTCTTTGTAAAGTGGAAGGGAAGGAAATAAGGGACCCTGAAGATCCTGACTCGTTTAATGGAGAGCAGATTATTGTGGAGTTGAATCTGAATAACCAGACTCTGAATGTGTCGAAAGGTTTGGATGGAAGTTCAGCAGCTCAGTCTCCATCAGGACAGCAGCTTTCTGGAAAAGAAAAGAGGAGTGATGGGACTTTTGAGGAATCAAGAGACAATGTGACATTGGAGGAGGAGGAGGACGGTGAGCAAAGTGAAGATGAGGATGACGATGATGATGTGAGACTTGAAGGCACTAGTGAGGATGAAGGTGAGTCTGTTTTTATGCCGGAAATGAAGAGCCGGGCCTCTGCTCCGCTGGTCTCCAAGAGGAGCTGTGTGAGAGCGAGGCAAGAGGCGGATCGTGGTCATGGCGAGGAGCGTCTGGATCAGGGGTTTGAGAGCTTCAGCTGTGTGAGGTGCCCGAAGACGTTCAATAACCGCTGTTACCTAGAGAAACACATGAACGTCACACATAACCGCATGTGTGTCTGTGAGAAGTGTGGCAAACGCTTCCTCCTGGAGAGCGAGTTACTGCTGCATCAGCAGACCGACTGCGAGAAGAGCATACAGGTGAGCTGTTTATCATTCATAGATGCAAACACATCTCCCTATGGTGAACATTCACCTTTTGAGATCAAAATAGATCATTTATGAGATTCACATAGATCTCATGACAGTATATATGGGTGATACTAGAATTGTGGGTACATTTTGCCTCTACAAGATAAAGGTTGTATTATTTTTCAGAAACAACACCTTTAATGAAACAGTTGATTGAATAATAATCTCTTAAAATAATGTTTGTATGTGTATTTAGGGACATTCTGTCTTGAAAATTTTAGCTTGTAGACTCCCACTATACCTATTTTGGACTGTCTCTGCCTCCTGAATGATATATTCAGCTTTAATTATCATGAAGCAATTGAATTAAATTGTCATTTTGTTTGTGTGTTTACTTTATTAAGTTAATAAATTAAGTTATGTATATATATATATGTATGTTATATGTTGTCTGTCCTAATGTTCTGGTCAACTCTGTTACAACAATCTGCAAAGCACTGATTGAATAAGTATGTGACTTGCTCCAATTGAAGTCATGGGAAATTCTGGACGGCATCGAGGCATGTCTTTATTCTTCTCATTCATTTGTACAAAATATTTGTCTGACATGTGGGAGGAGTGAAGGCAGACAGCTGGTAGTTTAGCTTAGCATTGCAGTCTTATTAGCAAATATTGTCTTAAATAGTCTGTGCATATCACTTCATCTTTTATAACATGAGGTTTTGGCTGAATGTATTCAGTCTTAAAAATGTTGCATCGATTTTTGTTTTGTAAACATTGACAATTTTGGACATGCGAGATAATAAAGCAATACAAAGATCAAATCAAATAAAGTATCTTGTGTGTGTGACAATGACAAGTTCAGTTTGGACCGTTCACTGTGTATTCAGCTCCTACACCTATTTAATCTTTTTTTTTGTTTTCCTCTACATAAACCGCATCAAACTAAATAAATCACATCAACCATTACCAGAATTAGTTTACAGGCACAGACTAACTAGAATTTACCTGGTCTTGTTTTCTTCATCCAGTTTTCCATTCCCGATCATTGAATATAGGAATATACTCTCAAAGACACATTATAATCCTCTTTTATTGTTTTTTTTGAATAGCTCATTTTTATTGTCCACGTTCAAAGCTTCCCTATAATCTTCAGTTAATGCAGAATTTAGCTGCACAAATTATTTGCAGAACTTTCATAATCAAATACATTACTCCTATGTTACTAAACATCAAAATAACAATGCTTTGTCTTACACACAAGGCACTCAATTATTTTGCTCCTTCATACTTATTTGAACTTTGACTCATATTTTAAGAGACAGAAAGATGTGTGACCCTGGACCACAAAACCTGTCTTACACTCTATACACTCACATATATTTTGCTGCTTGTTCAAACTACTTACGTAAAATGAGCTTAAACATCACAATTCTTGAGATTAGTTTTGAGACAACTTAATTGTTTTATGTTCAATCCACGTAAATTTGTTAACTTGAATTAAATTGTGTTGGGACAGCCTGAATGAATTGCATGTATCCCTGCATTCTTCTACAGTGTAAGTTGCAGAGGTATATTTGCGGGAAAAGCCTGAAGTACATTGTATGAGCCAAAACGATCGATTTGTATTTTATGCCAAACATTATACGAATATTAAGTAAAGATAATCTTTCATGAAGACATTTTGTAAATGTATTTTTTTGATTAGTAAAATGCATGGCTAAGACGTCAGTTTAAACAACTTATAGGTGATTTTTCTCCGTGTTTAGTTCTTTTTGAACCCTTAGATTGCAGATTTTCAAATAGTTGTATCTTAGAAAACAATGGCTCAATCCTAACAAACACTGCATCAATGAAAAGCTTATTTATACTTAGCTTTTTTTATACTTGCAAGTTACAGTATATTCTTCATTTTCTGTACTCCCTCTTTTTCTCTCTAGAATTTGCACAGATTTTATGGGGTCTTGAGACTTTAGTCATGCAGCGCGTTATTTATGGAACTCATGACCAGAAGATATGCAAAACTGTAAAAGCATTGTTTTAAATCTCGCCTTAAAATCCATCATTTTATGCAGGCTTTTATGTGATAGTTTGCATTAGGTCTGTTTTTATGATTATTGTTGTTTAATTTCAGTTGATTTGTTGTAAAGTGTCCGAGTGTCATATAAAGTGCCTATAAAAATGAATGAATGATGAGTTTTATTGTAGTTTTAAAATCTAAAAGGTTTAAAGTAATGCATTAATAAAATATTTCCCTATTGTTTCCAACTTGTACACTCTTAAAGAATGCATCTGTTAACCTCTATTTAAGCACAAAACATTATTATGATGCATGCAGCAAATGTTTTCTAAGTCAAAGCAGCCACTATGAAGATTACTCCTTAATATTTTCATCTTATTTGCTTTTATTCAATCTGTATACTCGTTATTAGAGTTTTTTCATTTAGTTTTGTCATCTGTAAAATTGTTAAAAATAAAAGTTATAAAATGACACAAATCATTTTTGTCAATTAAATGAGCACTTTATCCATCAAATCAATATATATATATGTCACATTTAAAGCATTTCTGTAAATGGTTTAATTGTTTTTAAAAATAATATGAAACTTACATGAATACAGAAAGAAAACATTTATAACCTTGAACTAGATTTGTAAAAGCTTTTTTTTTATATAGCATGAACATCTATTTGTTACACGAACAAGTACAAACACGAAAGTTAATACAATTCACATGATTGTATCTGAAAGTATATGTATGTCTGGTTTTGCAGTGTCTGACTTGTGGAAAAGCCTTTAGAAAGCTCTGGTCGCTTCATGAGCACAATAAAATCGTTCATGGCTACGCCGAGAAGAAGTACACTTGTGAGATCTGTGAGAAGAAGTTCTACACAATGGCTCATGTACGCAAGCACATGGTCGGTGAGTTGGGTTATTGTTATTTTCACTCTCAGATCTTCGCTCACAGTCTCTCTTATACTCTAAACAGTAATAGATTTGACAGTCTGAGGATCATTCTCTTGCATTTGCTCATCTTCAGCCCACACAAAAGAGATGCCATTCACCTGCGAGACCTGCGGCAAGTCCTTTAAAAGGAGCATGTCTCTGAAGGTCCATTCGCTCCAGCATTCAGGAGAAAAACCTTTCCAGTGTGAGGTATGAAATAGATGCTTAAATAAAGCCATACATTAGGAGAAACCTTGCCTGTTTTTATTTAAAGGTGCGATATACTGCATTGATTCAATAAGTTAAATTGTTCTCTGATATCTACACAGTAGGTATGTGGTTTAGGTGAGTTAAAAAAATCTCCTGAAATGGTTTTATATGCTCATTTATTACCCCATAAAATACCCCTAGAATCAAAAGGTCATTATTGACCATATTTGGAATGGTCGTGATGATTAATGAACTCTGCTTAATGAACTCTGCTTTGACTCAGCTTGAAGTAAAAAGTTATTGATTCTTTTTAACAATAACTGATAAACCTTTAAAGTCTGCATGAAATGGAAGTTGCTGAGACTTTTATTTCAGTATGTTGATACTTCTAACTGAAACGGAATATTGAGTGGGGGCGGGTCTTTCTTTTTGAGCAATATTCCCTCGTAGCAAACGGTAAAAGGGGCATGGTTAAGACCATTGTGGCTGACATCACCAGAGCAGGATCACCACTCCAAACGTGGAAGCAAATGGTCAGATTTTGAAGATGATCAACACAAACATTTTTCATTGGATTAAGTTGCACGAATGAATTATTCAGCTAAAGAATTACAATGTGCACTAACAAAATAAACATTGTAAATTTTGATTTCACATAGACTTTAAAAATCTTGTTTCTACTGCAGATATGGCGTAAAATGCTTTAAAAATATTTTTTAAAAATCCCTATAGGGAACAAATTTTGGGGAAAATAGTTCTGGAACCAGAGCCCAATATATTTGTAAATTTAATCTTTTTGTCCAAACCAGAACAACTGTTTAATAATGTCATAATGTTTTATAATCATCAGTTATTAAGTGCTGGAAATGTTTTAAACTTGTCTACGTGTTGTCCTTCAGGTGTGCAGTGAGCGTTTTCAGTATAAATACCAGCTGCGCTCTCACATGAGCATCCACATCGGACACAAGCAGTTCATGTGTCAGTGGTGTGGGAAGGACTTCAATATGAAACAGTATTTCGATGAACACATGAAGACGCACACAGGTGAGATGCTCTTACACATGTATCGCACTTTCTCAAATCCTTTTTACAAGAGATGCCAATGATTAATCAATGGTTAATAGTTGACACTCTTTAAGTGGATACACCTTATCGATGATGGATTAACCATGGAAATCAATAATGTGCACAGTTTTGAGACACATGAGTAATTTTACATGTAAAAAAAAATGTACAGAGAGTTTATTCAAGAGAGAGAGAGCGCACATCCATCGTGTAAACAATATACATTTAATGCATACATCATGAAGACAAACTGTTTTGGTCAAACTGTGCATAAATCACATCACCCTACATGCACATTAGTCAAAAAAGCTTAGGCTAAAAAATATGAATTACTTTTAAAATAAGATGTGAGTCGTCCAAAAAAAAAAAAAATCGGAATACAGTCAAAAAAATTTAATTGGTCATCAAAATCTGCAGTGTAAATGTTTAAATAAGCCTTTAACAATTGTAAATAAGCCTTTAACAAGCTATCGGCATTCATCAGTAAATGTTAGCCGTTTCACATTCTTCAGATTTTGCTTATATGCACAATATACTATGTACGTACATTTGCAAGGAAAATAACATGCTTCCGATAACAATTTATTTACAATAAAATTTCATTTGGTTGAGGATGTTTTGAGTAGTGTTGTGGGTAATATTACAAGTAACATGAGTTGCTAGTAATCCGATTACTTTTTTCAAGTAACTAGTAAAATAATGTATCACTATGATTTCCAAGTAAAAATATCTGAGTTGTATTTTTAGTCATAAATGTAAAAAAAAAAACACATCTGTCCACCCCCCCCACTCCTGTTTTTCCCCTTTTTTTTCTTTAACACGATATATATTGTTTTAAAACAACACCGTGCAGATGTCTTTCTTTTTTCTTTTTTTCTTTTTTTTTCTCCCTAATCTTTTCAGTATCTTTATTGACTATTTCTGATGTATCTCTAATTTTGTGTTACGTTCTAATAAAAAAGTTACAAAAAAATCTGAAAAAACAAAATGATTTTCTCATTCATTGACTGTCAGACACCATGTTGAGAAAAATCAGTGCAGATATGATGTATAAACCTGATACTTACTGTAGTTCTAGCTTAAATGTGAAGATGTATTTATTCAAACGTTTAAATTCAAAAACGATTCACTATCCCTTAAAATTATTAAAAACTTAGAAATTCTGAAAATTCATTGCTGAAGAGTGTTGACCTTTTTTTTCAGAATTTAATTACTCAGAACTCAGAATGTAGCACTACTGAAAGGATTGTTTGAGCTGCGCCTCAACTGTACAAAACTTAATTTTATTTTTCTGAGGTTTACTAACTTCATATTTTGCTTTTGGTGTTAAAGGACTTTTCACATTTGTCAAAAATATATATTTTTATATTATTACAAACAAAAAAAGCCCAGCCCAGATTGAAATATAATGCAAAAGTAATGTCACACATTACTTTTTTTTTTTTTTTAGGTAACTAAGTAACACATTTAGTTACTTTTTAAAAGAGGTAATACAAAATTGTAATGCATTACTTTTAAAAATAACTTTCATCAGCACTGGTTTTGAGTGACATTTTCACATTTTGTTATGTTGGTGACAAAGTGCCACTGAAGACTATCAAAAGATTAATAATCCTTAAAGGGATAGTTCTCCCACAAATTTTAATTCTGTCATCATTTACTCTCCCTTAACTTGTTCCAAACCCATTTGACTTTCTTTTTTCTGTTGAACACAAAAGAAGATATTTTGAGGAACCATTGACATCCATAGTGTTTTTTGTCCCTACTATGGACATCAATGGTTACAGATTTCCAACTTTCTTCAAAATATCTTCAACAGAAAAAAAAGCACATAAAGGTTTGGAACCACTTGAGGGTGAGTAAATAGTGAGTAAATTTAAATTTTTGCATAAAGTGTCCCTTTAAAAAATGGAAATTAATGGAAATCCCTATAGTCATTCTAAGAGGTCTGGCTCTTTTCAGGAGAGAAACCGTATATATGTGAGATCTGTGGAAAGAGTTTCACGAGTCGACCAAATATGAAGCGGCACCGGCGTACACACACTGGAGAGAAGCCTTACCCCTGTGAAGCCTGCGGTCAGCGTTTCCGCTTCTCCAACATGCTGAAAACCCACCGAGAGAAGTGTTTGCAGGTCCGAAACCCTCCACTGCTGGACTCCTCCACTATTGCCAATCACACAAACCAGGACCTGCCGGTGGGGATGGAAACACTGAGGGACATCAGCCCACATCTGCACGGCATAGTCTCTTTTCCATCATCTGTGCTTCACTCAGTTGAAGGAGGACCGTCAAATTCTCATCTGCGCTCCGTTATGCCGCTCTTCTCCACTGGAAGGACAGACTCCAGGATCCTGTAATGACTGCTCTGTGTTTTCATATTATTTCATTGTGAGTTTGAAATTTCATGTTAGTCTTGTCTGTTTTCATAAGTCTTATTCTGAAATCCCTGCCATTCCCATATTGATGGAGTCCTCTGTGCTTTGATAAACCCTAGTTAGACAAAAGGTATTAAGGAAAATGCTAAAGGTATTACCCAGATGTAGAGTACTAAATGTTAGACATTTACACTTCAATATGCAGTATATTTGTAGAATAAGAAATAAGACTAAAGCATATTCAGTATGGCAAGTCTTTTTAACATTAAACCTATTAAACACAGGTCAATAACTGGCAGAGCGTGGACAGGGTCCCAGACCCAGTAGCCATCCCATGCAGACCCAGGCTTAGAGGTCTGTGCAGGACTGTTTTATTTTTGTTTTTATCTTATTATTTTTGGATCTGCTTTCACTGGGCCTGTACAGCTTTCTTCTTTGAGAGCTTTCTTCTTTAAGCGAAAATGACTTGATCGCAACTTTCTGGCTTACACCAGACCTACTAAGTAATAAAAATTAAATATAATAAGAATGTGTATGCAAATTGTTCATATGTGAGCTATATTTACATTTTACAATTACAGTACATGACTGAAAGCACAAGCAATCTTATTAGTGCTCATTAAGTGTGTAAAAAAGTAGCCTAGATCGCCGTCTGCTGTTAAAATATGAGCTCAGAAAATCAATATTCCAGAGAGAAATGCGTTGCTGTCCAAAAATCTAATTTAATCCATGAATTACAAAACATCAATTTATTATCCCAGCACTAGTATCTTTTAAAAAGGTACTAGTAACTAAAGAATAAGCTCTAGCATCTAACTAATAAGTAGATTAGTATCTTTTACAAATATACTAACGAAACATAAACACTAGTATACCTGTACTAAATGAAATACTAGCATCTAGTATGGTTTGTAGATTAAATGTTAAAACGGCTTGGCATATTTGGTTCATAAAGCTTTCAGTTTAAACTTTTTGGTTGTAGATGCTTTATTTTATGTCATCATTTGTTTATAAGCATTGTTTAAGTTTAGAGCAATATCCTGTGGTATATATGAATAACAGGTCTTGATGGTGGAAATGTTCAGTCAGTTTAACTTGTTGGTGGGTTTCATGAACATTTTTTTTTTAGTTCTTACATTTTTGTTGCATAGATACAGTCAAAATTATTTGCCCTACTGTGAATTTTTTTTCACATTTTTCCAAATATTTCCCAAATTATGTTTAACAGAGCAAAGCATTTTTCACAATATTTACTATAATAATATTTTTTCTTCTGGATAAAGCCTTATTTGTTTTATTTTGGCTAGAATAAAAGTAGTTTAAAAAACTATTTTAAGATCAATATTATTAGCCCTCTTTGTCTACAGAACAAATCATCCTTATACAATGACTTGCCTAATTACCCTAACTTGCCTAGTAAACCTAATTAACCTAGTTAATCCTTTTAATTGCACTTTAATCTGAATACTAGTATCTTGAAAAATATCTAGTAAAATATTGTGTACGGTCATCATGGCAAAGATTAAAGAAATCAGTTATTACAAATTGGTTATTAAAACTATTATCTTTAGAAATTTGTTGAAAAAAATCTTTCTGTTAAACAGAAATTAGGGTAAAAATATACAGGGAGGCTAATAATTCAGGAGGGCTAATAATTCTGACTTCAACTGTATGTGTGCGTAGATGCCACATTCGAAAACACTAGACATGCTGACGGTGTCCACCATCTTGGGGAGCGATCACGGTGAAAGTCAATAAGCTTTCCATGATGCCATAATATTGAGCAGCCGCTAACGAGGCATCTGTACACAGGTATATGTGTCTGTGGTTTGTTTTTTAAAAAGCACCTTATTTATATAATTGCATTTATTTTCCTTTAAATTCTCTGTTCCCCTTTGAATAATCTAAATTATGAATGACTAATCTGAATGTTGTTGACAGCTGGTAAATTTAAAAAAAAGTTTTGTTTAAAAAACTTTTGACAAAATGTTAAGGGTTCATGTCTTTGGCGATGCTCAGATTTATGACTGTTTAACCTGTTGTTGTTATTGCTGTTATTGTAGGTCATAAAAGCCATAGAAGCCCTTAAACAGGTGAATTAATTGAGATTGTATTATATTAATAAAAATGTCAGCTATTCTCCAAACAATATAAATCCAATTTTCACATTCTTATGTCAACTCTAATGTTGTATTTTATGTTCTGAATTAAACGTTTATTTTGTCAAATCTTTAACTGACCATTTTTGCACTTCTAGACCGTCTCTGAGTCAGTCATATTAATAAAAAATCAAAAAATTTGAGACACATAATTTGTAATTACACTTTCACTCGTTATTTATTTTCACATGGCTATAAAGGGTATAAGACAATGTGTACACTGACACATTGTTTACTGGACATTTATGTTTTTTTAATGTTCTCATGTTAGTTTGGTCATTTTCTACAGTAAATTAGGTTATTGTTCAGTCATTGCTGTTCATTTCTATCCTTTTTTAATGTAAGAACATTACTTAATCGCAAAAACATTGGTCATAATTGCAAAATGTTAAATTGAAGTTGTCACTAAAATAACATGTAATGATAGAAATCAATGTTCATGGGTATATATATACAAGATTGAACTTATTCAACATTTAATTGACTAACAAAGCCTTTGAATGAAAAAAACAAACAGATGGCCTTGTGTTTGTCTCCATCTGCTGAGTTTTCTTGGAACAGCGGTGTCTTTTTTTTTACACCATTTGTATCATAAAAGACATTCTGTATGCCTTGGCTATAAAACGCTAATATATTATACTAACAGCATCAACGTTTAACCACCAAAGTCTGTAATATTTGTTAAGCCCAAAGTGTACATCAGTTTTACATCCATGCTACAGTGTGCAGTTAGTCAGCAATGCAAATGTCATCATCAGCAATTTTAAGAGGAAAGTTTATAAAAACTCCAAACCTTGGTTGTTTTTTGTTGTTGTTGAACACGAAAAATATCTTTGAAGAATGTCATAATCAGATTATACTGGTTTTCTAACATTATACAAAATACCTTTTTTTGAAGAGAGAAACTCAAACAGGTTTGTGGAGGACCTGTAAACAGTAAGCTATTTGGTATGGAAAGCAATTAGGGTCAGAAGTCTTGGAACAAACAGTATGAAGATGGTGTTGTAATTAAGACTATTATATTTAACATGTTCATTTATCATAATAGTAGGCTACACTAGCATGTATGTATACAAACAGACATTATATCTTCTCACATAAAAATTACTGCTCAACAGTTAAAATGTTTGTCTATGCATAGAAAGAAACTTGACATGCATTGCCTTAACATGGTTAGACTAAATGCTGACACGACAGATTGCACAAGTTCAAAAACTTTTGTCCCTCACAGCCTTCCATACTGTTTTCATGCATAACTTGGGTATAGTTATTAAAATGTTTGCTTAAAATTGCTGCAACCCTAAAAAGGGTTGTTATTTTACAGCCGGAAAAGAAAGAAAGGCAGAACAAAAGTAAAAAACAAACTACTGAAGACAGCACAACTGATTGATAGTTTTCTGTCACGTGACCTGTGCGGAGACCTGGCAGGCAAAACAATGGGCTGTAATGGCAGCTTACACTGAGATCCCCAAAGAAAAGCAAGCACAAACTGGTCAGATTTCCATGTTTCAAGCTATGAATATTTGGATCACATGTTAACATTCCAAAAAATAGATATGAACACAAACTGTAACTTTTAACCAATCAACATCACTGTACAATACATAACATTTACCAGAGAGAACGCTTTATGGTACATAAAGTTAGTATTTACAATACCAAACTTAAAAAAAAGAAGGTAAGTTCAGGTTGTTGATGTTTGCCTGCCATTCTGTCGCATCTGTGAACATGCTGATGTTGTAATTATTTCTGCGCAAAGAGGGTGAGCAGAGGTATGCAATTGCATATTTTGACAGGCAAGTATAAGACAGCCTATCATAATGTTCGGACTGAATGTTTTGATTGGACAAACTTGTCTTGGTCCTACACCTTCCACAGAATTTTAAATCACATATAAATACATTAGGAATTTTATTTTATTTTATTTTATTTTATCAGGATGTGAAGAGACTTTCAACCAGTATAACAAAAATAGTTTCTGAAGACAATCAACCTATTGCACCTTCATACTTGCTGGTAGGGAAAATGTATTCGTTCACTTCTGCCATTTATATATAGACTTTGCATTTTAATTTACACTTACACTTTGCTGCACAAAAAGGCACACAAAATACTGACAGTTAGAGGTACTTTAGATCAGGATGGGTCAAAAATGCTGCTGTTTGGTTTCTCCATTTCTTTCTCTGAAGGAATTATGTAGATGCACTTAAAAATGATTTTTTATTTTGCTACTTGTTCAAACTACATATTTAAAGCGAGCTTAAACAAAACAATCATTGGGATTTTCTTTTGGACAACTTTATTCTTATGTTCAATCCACTTAAATTTTGTAAAAAAAAAAAAAAAAAAAAAAGTAAGTTAATTAATCGATTTGTGTCGTGACAACAGGAAGAAATTGTGTGAAACCCAGCATTTTTACAGTGTATATTGTACTGCAAAACAACTGTCTGGCATTTTGGCTTAAAAAAAACAAAGAGTAATCACTCAGCTTGTGATTAGATGCTAGCAAGAAAAATCATTGTTTTGCCCACCAGGGAGATGTTACCCTAATGTTGTGACATCATATGAAAGCAATCAATATAAGCCAACATTGTCATCAATGTGAAAGAGATATGAGCAACTCTAGTTTAAGTTAAGAGAGAAAATCATAGTCAGTGGACAAAGAAAAATCTTTCTAGTGTACAAGTGTTTGAATGCCTGTGTTTTTTGAAGACACGGGCAATGTTTTTTAGGTTCTTTCTGTATAGATGACAGCTGTAGATCAGATCTTTGTGAGTCTCAAAGTGTTCAGACGCACCCCAAGCACTGTGGCCCCTGCAGCATAGCGGATCTCCCTCAGGATCCCGTTCCAGCAGTTCTCCTCCTCATCAAACCTGACAAGCAAATCACAAGTTCAGATCTCAACTTTACTTTCAAGTTTCAGTTTCACTGAAGCTGTTGTAGTTTCATTTAAGCACTCACTTCCATATGTCGTTCATTTCAGTGGGCTCCAGTTTTTCGGTAGTCTCATTAGGCATCATAGCAAAACCACCGATAGCATACAAAAAGCCGCCCAGTTCAACCAGGTTAAGAGAGCTTCTCTCCTGAGGGAAGTCCACAAACTCTGACCAGCTGAGTAAGGGACACAAAAGTAAGCAAATGATCTGAGTTAAACTGTCTCATGTGAGCTTGTAATATACGTATAATATGATTAAAAGTGGCGACGCGGTGGCGCAGTGGGTAGCACGTTCGCCTCACAGCAAGAAGGTCGCTGGTTCGAGCCTCGGCTGGGTCAGTTGGCATTTCTGTGTGGAGTTTGCATGTTCTCCCCGTGTTCGCGTGGGTTTCCTCCGGGTGCTCCGGTTTCCCCCACAAGTCCAAAGACATGCGGTATAGGTGAATTGGGTAAGCTAAAATTGTCCGTAGTGTATGTGTGTGAATGGGTGTGTATGGATGTTTCCCAGAGATGGGTTGCGGCTGGAAGGGCATCCGCTGCGTAAAACATATGCTGGATAAGTTGGTGGTTCATCCCGCTGTGGCGACCCCAGATTAATAAAGGGACCAAGCCGAAAAGAAAATGAATGAATGAATGATTAAAAGGGTGACTTACGAGTTGCTAGCGATGTCATAGATCTCCACAGTGCTAGTCAGGCCGTTGTCAGTGACTCCAGTCACTATGTAGATTTTGTTTTTGTGAACAGCAGTGCCGAACAGAGAGCGGGCAGTTTTCATGGGTGCCAGATCCTTCCATTCAAACTTCGAGGGGTCGTAGACGCATACTCTCCTCAGACATTTTCTGGATCATCATATTTCATTATGAAAACCTAGTACAACAACCTGGCATTGTGTTTCAGATGAAAAAAATCAGGTTCTTAACTCACTTGCTTTCAGTTTTTCCACCAATCACGTAGACCAGTCCTTTGTGGGAAACGATTCCATGGCCATAAACTGCATACGGAAGAGGGTCTGACTCTCCCCATTTGAATGACCTGTGTAAAAATTAAATGATTGTTAAAAAAAATGCATTGAGTCATGTCAAGCTGCAACCTATTGACCAGGATTTTATTTTACGAGTCAGGGCAACGTAATGATTGTATTTAAGTAATGATTCACTAAGTCAAATATTGATTCGGTATAGTGACAGCAGTGAATCGGTAACTTCTGGTTGATAAATACTGCCTTTGCAAGCAACATATGGAGGAAAGCAGGCAATAAGGCATCTAAAAACACTATGATCTATGATCGTGTCAAATCCTGTCTACTGAGATACAGTATTTCGTCCATTAAGTTTCCCTTAATCGTGTTGCATATGATTTTGGAAAACGGTGATTTTGTACACACTTTCTTGAGAAACAGGCTAAAGTGAAATCTTTTTTTAAAAAATACAACAAATATCTCTACATGATCTCATTGGGTCATTCTGTTAATATCTCAATAAGTTTGGTCCTTGACCTGATTAATGTTTTGAGTAAAATATATAGGCCTAATTAAACAACTAAAAGCTAGCTAACTAGAATAGCTAGCTTCTGAAAAAATAGAAATTGACATTTGCTTTTTGAATGCATATACCTGACACCTAAAATAATTTGAAACGCATTCTAAAAAAACTTAAGTAATAATATTACATGTTTCATCAATAAAGTGATTATTTTGAGGACGGAAATTATCTGTGAGACTGTGGGTTTATTTGATACATTTATCAGTTTTACATTTGACCAAAAACTGTGTAACTAAAAGTCATTTGCAATATCAGTGAGTGTACTCACTGTCTGTCATAGATCATAACAGAATCCAGTGCACGTTCTCCCTCCTTCAGCTCTTTTCCTCCCACCACATAGATGGAGTTCTCAGCCTCCACCAGGCCGAACAGACAACGAGGGTTTGGGAGTGACGGCATCCCTAGCCATTCAGAGCTCATGGGATCAAACTGTGGGATAAAGAAAACTAAAACAAATCAATCCTTTCTCATATGTTATTTTGTTTGATTCTTTCAACACAATCCATTGGGCACGTTTTTCATGCATGAGGAAAGTTTGTCATCCTGGCATATTAAAAACATGACACACGATTCAAAGCTTTAACAGCTGTCCTGGAGCCAAATGGACCCTCAGGGTTGTTCTCATAGGGGTATTTTTGGAACCACAGATTCATGATCATTGAGTCATTCATTTGTAATACAAACGTATTTAGCAACATTAGCAAGACAAGGCGCAAGGCGTCTTACCTGAAGAAAGTATGAACTGAAGGGCTGATCTTTGTTCTCCTCATTGTATCTCAGACCTCCGACTACAAAGATCTGATTTTCCTTCGTCACGAGACTGCAGTGGTTCTTAGGAATCTCTGTGGATGAAGATGCCATGTAGCACTCGTTTGCACCAACATCATACGCAACCGTTCCTGCATCGTTAATCATCAATATAAGGTCTGATTGAAACATCCCAAAACGTGGGTTGTCATTTAAGATCCCTGGCATCAAACCCTCCTCATCCTCGTCCTCAGAATCCGCCGTTGCTCCTTCTTTTCTGAGTGATGACCTTTTGACCCTGTGAAGCAATCCTTTCTGTGCATCCTTGATCAACTGGAGTTCCTTCTTGAGCTCCTGATTGGTCCTAATCAATCTGTGCCCCTCGACTTTCTCTTTAAAGTAACTTGTCAGCATGAGACGGAAACGTACGCAGTGTAGAAGTTCAGCAAGATCTTTGGTTCTCTCATCTGTGTCGTACTCCACCCAGTCCATGAGAGATTCAAACACAGACTCTTCTCGCTCCACGTTCAGGGAGTCACATGTGATGATCGCCGCCAACTCGCTGGGACCCAACTGATGGAAGTCCTGGTCCCGGATGATGAGGAGATACCTGTCACAGATGAAGTCCCGTGCCTCCATGGCCAAACGTGGACAGTCCAGCAAGAGTCCCAGTCTGAAGATAGCCAGACAGTTACTGAGAACCAGCTTTTGCTGGAGATATGACACACACACGCTGAAGATTGATGGGATCTGATACATGTTGGCCGCCATGAAAATGTCCTGGACGTTCTGCTCAGTTAGGTTGATATCCGAGGTGTAAATGTACCTCAGGATCATTCCCATGATCCCAGGTTCGATGTCCTTTAGAACAATCTCCCGCTTTTTGCTCTCCTCCAGGTCTGACAGGAACATGGCTTTGAAGTACGGGCTGGTAGCGGCCAGCACTAGCCGATGGCAAGGAAACTCTTTGTCCTTGATCTTCAAAATGCAGTCCACAAACTTGTTAGCATCCAGGAGATCACAGAGTCCATCTTGTAGGAGCGTTTGCTGGTACATCCGTGGCTCTGTCACCGGGTCCACTGACATGGAAGCCATCTTGTTATGGTTTGAGGTGATATTCCAGCAGGAGGGAGGGGTGTCCTGGTCCTCTCCCACTACAGAACTGAACTGACTGTATTAACACAGGGACTCTAATAGAGAACGGGAAGTGGAGGATGTGCCGCTGTGGTATGGCCTCTATCCTCAGCTGTCTCAAGCTATCAGCTACTGTCTGTCAATCTATATATAGAAATGCGCAAATGAGCCACACTTAGAGCCTGAAATTCAAGCTGTCCCTCCCTTCCCCCCCATGCCAAACAGATCACCCCAACAGCTGACAAGTTGCTCACTGGGACTATTAAGTTGTAGGTCTTATGGAGAAGGACGGTAGAGTTTCTCAAGATGGTTGTGAAAACAACTTGAAAAGAAAATTATAAAGAGACACAAACGAAACATCAGACTACATTCACAATGAGATAAAACAGAACTGCATGTTGCATTTTTGAGATTTAAAATGTCCTCCTAGTGGAGCCCTCTAGTGGATGCACATCAACTGATACAAACAAGTAATGCAAACATTCAATTGACGAAACTGCTTTAATTTAATGAGAGAGGGGAACCTGATATGGCAAGAATCGAACCTGTCTCAGTAATTATAAGGCAACTTTTCCAGAGTGCCAACAGAACATTTTGTTCTTGTGGATTTGGCATGTTTTCTTAATTTCTGAAAGTATGAAAAGGAGTGGAAATCGGATGGAGAACAGGAATGGTTAAAACACAAAAATTTCACTTAAAGTAAACATTTAACATTGCATTTTAGTAAACAGTTCTTGTTGGGGCAACACAGTGGCTCAGTGGTTAGCACTGTCGCCTCCGTTTTCCCCCACAGTCCAAAGACATGCGCTATAGGTGAATTGAATAAACTAAATTGGCCATAGTGTATGTGTGTGAATGAGAGTGTATGGATGTTTCCCAGTACTGGGTTGCAGCTGGAAGGGCATCCGCTGTGTAAAATCCGCTGTTCCGCTGTGACCCCTGATGAATAAAGGGAAGAAGCTGAAGGAAAATGAATGAATGAATAAACAGTTCTTCTTAACAAATCACAGTGTGAAAAAAACATTTTAATACTCTAAAAATGTTTTCTTTTTTAAAGAATCTTATGCAATGGAAAGCGTTCATGAATGATAAAGGTTCTTCATGAAACATTATGCCAAAGTAGAACCTGTATTTTCAATAGTATTTATGGGTGATTCCAGAATTGAGGGTACATCCTAGATAAGCCTTCTATTAACAATTTACACTTCTAAATATTTCATTCATTCATTCATTTTCTTTTCGGCTTAGTCCCTTTATTAATCTGGGGTCGCCACAGCGGGATGAACCGCCAACTTATCCAGCATATGTTTCACGCAGCGGATGCCCTTCCAGCTGCAACCCATCACTGGGAAACATTCATACACACTCATTCACACACATACACTACGGACAATTTTAGCTTACCCAATTCACCTATACCGCATGTCTTTGGACTTGTGGGGGAAACCGGAGCACCCGGAGGAAACTCACGCGAACACGGGGAGAACATGCAAACTCCACACAGAAATGCCAACTGACCCAGCCGAGGCTCGAACCAGCGACCTTCTTGCTGTGAGGCGAACGTGCTACCCACTGCGCCACCGCGTCGCCCCTTCTAAATATTTACACTTCTAAATTTGAAAAACATTTGCATGAAACACCTATCCCCATTTTAACTTGAACTAATTCAACTGTGTTACACCGGTTATAAAAAGGCACAGAACTCTTTGAAGCACTAATAGAAAAAGCATGTGACTTGCTCCGAGTTATTTCACTTCCTCTGATGAGAAACTCCATAGGGCATCGAGGCATGTCATTAATCTTCTCTTATCCATTTCTAAAAATAAATAAAAAAATTGGATACACTAATAGTAGATTATTTCAAATATGTTATTGTGATATTTCGGTGATTTTCTAATTCACTTTCAAAAAAACTGTAATATGATGAAAATATATCAAATTCAGTTTTATATATGTGGTACCAGGTTTGAGGTTAGCATCTTGAATAATTAGTAACAAAATCAAATGTTCCCTTATATCACATTTAAACCTTTTGAAAATGCTTGAAATGTACCTGCAATTCTGGAAGGAGTCATATGCAGACAAGGGAAAGGCAAATGTTCTGCTTATACCGCTAAAAAGGTAATGAAATAATTCCTAAGCAGACTGAAAACTAGGAGATATGTAATTGTGTGCTGATAACAACGTGGCAGACCTACAGTATTCATCAGCGTATATTTTAAGCCCATTAATCAACTCAAATCTCTAGTGTGGCACTCAAAGCTCGATGTAGGACAAAGCCTAATAGGGAAATGTGTTCACACTGTCTCATCTGCGAGAGTGTGACGTGAGTAACAGAAAGTTTAATGTGGAAAATTGACTACACTGTGTGGTCAGAAGCGGTTTAGTAAAATAACCCATGTAAAATAAAATGCAAGCTGGTTTTAATGTATGTTCACCCTGGTTTTATTATGATAACCTAAAATCTAAACATTAAAAAAGATACTCAAAGTTAATATAAATTAGTATATAATGAAATAAAACATTATAAAGTTAATGCCAAGGCTACATTTCTTACTTTTGTGTAATATGTGACATACTAAAATAAATTTAATAAAAAGTTATAAAAAATGTGCAAATAAAAAATATATAAAAGGATAAAAACACATAATTAACTTAATGCTTAACCATAACATTAAATTGAAACAAAATAAAAAAAACTGAAACTGAACTGAAATATGAATAAAAATTCTAATACTATCTCAATAATACCAAAATACATTGTTGTAACCTTATTAAGAATATGAAGAAGGACCGAAACCAAAGACAACGCTGAAAATTTTGTACATTTTTCTTTTTATTGTTCAATATATTATTAATTCATAAAATATTTGTCAAGCCCATCCTTTAAATAGTCATATCCACTGACAATATAAATAAAAAATGCACTTGTTGGTTAGTCTGTGCAAGATTATACAGGTTTGCGTTTGACTACAGCAAGTGCACTTCAGAACTATTCACAGTTAAAAAACATCTTGTGTTTTTAAAACAGACTTGTGCAAAGCAGTGACCATAGTGACGGCACTGCATCGGTTTGGCATGAAAGCTCAGGGGCAGAATTAACAAGAGGGACCTCAAGAGCTGGATCGGATTCAATAACCTCTCTGTCCTCTACTCAGCCTTGGGTTTGCCAGCCTCTGGGGGCGGCACTGGTTCCGGATCATCCAGCAGAGCCTGCTTTCGCTCTCTCTCCTTTATCAGCTGCACACCACAGTAAGTCACAAACAGCACCGAGAGAGTGGACAAGGGGAAGCCTGAGGGAATCACAAGGGTGCTATTATTCTCCGTGTACTCTCCATGCTTTTTTCCATTGCTTAGAGGTTTTGCAGTTAATGAACTTTGTTTTACATAGATCCATATCTATATGCAATTTAAAGGTGATTTGCATATACAGTGGAGATCAAAATTAGAGAACATGTATTCTAAAAACACAGTATAAAAACTTTAATGAGGTATTTGATTTTTGGATAAGATAATGCAGAGAATGAGCGGTTCAATCGTACACCTGAAACTAATTCTAACATTCATTTTGGGAAGTGTGTAAAGAAGTCAGTAAAGACCCATGCACACCGGGACAATTTTCACTCATACTTATCACTGAAGTTTAACACTAAACTTGGGCACCAATGTGAGTGTGCACACCAATTTGCAAGGTCTGTCACTGGGGCGGTACTTTTTCAAAAGGTAATTTTTTTTATCCTAAGTCCTAATTTGTACTTATTATGTATTTTTATGTATTTTATGTATTAAAATACATAAAAATACATAATAAGTACAAATGTCTACCTCATAGTACCGTAAAGGTACAAAAGTGAACCCTAAAGGTACAAAAGTATACCCTAAAGATAGTAATGTTCACCTGTATGGCACAAAAGTGTACCTTTTGAAATGGTACCACTCCAGTGACAGATTTTGTACCTTTATTTCTGAGTGTGCAGGTGTAAAAGCATCATTTAAAAAAATAAGCACCTCAGGCTCAATATTTTGGTTTGACGAAAAGATGCATCAAGAAAAGATTAATGTTAAGTTGCTTATTTCATTGGTGTCCGAACAATAAGAGCTGTATGTAGGTGTGTACATGTAAATGTAGACAGGAGGGAGTTGTGATGGACAAGAATTGCAGATCAAATAGGATTCGATGCTGAGTTTCATTTCACTTAATTTTCTTTCATGGCTTGGTATTTCTGTTTTCGTTAAGTGCCATCTAAAATCAGGGAGTGATTTTGCACATCACTCTGTTCATCGCCGGTGAAAATCTCTAGAATGTGAATGCCGCAAAATGACACGAAAAAATGCTGATCATCAGCATGAGCAGTGTGCGTGAACCTTAAAGCTGGAGGTGAAGTGTCATGGTTTGAGGGATATTTTCTGCAGCAGGAGTTGAGCCTCTATGAAGCTGTGAATGCAGATGTTTATTAGAAGCTCCTTTCTCTGTGTTCATCCTCCAATCACCCAGCAATTGAAATAATGAAAAGGCCATTCCAGTGTCCTGATCTAAACCTGATTGAACATTTTCAGAAAACCATTGGAGGCAATGTTATGGCTAAGAAACTATAGTCAGTAAACTGTGGAAGAGACTGAAGAAGAGCAGATAAGGTCACAGCAGAGCAGTGTGAGAGACATATTGCTGTAAACTTTGTTTAAATCTTTTTTCAAACAATCATTGCTGTTCTCTAGTTTTGATCACTGTCTTCACCATAAAATTATGTTATTGTTCTTTTAAGTGCCATGGTTATTTTTAGACTGCATAGTTTATTGTTAATTTATTGTTAGCGAATTGTTCTATAATTCTGATCTCCACTGTATATGTTGTAGGTAATTTTCATATATATATATATATATATTCATTCATTCATTTTCTTTTCGGCTTAGTCCCTTTATTAATCAGGGGTCGCCACAGCGGAATGAACCGCCAACTTATCCAGCATATGTTTTACGCAGCGGATGCCCTACCAGCTGCAACCCATCACTGGGAAACATCCATACACACTCATTCACACACACACTCATACACTACGGACAATTTTAGCTTACCCAATTCACCTATACCGCATGTCTTTGGACTGTGGGGGAAACCGGAGCACCCGGAGGAAACCCACGCGAACACGGGGAGAACATGCAAACTCCACACAGAAATGCCAACTGACCCTGCCGAGGCTCGAACCAGCGACCTTCTTGCTGTGAGGCGATTGTGCTACCCACTGCGCCACCGTGACGCCCATATATATATATATATATATATATATATATATGCATAATCCATAATCCATTCTACCTACTTTTCCTACAGTTTTCATTATATAATGACCTAAAACAAAACACTTACCTTTAAGAAGCAGTCTCTTAGCAACTAGCTGAGCAAAATCCAGACTGTTCAGTGCCAGGACATTGTACAGAATAATTTGCCAGAAGTTAACAGCGTTAAACAAGCCCCTGATGCGGCGTGACATCGCCTCGGACATAAGATTATTCTGGAGAAAAAAATAATATTACCTTCTCATTGTAGGCAAATGCTGTTATTTTCATATCAGTGAAATGCAGGCTATCAGGCGTGATTTAACATTCAAAGAGAAAGATTTGGTAGTGTAATGATGGAAATCCCAAAGGCTCAAATGATGGTGTATTTGTTCAGTGGATGTACTGGGAATCTTACCTCAATGGTGGAGAATGGGGGCAGAGAAAATAATTTAGCAACCCACAGTTCAAAGTTTAGGCCAAAGCAGTTAAAGAAAGACCAGATATAAACTATATCACAGGGTCCGAGCCACAAGGTTGTGATAGCAAAGGTGGAGATAGTTGCGAGAAGCTCCTTGATGATTGAATCATGGTTTTCTCCAATATAGTCATAGACATATCTTTAACATAGAACAGAAGGTGCATGTTATAAAGATTGATCTGACTGCTATTATAGCAAAGTGTATTAAAATGATGCATGAGATGATACGTGACCCTTGACTACAAGTATTATGTTGCATAAGTATATTTTTGCTAATAGCAAAAATGCATTATATGAGTCAAAATTATTGATTTATGCCAATAAATGAATAGAATATTAAGTAAAGATCATGCTCCATGAAGTTTTTTGTAAATTTCCTACAATAACTATATCAAAACTTGATATCTTAAATAGTAATAAGCATGGCGAAGAACTTCATTTGGAGAACCAACATTAGGGAACAGTGATAGCCACCACACTTTTAAATCCAATCTTAAGGCCCATCTTTTTACCCAAGCCTTCTTATGACTAGATTTTTATGGTCTTATTATTTGCTCTTTTGTTTTTATGATGCTTGTATTCAGACGTGTTTCTATTATTTTTTTATATTTGCAAAGATTTTAGGTGTTGTTTATTAATCGTTACAGTTTTTTTTTACTTATTATTATTATTATTAACTTTATTATTAACTTTTAAGTATTTAGAAATTTAAACTCTCAGATTCCAAATTTTCAAATAGTTTTATCTCTGCCAAATATTGTCCTGCCCTACAAAAAAGCTTATTTATTGAGCTTTCAGGTGATGTATACACCTAATTATCATTTATTAATACAGTTATGACTGCTTTTGTGGTCCAGGGTCAATTAATTAATTGCTCACTTGCAAAGCCAGTCATTGATTCCTCTGTCAAAGTGTCTGAAAAAGACATATCAGAAGAAACTGATGAAAACTTATATGTACATAAACTGCTTCGAAAAGCAATCTGCTGCTCTCATACAACAATACTTACGTTTCAGCAAAGACATAGAGCATTGTGATGCATTTAGGTGGCTGAGGAGGGTCAAGATGGTCCAGTCTGGACACCGTGTTAATGACACCAAACATGACGGCTGCCTTCACCCAGTCATACACCAGATTAGAGTACGCCAAACCAGCTGAAATGCAGTTTAATAACATTGTAGTGAATAAAATAAAGAAAACAACACTTGTAATTTCTTTCTAGCTATTTACAAAAGTTAAACATTTGTGTCAAACTGACCCAGAGACCAGTCAGACAATTGCTTCATAAGCTTCAGATCACCAGGGATGGTCAAAATGTACAAGAAATGGAAGAAGACATCCACCACCAAAATAGCCCCAAGGTGCACCAAAGCATGAATGGTGATGTTCCACATTTCTCTTTCTTTACGGGTCAAGTTAGGGTTGTTAGCCTGAGAATATCAGATTATTACAACGCACATTTAACCAGAGTCACACTATCAACACTATTACTGTTATGCATTCCGTTTTAAGCTATTGAAAGGGAAAGTATCCTCTTGTCAATGTACAGGACTCACCTGCTCATGGAATCGATCGAAGGTCATGACAGGTCCGAAGAAGAAGAAGGGGAGGTAGAAGTTGTACTTGATCAGATCCATGAAACTGTAGTTACCATCTTTCTTCTCACAGTTCTCTAAGGCAAAGCTCATACAGCGCATGATGGAGAAACCACAGCCTCCGTAGAACAAAATGTCTTGCAGATCAAAAGAGCCTGTCACAAAGCCTTCCTGTAACACAGACAAATGAAGAGAATGACAAAACTGAACACATCTTCACATGCACATAGAAGATGAACACAGGGATTTTTGGACTAGTTATTATATTAACTAATATTATTTATTATAAACATTATAAATTATATAGTAATTATATTATATATACTATATAATTATATAGTTTAATATATAAAGTAGCTTATATAGTTTATAATATTTAGAACAAGAATCACTTGATGACATATTAAAAGACTCATTAAAGACTAATTAACTCATTTGGGACCATGGACAAAACCTGTCTGTTGTTAAAAGCCAAAAATACATTGTATGGCTCGAGGTTATTGATTTTTCTTTTATGCCAAAAATCATTAAAATATTAAGTAAAGATGTTCAGTGAATATATTTTGTAAATCTTCTACTGTAATATCAAATACAGCAAAAAAACAATGTAATTTTTTATTAGTAATGTGCATTGCTAATCACTTCGTTTTGACAGCTTTCAATGCAATTTGCTCAATTTTTTTATTTTTTTTTAACCCTCAGATTCCAGATTTTCAAATAGTTGTCAGATATTGTCCTATCATAACAAATTATACATCAATGGAAAGCTTATTTATTCAGCTTTTCAGATCAAGATATGACTGGATTTGTAGTCACATTTTTAGATCTTTCATTGAAACATTATCTATCTGTCACCAAAAAGTTTTTAATAGTTTAAAATATAGCATTTTGTATGACAATGACTTATTAGTATTCTTCAGAATAATAAGTTGTTTCATTTTTAATATCTGTAATGCTGAATGGAAATGGAACATTATTTCATCCATATTTTGACACATTGTTTTTACAAAGGTTATTTGAAATGTGATTTGCATTTAATGTGCTTTCTATGCAAACGTTTGTAAATTTCACTTGACCCGCATGTGCTTTCACAGCTTTAATCATCATTCACTGATATTCACTGTCTTTCTCACCTGCCAAGCGCTGAAGGGCTCCATTTTGAATGTTGCCAGGCTGGTAAGACCAGCCACAAAGCAGAGCCACTTCTTCTTGACGAGGGCAACGCTGTAGAGGACGATGCAGTGAGACAGGATGAGAGAGATGTATGTCCATCCCATAGTAATCAGGACAGCTAGAGCTCCATACATCATATAGATCAAAGATCTGTTCTGTGAGGCAGATAAACAAGTTGTTGTAAAAAAAAAAAGCACATTTATTTAATCCAGCTGTCACATGAGTTTTGTCACATGTTTTTAAACAATGTAAACATTAGAAATGACGATATAGTAAAGTATTAGCTAGAGTTGTAGCAGAATCAGTATTAGTATTGTTATCAATCAAAGAAAACACACAGGGTTACCTTGAATCCAACTATTCCAGTCTTCATTGACAGCATGCAAAAACACAAATGCATGAAATATTTCATACAACATTACAACATTCACATTAGTATACATGCATTGCTAATATCAAAATGTTTTTTTTTAATGACTATTGGCTAACGGCTGGCACATCAAATCAATCAACATTCTCAAAACGGCCACAAAAATTATGACTCTTAAATACTAAATGACCTGATCATCGAGCATTAGTTGAATAATCATACAATACCTTTGGAGACAGCATTGAGCAGATCTTAGCAAAGATCACATGACCGGAGAGGGCAAACAGGATATGGTTGCGAAAAGTGGTAAACCACATAACCCATTCAAAATCTGACACATCCTGAAGAGATGGAAGATATCAGTCACAAAAAGATGAAATATGCTTTATCCATATACTTCAAGATAATACAGAAAAACATATTATTGCACATAATGGCACTTGACTGTTGCTTTCTGGGTCTTTTTAGACACAAGGAATTATATATATATAAAAGGTAAGACTTTATTTTAAGGTGTCCTTGTTTCACATGTTCCATCCACTTACAATTAATTATGCATAATTACATGCTACTAACCCTAAACCTAACCCACATTCTAACCCTCACTATATAGTAAGTACATAAATAGTAACTAATTAATATTGCTCATTTGTTAAATGCATATATACACTGTAACAAGGACACATTAAAATAGTGTAATCTAAAAAACATTATTTAAAAAAAATAAAAGTATTGTGTCTGATCAGCAACTTTGTAAATGTGCAAATATGAGTGAATGTGAAAAAATGTCAGGGTTTTGACTGTTACCATGTTACCATTTACCCCTTTAGATTACAAAAACATGTAATCATTTGAATTAATGGACTTTAAATAAATTTCTTTTACTTTATAACTAAAGACTGTTCAATAAGTCCAAATGTATGAATACTACATATTCATCACTGACATCAAAACAATATTTAAATGTTAAAACAATAACACAAATTCTATCTTGACAATTTTTCAAACAAAGTCAATTAAGTTTACTTGCATAACTTTGAGTTTCTGATAAATGAGTTATCAGTGTTTCATGCTAAATTGTTCATCAAAATGTATATATTCATGTTTATTAACAAAATTCATTTTCAAAAACGTGTTGGATATGGAGAAAAGACTAAATGTAATATACACACTAATATAACTTAGTAGATCTTTTTTTTTGCCTTTAACGGTACTCCATACATATGCAAATAACCAAAAATATCAATTTTAACAGTTTATTTTCACGTCAATTCAACAGTTCAATTTATACGTCTTAATTGTAAAAATCTGCAACAAAAATGTGTGTTTTGTTAGTCTTGAAACACTTGTAATCACTAGCCTGGTGCTCTTGGACAACATTATGGTGATTTAGCATGATTAAACACAAGTAATTTACATAATATACTTAATTAGGTTATACGTGCCATTCTTCTGCCAAAGTAGTGCCATCCTGGTTTGACATTCTCCCTAAATGCCCTCCTGTTAATATTTTCTGGAAATAAAACAAAACAAGTCTCACAAAAAAAGCAGCAAAAGTGCATTTCAGGCTTAGTGTAAAAGAAAAACAAACATTTCAACATGACAGAATTACACTGTTCACTGTATATGAAAGCAAACTCTGTAGACAGCTAAGCATGTTTTCCATGTATTATAGAAATAAAACATATTCAACATCAGATTCACACGAGTGAGCGCCAGAGCAAAATTTAATAGCATTACATAAGGTACATTTTACCAGCCAGTGTATTCAGAGGCTTCTATGTGATAATCCAGACCCTCAAATATATTTTGAGATTATGAAATGGTCCTAAAATCTGACAAATCTTTGTAAGGTAATACTAATTGCATAACATATCTTATTTGGGCTTCGGTGTTGTTTAGGGTTATCAATGTGTGACTGTAACATTTAGACCCCTGGCTAAACTGATGTTTCTGTTTATGCACTGAAAAGTAGACATAATCAATGTAATCTTTAGAAAGGCTGTGGCAGGACTGGTTTGCTCCAGTATTCCAGCATGCAGTTCAATAAGCAGAACTTTAGTGCTCTGTTTCAAAACGAGCAAATGCAAACACACCTTTACTCATTGTATTCTAGGGCATCCATAATGGACGTGAACATTATAGTAAGGAAAACAAGAGATAAAAATAAAGTGTACCACTGGAGGCCTCAATGATCCAGCTGGCTGCCCATAAGAGTGCAAGACCGAGGACAGAGGTGTAGATGTACAGTTCAATCCTGGGAAGGGCCGCCTTGATCCCCATGGTTAACCTTAAGAGAAGTCTGAACATTCATATCTGTTTACATTCATAATCAAATTATGCACAGATCACTGAAGGAAATAAACAAGGTAAATACAATGATAACTTACTGATTCTAGCTAAGTTCACCCAAAAATAGAATTTAGTCATGCTTAGATGCTGTGTTTATGACTTTCCTAACACAAATGATATTTTGAAGAATGTTTGTAACTGGTAGTAGAAAATACTGTGAATTTAAACCAGATTTCAATATTTTTTCCTTTGTGTTGAACAGAAAAAAAACCTTGAGCATGTTTGCAACAGGTGGTGGTTGATGATGATGATGATGATGATTATGACAAATTTTTCATTCTTTGGTAAATTGTTTTGTATTGTTTGTCTGTTTGTCGTGAAATATTATAACCGATTATTTCTGTAATGGCAGTTACAGGTCAAACGTCACTGACTCCCTGGTTTATCCACTGATCCGTCTCTTCTTTCAGACACTTTACAACCAGGTCAAATAACACTACATTAATAGTTTTCGGAATTTAATAAGGTATATTTACACTACGTGTGAAATTTTAGCTTTAAAAAGAAAATAAAGAACATCATGAAATGCTAAAGCAACAGCTGACGATGTTATACACTCAAAAAATGACTTTTGCTGCTTGTTCAAACTAATTTAAAATGAGCTGAAACATCACAATTCCTAAGTTTATGATCAAACAACTTAATTGTTTTATGTTCAATCCACTTCAATTTGTAAAAACGCTTAACTTAACTTAATCGATTTGTTTTGGGATAACATGAAGGAATTGTGTGAAACCCAGCATTTTTTACAGTGTACAGGCTGAGGGGATTTTGCATCCAATGATATCAGAGGGAAAATATCTGTCAAATCACAGAAGACAGAAGACTATGAGGGCTGCGTATTTTTATTAATAAACCTACAAATGAGCATGTTAGGAGTACAATCATTAGGAAAATATATTTAATACAGAGAGTCAAAAATATAATATAAACTAATCCGTGTTTTTAAAAGTGTTTTCATAATCTGCATAATCACATGGTTTTTGACACCCATATAACAAAATGTTTTACCAGCAGAACTAGTTTTGAAATAAAACTTATAACGGAGCAGTGGGTCTATATTTACATACAACATTAGTGTAGCCTATAATGGTACAACAAAAGGATATTGACAAATTTATCACATATGAGCATTTAAACATGGTTAATATATCACTTATTTGCACCTTTCCGTGACTCTAGCAGGTTCATTCGTTGCCTTGAAACAACAACAACAAAGTATCTATATTATTTGTTACTGTATCAACAGTGTGTCAAGTTTTAAAATCACCATAAAAGCTGTCTTTTTTTCCATCAGTGAAGACACTCCTCACTAATTATACGCTAATTATTGTGAAGTACACACTCAAAGATAATCAAGAGCCTACTTTTTACAGGAGGACGCGTATTATTTTTGCGCACTTCACTAACCCCAACACGACGCTAAGCAATCAATATGCAGTCACAACAGGGATAGGCTATAAAACAAAAATTATCACATCCAGTCTAATTCTCAGAACTCAAGACTGTAAAAGCCAGTGACTTAAATGGGAGTGCCTGTCTTCACAGCTCCGCAGAAACAGCACAGTCAGCTGCGCCGTGCAACCTCTTCCTATTTTAGCCCGAGCAGTTGCTCATGTACAGTGCGGCAGCTGCAGCGCAATGCGATCTCCCACACATCAGGAGATCCTTCAGGAGTCTGCAAAACCGGCCACTCAACTCCCCAAGGAGCCCTCTTGACTGTCAGTTTATTTCCTAATTACATTTAATTACCGAAAAACTCCTGCTTCATTACAGTCAGATTTGTATCGGTATAAACAATTAATAAACGCGAAATCAAAGTCCTTTTAAATGTATTGATGCTGCATAGTTCTAAACGCCCACCCATACATGGGACTGTTTACTACACCGCGTAGCCTACAGTAAGTACAGTAATTCAAAAGGAAGTGCACTTGCTCAGTACTAACCTTGTATCTGCCTTTCACGGCCGCTCAGATGTTTGAAGACAGATGTCAGCCCCCGCAAAATTGGAGAAAAAAAAAAAGAAAAGAAAAAGGGGGGTGAGTATGGGCTGCTCCCTAATACATCCGTCCCGGTGTGCCAGTGCCGATGGTGCACTGTGAGAGGCAGCAGAAGCTGGTGTGGATGTTGCGGGAGGGGGTGGACGGAGTGTATTTATAATCAGGACGGGAACCGCAGAGGGGAGGCACCAGAACTGTCCGTCAAGCAGGCGCACATATTCAAGGAGCACCGCTAAATTGCACAGGTGCGAGATGGCCGGATGGATGAGGAGCACTTGCTTTTGTTGCTGTCCGTTGGATGGTGGAGCCATCTGGTTTCTTCAGCAACAGCTTCAGAAATGTGGTCTGCAATGCACAAGGCAACTAAGGAATCTTTTGGGGTTTAGGACATGTACCTGCTTCTCACATCAATTTAATTCTATTGATCCTGTTCTGCTTCTTTAGTGTGTCTCTTGGCACAATCACAACTTTCTGACTACCTAAGTAAATTAATTACATTATAAGAAAATAAAATGTCTGTTAAAATGTAAAGCAATCTCGCATTCACCAAAACTAATATGTTTGTACATGCAGTTAAATTTGCTCTGATTTAATTGCTGAATGCATCCCAACGTTTAATATAAGTAAAAATGCCTAAAATGCATTCAAAAATTTTTTATCAAAAAGGTAAGAGATATAGATTAGGATTTAAAAAGTAATAAATGTCAAAGACAAAGTCTCACATTTTAGTGCCCACATCAAATTACATTTAAACAAGTGATATTGTATATTAAATGCAAGTAGAGTGCCTATTCAAATAAGATTTGTGAAATTAATTCTAACATTTTAGTGCCCTTATTAAATTCCATTTAAACAAGTGATCTTGTATATTAAATGTGAGTGCCTATACTTCAAATAACCTTTATGAAAATAAAATATAAAAACTGTGGGTAAAATATTGTTCATCACCTTGCAGTGTATCAGATTTATGTTAAAAAGAAACAACACAGAAATTTGACCTGTACTAATAAATGAAAGAATAAATGACTGTTTACATATTTATTTGATTTAAAACGTTTCACTGACAAATGGGTAATACTCCAGTGGTTTGATGCATTGTGACAAAGTATAAAGAGTTAAATTTTTTTACTTGGGCTGCAATTTATACATCATTAAATGATTCTTGTTGTTGATATGCTTGAGGAAAAAAAAATTGGTTACATGAAACAGTTACACTGAACGATTTTTTGATATCTTAGTGGTTGTCTTCTGTAAATCACAGTAAAAATGTATGATAGTAATTTGTGCAGAGAAAAAAAATAACAATGTAGGAAAAAATGTTAAGCTATTTGGTTAATATTTGGGAAACACTTATTTTTAAACCCTAATGTAAATGTTATGGTCCACACTTTAGATTAACCAGAACTGTAAAAATATTAAATACATGAATTATTTGTATATCAAAATGCTTGATATACAAATAATAGAATATTTCATATGGTTGTAATACTCAAAGAGTTTAGTTTTTGGTCTTCTTTTGAATTTACCCACTGCTCGGAGTACAACATTACATGTTTACCAACATTACCTGTTTACTTATTTATTTAATTTGTTCACATAATAACATAATAGTATAAAGAAGCACAACACACGATCTTTGACTTTTGGAAATCAGTTAATTTAATGTTAAATATGTAGGAGAAATACTGAATTACAGATGTTACAAATTAATACAGGCAGTTGATGCTTTAAAAAATATATTATTTACATACAACTTCAGTTTGTAACAATTTTGGTGACCATACCATTATTCTCACTATCAGTTTTTTCACTGGTTCAGTGAAATAGCTGACTAAATTGACATAAATGTTCAAGCACAACAAGAGATTTTCCAGGAGATTGGAAGCAACACAACCTTCAGATAGGAGGGCTCCTGTCCCCTCTGACCCCTTATGTATAAATGGGTACATTTTCTCACAGTACTTTAACCTTTCCAGGAGACTTACATTCTGTAGATAAAAGTTCTAAAAGTGGGTTTTCCCAATAAGTAATAACCAATTTTAGCTCCCCAAAGAGCTTTACAAACATTTCTTAAAATAACATTTTAATTCTTAATAAAACAATAAGTTAAAAACTTTCAAAAAAAGGAAAGGTTATTCGTGGAATTAGTCCTACCCAAAAGACCTTTATTTGCCCGTCTACACCATGTTAAGGTCTTTATAAGTCCCACAGGGCATAATACAATGCGCAATGCTGTACTTTAAAATGTATAGATATTGTATAGATGTATAGATAGATGTGTAGAATATTTCTTCACTTCTGATCAGTCTGAAAAACCCGATTATTGATTGTTCCATCACCCTTATATCTTTGTACTCTCTCTCACTCTCTCTCTGTCTCAATTCAGTTGAGTTCAATTCAAATAAGCGTTACTGGCATGACTTGTATTGACAAAGCATTGCTGATTACATAAACAATGAATAAATTAGTATAGTGATAATTTAGCATGTGTACATACATTTTAAAACAATAGGAAGTTTGATAAATACATAATTAAGAAAAAGACTAATATGTTTATTAAAAAGACAATGAAAGAATAAAACAAATTAAAATGCATAATAAAGATAAAATATACACAAAAATACACAATACATTCATTCAGATGGATTCTAATAATGTTTCTGGCTAATTTTATCCACTGTCTGACTCTGTGTTTATGACAAACTAATACATATTTTGCTGCTGTTCATATCAAACTGGAGTTCTCTCCCAGGATATGCCTTAATTTATTTTATGTATTTGTTAGAGATGTAATATTGTAATTATCTGGAAATTTGAGAAATGTGTTGTGCTCTCTCTCTCTCTCTCTCTCTCTCTCTCTCTCTCTCTCTCTCTCTCTTGACATTGAGGCTATCGGATTTAAATTGCTTACACAGTAACTATTATTATTATTATTTAGTTTAAACACAACTGAATGTTGAGAATATTGGACCAAAACGAATATCGAAAAAAAACTGTAAACTAATGATGTTAGCGACATTTTACAAAGGTGCAACAAAATCTTTGAACAGCAGATGGAGCCATGCGATGGAACTAAAGGTACAGGGAAAGCCCTTAAAAATCCCAAATGCAGAAATATAGGCTGTTTTCCACTTCATAATACACGAACATGAAAAATGGTCTGAGCGTGTATTTGGGTGTATAGGCCTATATTTGATTTTCCAATTATTTTACACCTAGCGTATCCATTCATATTATAGCCTATATTATATTTATGAACTGTAAATTTCAGATTGTAATTGTTTATCGCATATTGAAGCTACTGAATACATATTAACCTACACTAAAAAAACTATACTTATCTCTTGGTCTAACTGTTCCTCTCCTAGCTACGCAGAGTATTAAAATGGTTAGGCTAGTGTTTATTATTGTTAAAATAATAATAATAATAATAATTATTACTATTATTATTATTATAACTGGGGTTGTGTTTAAATATCGCAATCGCATAGTCGAGAACCTGAAGCAGTGATGAAGAAATCGGTCAACTTTGAGCGGACTGTCTGTCATTGGACGGACTGCGCGAGCGCCCCGGCCGTGCTTTTATTTTTAATACGAGGGAGGGGGTTCCCAGAAAATACCTCCTCCTGCTGTTCCTCAGCTCTATATCGTGAATATCAAACAGTCGCCGTCTCCATATTGGAAGCAGAAATCAGAAAACACGGGAAAACATGAAGAGCCAGTTTCCGACGATCGTTTGAGCGCGCAGATGTCGCCGTTCTCCGTTAACGTTACCGCTCCAGGAGTTTAAACGCTAGCGTTCAGACGTCGCGCGGGTCATTTATTCAGCCCACATTTGGAGCTTTCATGGTCAGCTCGCTAACGCTATCTTGTATTAGCAAACCAGCCTCCAACTACTTGTTAGCCGTTCGGCTCTGGCGCAATTAATTTTTTTTGTGATGCGCGTCGTCCGTACAGGCTGATTGATCAAATGTGTGTCCGCGACGCGTATTTTAATGCAACAAAACGCAAAGATTAGTGGTCGGCTGCAGTCCGTTCGCCCACGCTAGCCTGAGCGACAGCAGTCTGGAGATCTGCCATTAACTCGACTAGCTGTTAGCACGAGCTGAAACACGGACGCGGCCAGAACTCGCTGGAAAAAGGAGCTAACATCTCGTTTCCATGGACAACACGTCCATAATAACGCAGGTTACGAACCCCAAGGAGGAGGAGATACTCTCGACAAATGCTGAGAAGGGTGAGTTGTTTTTTAGTGTGTTGAAGTTGTTCGACGTAGCGCGTTTTGTTAGCTTTACCCACCATTTTAAACGAGCGGGCTGCGAGTGCGTCCGCGGACAACAAACATTTCATGCATTTTATACCGATGTGCACTCTCAAAAAAGCAGGATAATGCGTTTCTCTGCTAACTTTTTAATATGCTTTTATGTGACAGCGTGTTGCTGTTAGGGCAAAACAATCGGCGAGTGTGTGTTTATGTAACAGAGTCGCGATAAAGGCGCAATGTAAACTGCTGGAGAGCGAAAGTTTGGGCTCTGTCAGCGCTGCTCACCCGTGATGTGTGTGCAGACCAACATAAACATGTTTCTTTCTTGTCACGAGGCACAAGTGCTTAGGCAGAATTGCATAAGTCGAGTGCTTTAAAGGGCACATGTTTTATTTAGGGCGTTTTTGAGAAGCGGTGGACTTTGATTTGTTTCTCTTTCAGTCAAGTCAGCACAGCAGCAGGAGTACTGAAAGTGGGCACGTTATGTAGGTGCATATAATTTGCTGATAAAATGAACAGCTAAGTGAGTTGAGTTGTCAGGAGATGAATTAACGCTTTATGCATGTTTTTCATATAGCCTACATGTTTTGTTTCATACGTTACCATAGATTAAAGGTTGCACTTTCTAATTAATAGATAACACCTACCTATTTGATTATTTATTTGTATTGCAAGTTTGCGGAAATTAAATTATTAACCCTTCTGGTGCTGTTCACTTTTTTATTTCGGTGAGATGAATGTACTGTGTCTGTGTAAAGTCCAGTGACGCTTTCTATTTTACTGTTTGTGCTTTGGTGTAGTTATGGTGCTAATGACTATACGATAGTTATAATCAATTTGTGACGTGTTGGGACCATGTTTTAAAAACACAATTTACTACTTGTTTTATTTTTATTTAAAATTAAAATAAGTTATCAAAGTTTTATTTAAAAATTACTTATTTTTTGTGCATATATATATATATATATATATATATATATATATATCCAAAACATGTTTGACTTTGAAAAGTCGAGGTTGTCAGTAAATTATTGTTTGTGTGGCATAGCAGTTTCTTATTAGATTCCAAACAACTCAACTTTTTTTACACTACCATTGAGCCTTTGGTAGGATTTTATGTACAGTATATGTTCACAGGGGAAGTGACAAAATCTTTACCAAGTTTCCTGTCATTTTGAAATAAAAAAAAGTTCAAGAAATGTTCAAACTTTTTTAGAGAGTGAAGTATGTAAATGATTAATGGTTTAGTTTAATTTGCATACATTTACAGAACATAAATCTGAAATTTAAATAAAGTCTGGTTTGCAGAACAATTTCTTTTTTTTTTTATTGGACATATTAGGAAATGTTTATTATGATGTTATTTATTTAAATGTTATGGCCATTATTATTATTTTTATATAAACAATATGATTTTTATTTCTCTTTTAATCACTATATAAATCAGAAAATGCTCGTAAGAATAAGAAAAAATATATATTTTCACCCTTAAAAAACAAAAACAATCAAGTAGGCCTATATGTAAATAAAACCCTGTGCAAAAATCTTCCTAAAATAGGAATTTTAAATGGGGAAGAAACGTGAAGTTTGGTTTAACTATTCAATGTAAGTGCAACTGAGTAGATTTCTTTCTTAGTGTAATACTAAAATAAACAAAAATAGATCTTTTTAGTAAACAGCTTTTAAAGATATGTATTATGATTGAAATTAATAGACTGTTATATAATAGACTAAAGGTATTTACAAAAACATGTATTGTGGATGTTTCCTTTCCACTGGTCCAAAAAAAAAAGTGTCCAGTGAATGAAAAATGGCAATAACATCTTGAAATTATACAAATTACATGAAAATTGAAAGTAAAAATGATTCATAAGTCCCTGCTGCAGAGATGCGCAGTTTTGCAAAGCTTCCTTTGGCTCATCTGAGGATGTCCGGCTCGGTGACAGCAGGCATTTGGATGGAGCACTTTCAGGGCTTTACCTTTGACCTCAGTGTGGCTGAGAGGAGAAGCTCTCCAACAGCTGCCCTCTCAAAACAGCACAGAATAAAGTTGAACCATCTAAAATGGTCATTGCGCTCTCTATGGCCTATTAGGCAACACTTTAAATGCCTTTGTGACTCACATGCTGCATTGATTTCATCCAGACAGGGGTTCTCTCTTCAAAAAAGCCATTAATGAGGCTTTCCAGCATGTAGATTAATATTAAGCCAGAAGTAATTAAAGGCGGTGGTAATTATAGTTTTTTTTTTTTTAAAGGCAGCAGCGTCTTCTCATGTCTTCAGCTTCTGACAGTTCGCCGCAGTGATCAATGTCTCTGGCCTGTTGCCTGACAGGAATCTTTTTTAGCAGTCAGTCCACAATTATGTAAAACTTCCTGTGTTTCACTGCATTTTATTCATGGTCAGTTTTTGGAGTTCATATGGACATAGTTAATATAAAACCAATTTGGGTGTTTTTGTGGACTATTTATTGTGCTCTTTATTTCAGCATTTAAGTGAAACTTAGATTATGATTTTTGCTTGGATACCAAAATGTGTTTTTTTTTTACACTTCACAGTATGATTCTGAAGTTGCTTTTTGACATTTCAACTCCTTCAGTATTTCTGACTGAAGCCAAGCTGCTGTCCTCCCACTTATGAAAAAGTATCCTCTCATTTCTTTTAAAACAAAATAACACGTCATAATGTTTAATTAGAAGCTGCATTTTCTGTTAAAGCTATTGAAAGTCCTTTTAAAGCTCCGTACTAATGCTGTAAATGATGGCAGAATCTTTATGGATTTGTGATGCACTTGATTTTTTTATTCTAAATGTGGGTGTAAAATGATTGCATAGTTTCTTATGTTTTGAGGTGAAACACTGAGATGGCTCAAGGGGCGGGAGAGGAATTCTCAACTCCCATAGGCTGTTTGTTTTTTTAGTCCCTCCTCCTCTACTGCTGCCCCTCCCCTCTTTTTCCCTCGCCTCTGAAGTCGACACTGAAGCTCCAGGAATGAGGAAAAATAGCCTCTGTCCCTTAAAATGGTGCTAGAGTCGGCAGCCAATGAGTGCATGGACGAAGGTTTAGGAGCCTAAAGGGGACGGGGTGGGGTTTGTGAGCAAGTGGGGTCTAGTTTCATTTATTTTTTTCTGCTTGTCACTATTTTTAAAGGCTCTTTACTTGCCGTTGACCTCAGTGCTAGTATTTGGAGTCTCCGCTGTGGCGCTGGAATGAAGGCAGATTATTATTAGTTTGTGTGTGTGTGTGAATGAGACGACGATGACTGTGAGGTGCTTTGATGTCCTCTTATTATGTGCGGTGTATTAGTGTTAAGCCTGTAGATTTGTAATAGTTTGAACATTTAATTACAGATGCCTTGTAACGTCCTGCGCTGGGAGAAAGCTATTTCCCTGATGGGTGTGCTAATGTCCCAGTGACTGTTATTAGACTCATTATGCCTTATATTAGCTTCAGGGTGAAAACAAACAATTTCAAACATATAAATTCTAATTTAGGGGGCAGTTACCCAGCACCTTTTTGAGAAAAACAGAAAAGTTGTAACTTTTCATTTACATCATAATAAAATTTTGGGGGCTTAAAAGTGCAAACATTTAGGTTTTTGAAAATTAAAATTATTGTTGTCTTCATGAAAGCTACAAAAATTAGATTTATTGAAAACGTTATCATGTGTATGTATTTTATGTTTTCAATCTATAGGCATTTTCAAGATGATCCTGTGATACTGAAAAATACAGCCTTGACATCATAGGAATAAATATTTTTTAAATATTTAAATTGAAAAGGTATTTTAAATTGTAGTAATGTTTTACAATGTTGCTGTTTTAATGTATTTTTGATTAAATGCGTAGATTTTAGGGCAAAACCTTTTTTTTTCAATTACAATCTTAACAATACAAAACATTTAAATAGAATGTTATGCAAATGTATATTAATTAATTAATTAACAGTATTATTTTACAATTGGTTATAATGGTGTTATAACGAGCTAGTTTTCCAGATTTTGTTATGCTTACATCTTGATTCTATAATGGATTAAATTAATTATTTTCCTCAATTTTTAAAAACAATAGCCCATTATTACAAAAGTTTGAATCTTTAAAAAAAGATTTTTATATCACTTTCGTAAGATTTCACAGCCTTTGCTCAATACTTTGTTGAAGCACATTTGGCACCAATGGATAGTTTTCAGTCACGTGACCTGTGAGGAGACCTGGTGGGCAAAAAAACAATTGTCCGTAATGGCAGCTACCCTATGATCTCCATAGAAACAGCACAATCCGGTCCTATTTCTATCTTTTTCAAGCTACAAATATTTGGATAACATGTAAACAGAAGATATGATCACAAACTATAAATTGTGGGCACTTGCGATCCATATCCTGCACCTGCACCCATTTTTCAGTCATTTAAAACACTCATGTCCCTGTCAGAGCTTCAATTCGCCTATATATATATATATATATATATATATATATATATATATATA
>CAIGQV010014432.1:1234052-1273730 GCA_903798115.1 Danio jaintianensis
TATTATTATTATTATTATTATTATTATTATTATTATTATTATTATTAGAACATATGGAAAGGATGACTGCTATAGCCAGGAAAAGCATTAGATCTTATGAGAAACTGTGGTCTCCTTTTATAACCTTTTACGATTCGAAGAGTAATTATTCATTAATATTAGTTACTATTATTTATTAATATACTAATGATACATTTATTAATTTATATATTTTTTATTCTTATTATAAATAAATATAGCTTGTGTGCAAAAATAACTAGATATTTAGAAAAATCAGTTGATGTCACGATTCTTTAAATCTTTAATTGAAGTACATTTTGTGTTTAGAGTGTGTGAATTGAGAAAAAATTGTAAATTGTGTGCCTGTATGTTTTATATTTAGCTTTGTTTTTGTATGCTATTATATATTGTATCAATGTTAATTGTATTGGAATAAAAAAAACCTTTTTCACTACATAACCTCATTAAAAAACCCAACAACAACAATTGAACCAATATTGAAGTAAAACATGGCTTTTTGATTAGGTGCATTTTTAAACTTCATTTTCATATTGGTTTTATTAGAAGGTTGTTCAGAAAGCATATAAAGCTCAGATTGGGCTTGGTTTGGGTCACTTGCTCTGCATTGATCTCCTATCTGACTCTGGGTCGTAACTGGGTGTTGTTTGTTTGTCTCTTACAGCCCATTAGCAACGCTGATTTCATCGTCCCGGTGGAGATTGACGGCACAGTGCATCAGGTACAGTACTGATGGAAGCAGGTTTCACATTACACTGACATCAGACTGCTAAAGACCTCAGGCTCAATGCTCCAGTGTGTCAAGCAGCAGATATGGAGCCTTTTCTGGGTTTGATGTCAGTGTGGACTTGAATGCTGGAAGTGGCTGTTCCCTTGTTCAAGTAATCCAGGATAGGCTGTCTGTCCTGGAGGCCTATTCATGATTACTTGCACTAGGTGGCAGCCGTTGGTCTTCATGGAACTCATGCAAATCTTTTAGGCTTGATTTGTGTTTCTCAGTGTTGAGGCATTCATTTTGAAGAACAAGAAAATGTTATGTTTTATGTTGTCTTTTTGTTATGCTGTTATATAGTATATATTGTGTTCTGTTATTATATTAAGTTTTTTATTTTTTATTTTAGATCATTGTTTTATGAAGATACTGTTTTTGTTTTATAGAATTGTATATATATTTTACATGCATACATTGTCAAATGAATATATTAAAATTTTAGAATATTGTTTTTGTTATTTTTATTTATATATATATATATATATATAATTAGTTTTTATATTGTATTTAACCATAGAACATTTTATTATTCTACTATAGACTTTCATTATACTATTAATTTTTTACTATTATTATTATTGTGAAAATTTTTCATTTAAATAGATTTTATAAGCTTTATTTAATGTAATTTAGTTAAAAGTGAAGTGTTTTTTAAATATTTTAGTATTACAACATCTAATAATTTAATATTTAAATTTAATATTGATTTATAAATGGTTTCTTTGTATCATTATTGACTTAAATGGGGTCTGTTACAATATTATATCTTATATTGTTTCTAAAGAATTAAGTATTTATAATCATCAATGTTAAGAACATTCTTTCCATTACTTGAATAAATGTGTATCAAATATTGTAGTTTATATTCTTTATTCCATTTTGTTTTTGTTAGTGTTACTATTATGTCTTATCATAAATTGACTTTAATGGCTCTGTGTATCACCATATCTCCCTTTGGCAGGTTTATGTGCTGAAAAGACCTCACGTGGATGAGTTCCTGCAGAAAATGGGCGAGCTGTTTGAATGTGTTCTTTTCACAGCCAGTCTAGCCAAGGTTTGTCCACTTCACCACAACACTGACCCATTACCAGTCAGTGTCTTGCAACTCAGCACAAAACCTCAGTGGCTGAAAGGGTCTAAGTGTAATTTAAGATAGAGAATACAGTGATGTACCTGCCAGGGCTGTTGGGTGGGTATTGATTCATACCTGCTCTGCTAATATCTGACCCCCCCTCTCTGTCTCTGTGTGGCCTGCGTTTGTTTTAGCTGCTAATGCATGGGTAAGTGTCTCTATGCCAACTGTGACTCTTCCCGAATGCGTGCCGTCATGTACCAGTAGTTGCAGACGCTGCTGCCTTCACCTTTGACAGCTCACATTGTTTAAGTTTGCCCGCTTTTTTTAATGATGCACAGTGAAGTTTCATTTGTCGCTGTAGCTGATGTTTGAGATGTTTTGCTCTTCTCATAGCTCTTAGTGACACATTAGCTGTTGAGAATGTATGCGGCCCACTGTAGTTTAGAACACTTGTCTTGGTTGCTTCAGTGTCTGTTGTGTAGAGGACATAAAGGCTCATTCACTTCAACAGCAAGCTTTCTTAAGGCCCTCATATACTTCAAGCGAAAATGAGAAACGAACTGCTGTAAACAACAAAATTGTGCACAAATGAAGTTGATTTGCTTTGCTAGGTAAACGCCTTTGATTTGAGGACACCATTGGTCCTTAGTAAATAGATGGATCTCTGAAGCTCCACCCACTTACTTGCACATCTTCTCCGGTTCATTTCCTTTGTTTAGTCCTTCAAGGTCAGAGTAAAAATGAGCGATTGCACTAAATTCAAAAACAAAATTAGTTTTTATACTCTCTTGAGGTGGTTTTGGGCACAAAATAGTAACTGCATCTGATAAAATCCGATGTAGCGAACATTACACTTGCATACAATCAGCTGTTTTCGCTTATGATTCCTTCCTTGTTTACTGTTGGTTACTAAGTTATCAACACTACAGTCAGCCACTCTAACAACTTGATGGAAACACCTAAATCGCATCTGGGATTTTACAATTTTTTTCAAACTTTTAAATCATTTGCTTCATGTTAGAGTGGAAAACCCAGCTAGTGAGATTGTTTTTTTTAAAGTGTTTAATACTTTAAGGCTGTTTGCGCTAAAGCAAATTACTGTATAAAATGCTATTATAATAAACAGAACTTGACAGTAGTGTCATTTTGCAGAACAAAAGGTATGTATGACACTGAAGACAATGCAAAATCTTAAAATTTAACTGTATTGCATGTATTATTACCTATACACATGCATTTCGACTCATTAAGTCTCAATACAACAATAAAACAAATAACAGCCTGGTTCAGTGCTGTCTTCTTAAGGACAAACTAAATGCTGTAAAAAAAGATTCAAAGCAAGTGTGTGAGCTGTTCATACATTGTATGCACAGTTAGAAACATTGAGCTGCATTTGTACAGTTAGCAGGTTTAACAATAGTTACAAATAGTTAAACACTTATGGGGTACTCGTTTAAAGTGTAAGCGTTGTATACATGTTTCCAGTCAACTGCTTCCCACAATGCAGTTCGGTTTCAGTCCATTGATATCAGTCCTGTGGTCCATGTAAACTGGAAGTTTTATTTTATTTCAGTATGTTACTTCTAACTGAAAAGAATATTGAGAAGGGCATTTTATTTGCGCTTCGTTCCCTTGTAGCAAAATAACTGGAAGAGGTGCATGGTTAAGAATATTGTGGCTGTAGTGTCCAAACTCCAAACACAGAAACAAATGCTCAGATTTTGAAGATTACCAAGACAAACATTTTTTTTCTTCTTCTGTGGATTAACTTGCACGGATTAATAGTTTGCCTAAAGAATAACAATGTCCACTAGAAAAATAAACACTGTAACTTCAGATTTCACACAAACTTTAAGTATCAGTGGCAATATGTTACCCAACCAATGTGTTGCTGTTTTGTTACTGACAGGCTATTGTGGTTGCATGTTTAATTTTTGCATTGACCTATTAATATTAATCTAAATGCTGCTTCACAAACCGTATACAGTACACTAGGAAAAAAACACTTTTGCTATGAGTATATTGGGGCCTTTATTGAGAGGCACGTATTTTATTATGGTTTGTAGGTTTCCTTAAAGTCCTCTTTGTAGATGTTTTCTTTTGCATAGAGATGGAAATAGTGTTACGCTGGCCTAGCAGCTTGCTTTTTCTCTGTTTTATATGGAATTGTTGCAGGGAGCAGCTGGATAATTCTACAGTGATTCTATAGTTTAATCAATGCATGAGCAGATTGAAGTTTCTTCTTTGACTTGTCTCTGAGTCTGAAAGTGTCTGTGTGTGTGTCTGTGTGTGTGTGTGTGTGTGTGTGTGTGTGTGTGTGTGTCTCAGTATGCCGACCCAGTGGCTGACCTGCTGGACCAGTGGGATGTGTTTCGGGCGCGACTCTTCCGGGAATCCTGCGTTTTCCACAGAGGGAACTATGTCAAAGACCTGAGTCGGCTTGGGAGAGAGCTCAGGAACGTCATCATTGTGGACAACTCCCCCGCTTCCTACATTTTCCATCCTGAAAATGCTGTAAGTTTTGATTTGCTCTTGAAACTCCAAACCAGAGTTTAGTTTCTTGTGCATTTATTTAGTAGGATTGAAAACAAATTAAGAAAAAAATAAAACATTCAAATTGATTCCAAAACTATTGTCAGTTATTTAGAGATTTTCAACCATAAAGCACAGCTAATGTAGTCTTACTTTTGGTGAATATATTGCATACAGCTTATAATATATTGTATTTGTGCGATGTAATGTTAGTTCACCCCAAAATGAAAATTTTCATTTATTCTCACTCGTGTTGTTACAAACCCATAAGGAATCAACTCTGAGAGCCTTCTGTCCCTCCATTGAAAGTCTATTCAGCTGAATCCCAGACGCCTCAGAATCAGAGATATACAATAAATTATATCCATTTAACATTTGTTTACATATAATGTAACATTTGCAGCATTCAAATCTGCTTTATTCTTGTGTATGAAACAGCACATTTGTTCCTGTATGCCAAGTGGATGTTGTTTATGTCCTCCAATCTATGTTTGTGAATAAAGGCCCAATTAAATCGCTTAATATATTTATATAAAGTGACCATGCGTCTGTGAAGTCTTGACTTAAACTGCCTAATTCATATGGATTTATTTATTTTAATTTCTGAATATAGCCTTTCTGCAGAAGGACATAAATCTCAGATATGATGTATTTCCGCCATCCTCCACTCTAATATTTCTCCCTCAAAAACACCAAAAGAATCGTCATTGAACCTTAATGATTAAATTACTAAGTTTAGTATTATTAAGTCCTATCCCTGTTCTTTTGTTTTTCATTTTCTACATGTGCCAATTTTAGCAGCAATTAACACTGTTTTCTAAACCGGTGCAACAAGATTCTGACAACAATTTTTGTCACAGCGATTTAGTCATGTTGAAAGTAAAAATGCCACACAACATGATGGCTACAGGATTACGTGCATTTCTGTCAGCATTTCATTCAGCTACACAACAGCGAGATAGGGCATATGCTGGAAAGTTCAATTCAATTCATCTTTATTTCTATAGCGCTTTTACAATGTAGATTGTGTCAAAGCAGCTTCACATAGAAGATTATAGTGAATTGGAATGGTGTCCGTTCAGTTTTTAGAGTTTAAGTTCAGTTCAGTGTGGTTTAATTTTCACTGCTGAGAGTCCAAACACTGAAGAGCAAATCCATCGATGCGCAGCTCTACAGGTCCCGAACCATGCAAGCCAGTGGCGACAGCGGCGAGGAACGAACTTCACCAATTTGCGAAAGTGAAGGAAAAAAAAAACCTCGAGAGAAACCAGGCTCAGTAGGGCACGACCATTTCTCCTATGGCCAAGCGTCTTGTGCAGAGCTGCAGTCTAGGCGCCGGAGGCTGGTGAACGCTGGACGACAGAGAAGACTCGTCTTTCACTGGGGTCCCACTGGAATCAGTCCTTTTCTCTCCACTCCTCCATGACCACCACAGCAGCTCCTCAGGATACGGCCTGGTCTTGGATTATGGAAACCTTGGGGTCATCTCTTCACAGGTCTTGGTTTGCATTAGTGGCACTGCATAGTCTCTGGGGGCCTCGGGATGAGTATCCCCAGGTGGAAATAGAGAATAAAGAGAATAATTAGCGTAGCTGCTGTTCATAGTGTATATAAACGAGATGCAAAAACCTGCGTGGAGCAGATTCATGCATCATACCGTTATGCAATGCATTGAGTGTATGCTTTACTAAAAAGATAGGTCTTTAATCTAGTTTTGAACTGAGAGAGTGTGTCTGAGCCTCGAACATTATCAGGAAGGCTATTCCAGAGTTTAGGAGCCATAAATGAAAAGGCTCGACCACCTTTACTCGACTTTGCTATTCTAGGTACTACCAGCAGCCCTGAGTTTTGAGATCTTAAAGAGCGGGTTGGATTGTAGCGAGACAGAAGGTCGGTTAGATAAACAGGTGCTAGATTATTTAAAGCTTTATAGGTAAGAAGCAATATTTTATAATCAATACGGAACTTAACAGGCAGCCAGTGTAAGGAAGATAAAATTGGGGTGATATGATCATATTTTCTAGACCTGGTAAGAACTCTGGCAGCTGCATTTTGTACTAACTGAAGTTTATTAATAGAGGATGCTGGGCAACCAACGAACAGAGCATTACAGTAATCCAGCCTAGAAGTCATGAAAGCATGAACTAGTTTTTCTGCATCTGAGATGGATAGCATACTTCGTAACTTAGCGATATTTCTCAGATGAAAGAAGGCTGTTTTTGTGACATGGGAGATATGATTTTCAAAGGTTAAATTGCTGTCTAGTATAACACCCAGATCTTTTACAGTAGAGCTAAAGCTAACTTTGTGTCCCTCTAATTGCAGGTCGAGTTGTGAGATCTGCTGCGTACAGGATTTAGGCCCAATAAGTAATAATTCTGTTTTGTCTGAATTTAAGAGAAGGAAATTGTTGGTCATCCAGTCTTTAACATCTTTAATACATTCAGTTAGCTTAGACAGTTCAGACGTCTCATCAGGTTTTGTTGAAATATATAATTGAGTATCATCTGCATAGCAGTGAAAGCTGATCCCGTGTCTTCTTATAATGTCCCCCAGGGGTAGCATGTATATTGTAAACAGCAAAGGGCCTAAAACTGATCCTTGAGGCACCCCATACTGTACTGGCCTGACCTGAGAAAGCTGTCCATTTATATTAACAAACTGGTAACGGTCAGTTAAGTATGACTTAAACCATTGTAGAGCCTGTCCCCGGACACCTGTAGAATTTAAGCGATCTATGAGGATATTGTGGTCGATGGTGTCAAATGCAGCACTGAGATCTAGTAAAACTAATAATGAGATGCACCCTTGGTCAGCAGCTAAGAGTAAATCGTTGGTTATTTTCACTAATGCGGTTTCTGTACTGTGATGAGGCCTGAAACCTGACTGAAACACTTCAAAAACATTGTTCATCTGCAGAAAGGAGCATAATTGGGCAGAAACAACTTTTTCTAGTATTTTAGACATAAATGGAAGATTTGAAATAGGCCTATAATTAGCTAAGTTGCCGGGGTCCAGTTGTGGTTTCTTAATAATAGGCTTAATAACAGCTAGCTTGAAAGGATTTGGAACATGGCCTAAAGATAGAGAAGAGTTGATGAGGTTAAGAAGAGGTTCTCCTATTACAGGTAGCAATTCTTTCAGTAATTTAGTTGGAATTGGGTCTAACATACATGTAGCTGGTTTAGAAACATTTATAAGTTTATCTAGCTCTTCCTGTTCTATGATTTTGAAGCACTGTAGATTATTTTGGTTCAGCGGAATGTTTAATGGATCTGAAGTATAAGGCGGTGCCGAAAGTTTAACATCTTCTATTTTCTGTCTGAAACCTTCTATTTTATCGCTGAAGAAATTTATGAAGTCATCACTACTAATTTGCGGTGGGACATTTTGTTCCAAAGATGACCGATTATTTGTTAATTTAGCAACGGTGTTAAAGTCAATAGTTTTATTACTCTCATGGGTTTCACTAATTGTCCTTCTGTGCAATGGTGCCCTCTGGTGTCGACTATGATTGATTTGAAACATTGCAAACAAGAGTTCAGTGTTTCATTATGGCACTGGAATATTATGTCATATTATTGTGATCATGAACGAATTCATCATTACTGGCATATCTTTACAAAGCCCTGTTTGTGTGCAAGAGAAATTTTTCAACATGTCTGGTTGCAGGAATATCTAATATTCCGATTCCCAAATTTCCGTAAGAACATACATTTCATTGTTTAAACAACTTAATAATGATCATGTTATTTGACCTATGATGGGCGCAATGTTGGTCTTTGCTGTAGTGGAGAGATTAGAGCTGCTGGATTTACAACATGTTAATTTATCAACATCTCCCAAAATATATGAAGGTAAATGGCTATTTAAGTGGGAGAACATTCTAGTTTCCGAAACATTGTTTATCTGATGTGAATAATGCACGTCTGTTTAAAAACAAGTATCATTGCCATCTCCACAGACATCAGTGTGTAATTCACAAACTATAAATATTATGTTTTGCTAGTACTTGTGTATTTAAATATCTGAAACAAAAAAACTTTTTCTTTTAAAACACTGATAAACTGTCATTTATGACAGCATGAGCCATCGCGGGAAAGCAGATTTGAATTTAGCAGCTGATCATGGGATGCACTGAATGTTCTAATCACACCGGTGTGATCGTACGCATCAAGGGGTTAATCATAATATAGTCTAGTTTATTGAAGGTAAATGATTATTAAAATACTGATATGTAAGCACACTCAATGCCAGATAGTAACTGTGTGTGTGTGTGTGTGTGTGTGTGTGTCTGTGCCGTGAAGGTGCCAGTGCAGTCGTGGTTTGATGACATGACTGACACGGAGCTGCTGGACCTGCTGCCTTTCTTTGAGGGACTGAGCAAAGAGGAGGACGTGTACGGGGTGCTGCAGAACCTGAGGGGCAGGTAGCAGACCAAACGGCCTGCAGCAGGACACGCACACCAGGACTCTTGACATAACAGACACTCAAAATACTGCTCTTTTGAAATGTGCTTATGATAAACCAAAAAACAAACAAACAAACAAATCAACTTTTTCTTTCCCTTTTTTGACAATATTCAAGTCATAACCATTCTCTGAGGTGTTGCTATGCAGGTAGAAATCCGTAGGGTTAAAGGACTGTGGGGTTTCCTCTCCGACCCAACAAAGTGCCTTTTTTGAATGTCATTTTTATGGGGGAAATTAACATTTTGTACACGACATATTTCCAGAGAACCTAATCTTTACAAGAAATATATGCTTTAAAAACGGAGGCAGGTCGGACTCTTTTTATAAAAGCACTGTTATAAAGAGGCCAGAGATTTTTATGTAAAGCTGGGTACATGTCTCCATCTTTCTTCTTCTTGTGCTCCTTTTATTTTTCAATTTTGCTTTAGCTTGTGCCATTATATAGACTAATACTATTATCTAGACTTGTATATGTTTTAGTTTTTTGTTTGTTTTTTAAGAGCAAAGGAATGCATTTGCACTTGTTAGGTTGCTCGTCTCTCAAACCATGGCCTCTTTTTGCCAACTAACCGATCTTAAACCCCAAATTATATGTGCCAATTGCTAATATAAACCGTTTGTCTTTCAGCAAACAGGCCTGATGCTGATACTGGTGCTTGAGACAAATTCAAAAGTTGGACATTTCAAACAAACAAACAAACAAAAATCGAGCACAAAAGTAGTTTTTCTCAATCCGAATGCCTTGGATCAGTAGTGTAGACACTGCAGTTGTTGTATTTTAAGGGGAAGTGTACTTCACGGATGCGCAATTGCAAATGTATCCCTTTTTGTTTTTAATTCTTTCATTTGAGTCGTTGAGAATTGGTACAATTCCATATTTTAAAATTCACATTTTTAAACCATACCCTGCTGCTGCTACCACTGTAAACTACACTACAGAAACCTCCCTGTAGGTACAACCAGTACCAGCCCAGGGACGAGCGCTGGGCAGCCTGTGCCCGAGCTCCGACTGAGCCTTACAGGGCCCTCCTGAAGAGCCCACATGTTGGCGTTTTTGAAAGCGTTGGGCTCAGGCTGCGCAGACTCTCTCCATCACCGCAGTGCCTAATAAACCGAGAGGAGCGGCGGAGGTGGATCCGCTGGCAAACAGGCAATAACCCTCTCCTCCTCTACCCAGAGTCCGCCACGTCAGTTCGGTCACTACTTTATTTCTCCCCTCCGTCTTTTTCATCGTCTACCTCTGTCCATTTCTCTTCATGCTGTTGCGCGGCAGGCGACGGAGAGCCGTTCGTTCTCGCGTCTATGGTCTTCTGTCAGTATTCAAAGTATGCTTGTGTTTTTTTTCCCCACACCTGCTGTTTTATTTGTGTGTGTGTGTTGACGTGCTGTACAGCCTTCTCTATTTTTGTCAACTTGATCATGTTTTGATTTTTAAGCATTTATTCTTAAAAAACACAATGGTTTAGAAATTTCACCTTTTTTATTAACGGGGAGTTTACCCCCGAAAAAGAACTTTTTCCTCACCCTCTGCTTGTTGCGAAACTGTCTTGAGTTTCTTTTTTCTGTTGAACACAAAAGAAGATATTTTGAAGAATGTTGCCTTTGACTATCATTGTATTTTTTTCTGCTATTATAGTGAATTGCTACCAGTGTCCAACATTCTACAAAATATCTTTTTTATTTGTGGTTAACCGCAAAAAAAAGAATCTCGGACCGAGAGAACATTTTAATTTTTGGGTTAACTTTTGCTTTTAAGAACACAATCAACTCTGCACTATTGTTTTTTTGTTTGTTTTTTTGCTCACTGTTGTTCTTGTTAAATTTGTTCTCATTTTTTTTATTCACTTCTAAAAATTGTCAGGTGCTGTTTTTAATACACATTGGTTTTCGTGAAGTCACATCAGTGTTTTAAGTCGGCACGTCCAGTTAAATTATGCCTAGTTTTTGTTCATGAAGCCATACAGACACGATTTACTCTGGGTTTGGATCAGTTTGGAGAGGCTGTACAGTGCTTATGTTTGGACTATATTTCAAGATGAATTGATTCATGGTTGTCGCAAGTTTTCTTCCGGACTCTGACATGTTCTATTAAAGCACCTTTTTAAAAAACATCACAATGACTTTTTCTTTTGCTTGTTTTGGATATGTTGATTAATATTTATATAGTAAGCCTGAATGGATAGATTAGGGTCAGAAACGAACAGGGGTTGGTAGAAAAAGTGCCACCAAAACCAAATTGAAAATAAATAAATAATTGTTAGGAAGGTGTACAAAAATGGCAATGTGAAATTCTACATTTGCCAGGAACGATGTTTCGAATTTATTAAAATGTTCATTACAAATAATATATTTGTGGAAACAATGGGTTTAAAATGAACAAATTCCTAATATCTAATAGATTTGTGCTTGGTTTAATAAAAGCAGTTCTCAACTTTGTGTAAAAATGGATCTTAGTTTATGATAATCCAAAGAACATCACGAGTGCCGAATATACCATCAGTAAAGGCACAATGTAAAATTGAAACACCCCAAAATCATCAACCAACAATCTTAAATAGTTTTCTCACGTATGTACTTTATCAGAAATGTTTAGAGGAATGTTCAAATTCAAAGATGTTCCTTCTGTGTGGCCAAGCTGATGATGTCATACGACCTCAATTTCCGGTTTGGTTTTACAGAATCAGGGAAACACAAAATACGCTTTAATATGTTGTGTATTATTAGCCTGCGCAGAGCAGCACCATAATAGAACTTTAAGATGTATTTAACATGATAAAACAGTGCTGCTTCTTCCTCGTGATCATGAGCAGAAAAACCAGAAGTGGTGGACTGTGGCATAAAAAAAAAAGCTCTCGTTTAGCTTTGACAGCTTTCAGGCTTTCTCTGCTTCATACTACCATGATAAGTTCTAAATTCTTTAGTTCAGTGGTGCCCAAACTTGGTCCTGGAGGGCCGGTTTCCTGCATATTTTAGCTCTAACCCCAATCAGGCACACCTGAGCTAGGTAATCAAGCTCTTCCTGGGCTTGCTGGAAACATCCTGGCAGGTGTGTTGAGGCAAGTTAAAGCTAAGCATGACAACAGCCCTCCAGGACCCAGTTTGGGCACCCCTGCTTTAGTTCATCCATGACCAAGAATTCAGAAGGAGTTTTGTAGGATTATAAAGACAACCACTCCACACTCATTCACGACGTCATCAAACTACACATTTGTTTGTTGTGAATACACGCCCTTTAGTGTCAAAAATGACATACTGTGCATTTGTTTCCCAACCCTGTTCCTGGAGGCACACCAACACTACATATTTTGGATGTCTCCCTTATCTGAGCCATTAACTTCACGTTTTGGAGTCTTAATTTTTTTATTTTTCTATAGCGCTTTTACAATGTAGATTGTGTCAAAGCAGCTTTACATAGAAGATTATAGTGAATTGGAATGGTGTCCATTCAGTTTTTAGAGTTTAAGGTCAGTTCAGTTCAGTGTGGTTTAAATTTTCACTGCTGAGAGTCCAAACACTGAAGAGCAAATCCATCGATGTGCAGCTCTACAGGTCCCGAATCATGCAAGACAGCGGCGAGGAACGAACTTCACCAATTTGCAAAAGTGAAGGAAAAAAAACCTCGAGAGAAACCAGGCTCAGTTGGGCACGACCATTTCTCCTATGGCCAAACGTCTGCAGAGCTGCAGTCTAGGCGCCGGAGGCTGGTGAACGCTGGACGTCAGTGAAGACTCGTCTGTCACTGGGGTCTCACAGTAATCAGTCTCATGCTCTCCACTCCTCCATGACCACCACAGCAGCTCCTCAGGATACGGCCTGGTCTGGGATTATGGAAACCTTGGGATCCTCTCTACACAGGTCTTGGATTGCATTAGTGGCGCTGCATAGTCTCTGGGGGCCTCGGGATGAGTATCCCCAGGTGGAAATAGAGAATAAAGAGAATAATTAGCATAGCTGCTGTTCATAGTGTATATAAACGAGATGCAAAAACCTGCGTGGAGCACATTCATGCATCATACCATTATGCAATGCATTGAGTGTATGCTTTACTAAAAAGATAGGATGTTCCTATCTTTCTTATGTTCTGATGAGTTGATTCAGGTGTGTTTGATTAGGAAGAGGTTGAAAATGTGTGCTGTTAGTGTGCCTTCAGGAACAGGGTTGCTCTAAACAGTATTTACACTTCAGTATTTCATCTAGGAATAGTTCCAAAATGTCACAATATAAAAATGCTGTTTAACCAGGAATTTAAATACCATCTACTAAATCTAGTCTGACAGCCAAACATTTTCTCTTTTAGAAGTGATTTTTTCTTTTCTTTAAATAAACGCTGAACAACGTCAACTCTTAAATAGGAAGTTTGTGATCTTCATAATGTGGTTCCTCTGTTTTGAACACTTGATATCTACACTAGAATAACCTGTTTACACAAGTTTTTTTTCTTCTCCATTCAAATGTTTCCAATAGATAGATACCTTTATTCACCAGAGATTTGAATTAGCCAGAGACAGTTAAGTCCCAAAAAATAAAAAGTCTGTCATGATTTTCTCATCCTCCACTTGTTTCCAACCTTCTTCTGTTGAACACAAAGATGTTCTGAAGGATGTCGAGGAAAAAACAGTCATTGACTTCCATAATATTTTTGTTCCTGTTATGAATGTAGAGAATGTAAAGAAATTCAGAGTCGTTAGAGAAGACATTTTCATGTTTTGAGTAAACTATCCCTTTAACAATGATTAAAAAAACGTACTAACTGCAGTGGAGACTCTGGAAAAATGAACATTTATCCGCTCCTTTTTTCTCTGAATGAAGCAGAAAATATTTTTCGAATAATTTATCCTTTATTTCTCTTTTATAGAAATGTTTACAGTTGGCAATGTGTTCATCAGAATGGCTGATGTTATGCGACAATATGGAGTACCATATTTAATACAACAAAGTATAGTATGCAACTACATAAAAGACAAAGATAAAAACTACTGCAGGTTTAAAAACAAAAGAATCTCAAGATCCTCTGAAGTGCTCCTGTCTACTTGTAAGTCTATTCTATAAAATTGTTCCTCTGCTAAAACTGGTATATTTAAAACAACAACTGCTGTTTAACACACTGACAATTAATGCCCCGAATGCATATTTGCCACTATGGAATACTAAATACTAAATGCATTTAGTATGTATAAGCATACTAAATGTATCATATTTGACAAATGTTATAAAAGTATTTAAAAAAAGAAGAAGTGAATATTAAATGTGAGACCATCATTTAACAACTTCAAAACAGTTGTTGTATGAACTTTATCGTTAGCCCATTAAAATCCCTCAAGCTGCCTCATTGGTTTTTTGAAGAGCAGATGTCTTTCGCACTGTTAAATACAGTGATCATCTCAGATACAGTAGAGAAGCTGTGTGTGTGTGTTATTCTGTATCCATAACCATGATGTGAACAAACAGCCCGGCTGGGGAAAGCAGGTTTCCGTCTTGAGTGAGCAGAGGCACATGATGATATCCTGAGGAGAACAAACACACTCTTTACATGCCACTTACAGCAATCAAAGCAACAGTTACAATAAAGCAGTGTTTCTCAACCACGTTCCTGGAGGACCACCAACACTGCATGTTTTGGATGTCTCTTTTGTCTGTCAAACCCATTACAGGTCTTTCAGTCTCTGCTGATGATCTGAATCAGGTGCGTTTGGTTAAGGAGACATGAAAAATGTGCAGAGCTGGTGGTCCTCCAGGAACGTGGTTGAGAAACACTGCAGTAAAGGTCAGTACTAGTGTTCATGTTTAAATATCTCTTTTATCAACAGACAAGGCATGAGTTCAAATATTGGTATTGTCCTGTTTAAACATGAATATAAACATCTGAAAACATTACTATAATTGTTCTGAATGACAATGTTGTTGTTTTTTTCATTTGGAAGAAAATAGCTGTAGTTTGAGTGAGACAGCTTGACAATTCTCAGTTTCTGGTTTTACAATTGATAGTTTTGTTTTGAGTAAAATAAAATAAAAAAGTCTATAATAAACAGATATCTATCTATCTATCTATACATATATACAATTGAAGTCAGAATTTTTAGCCCTCCTGAATTATTCCTTCAATATGGAAGCCATGATTGTTTTTACTCCAAAATGCCCTTTGGAGGGTGATGTATCATTTGGAACACACCACTTTTCTTGTGATGTTGAAGAATGTAGCCATTTACTTCTAGGTTTCTTTTTCTACAATATCCTCTTTTGTGTTCAACAGAAAAGAGATTTGGAGCAAGTGGAGATGACAGAATTGTCATATTTGAGTGAACTATCCCTTTAACACTTCACTCTCATATAGGACAGAAGCACACTGACCATTCTTCAGGCTGTTGAAGGGCAGTGTGTACTGGCCGATGAACTCGTTTTCTGATGTGGTGTCGTAGTCCTCGATCAAGAAGCGCACCAGGGCCAGATCTGGCACACACACGTCAATCTGGAATTTTTCATTCCACATGGGGTTAAAACCTACACAGGAAAGAGGAGCGATCAGGGAAGAACATTCAGATTTTCAGGAGAGTCCAGAGTGAGAGTTAAGTGTGTTTTTTTTACCATTATTCTTAATGTAGAATGTTTCCACAGCTGTTGTGTCAGCGGGCACACCATACACCTGCACCTTCACGATGGGGTCAACAATGGCGGACTCTCTGCCGCCCACTTTAGGCAACTGCTGGGCTGAGATCACCTTCATACAAAACACACACACACACATTTAACATAACAGAAAACTAATCCACTGATTCTAGACAGACTGAAAGTCACAGTTAACTGTAAAGGTCACTATTCTCACATAAAAAAAGCTTTAAGAGGGTGAATTTAAGACCTTTTCGAGACAAATCAAAGAAAACAAAGGGATAGTTCAACTAAAAATTTCAATTCTGTCATTTACTCATCCTTCCAAACCTGTTTGAGTTTTTTTCTTCTGTTGAACACAAATGAAGAACTTTAGAAGAATGTTGGAAACCGGTAGCCATTGACTTCCATAGTGTTTTGATTTCTACTATGGATGTCAATGGCTACCATTTTTTCGACAGGTCTGAAACAAGGTGAAGGGTGGGCAAATTTTCATTTTTCGGTGAAGTGTCCCTTTAAGGAGGAAACTGATAGGATTACAATATCGATATGTTCTCAAACTGCAAATGTCTAACATGTTATGCTATAAAAAAATTGTTTAGTTAGTAGCAAATGAAATTTTTACATTAGTCAAACTGACTAAAAATATGAAGTAAAATTTTGTATAATTAGGTTTCAGCTAATTGTTTTTAACTAACTTATTAAAATTAGTTAAAGTAACATTTTTTCTCATATCGTTTTTTTTTTTTTTTTTTTTTTTTTTTTTTTTTTTTTACAATGTACGATTAAAGTAAGGTTTTCTATTTTTTTTAAATACTAATAAATAAATTAGGAAATTACCCATGGAAATTATTTTTGGCCCTTCAAAAGAAAAGGTTTTGGGTACCCTTCGGATAAACAAAATAGATAAAAGGAATTGGTAACCAATCACCAATAAATGCAATGCCCTTTTTTTGCCCTGCAAAGTCAGTTTTTAAACTCATTTTAAACTTCTATGAGTGCATTAGCAACATTAAAAAGTATGAAAATACAACTTCCAAAAGATTTACATTAGTTAGTCATTCATTTTGCTTGCAAGAAAGCAATACTGATTTTTGGGATATTAATAAAAGTACAACATTTAATGTAGGGTCATACGAAATGTTTTTTGTAAATATTATGTTTTTTCCACCAAACTTTAATGAAGTGCTGAAGAACAGATATTTTCAAGTAAAATTAACACGACAGAAATTTTTATTAGAAGTATTCTAAGGTTCAGCTGTTCATAGCAATGTAAAAGAACAATTTTTTTTTACACCTGGTCATTCACGACACAATGCTAAGCATACAGATTTGCTGTTGACGAACAAAACAAAAGATACAGTTGATACGCTATAATAAAGTACGTGCACTTTACCATCACATGAAGAGTCTTTCTCTTCAGCCACGGGCCTTTGGTGAGAGTGATGGGGTCAAACTCAGTGTCCCGCTCTCGCATGTAAGATGGCTTTAGGATGTAACCGCTCCGTCCGTTTTGATAAAAGTGCCCCTGGTTCAGATCCATCTCTACACATGGCGTCTGGAAGTTCAGAGCCACTGAAGAAAAAAAACAGCATCATTACAATCAGGCACTGATGAAACAGCTACATCATCTGCTTCGATCTACTCGTGCTTCAGGGATTCGTGTTTTCTTCACCTATCTGACAGCCTGCGTTCCACATGGGCACAGGGTTAAAGTTGGAGGAGTCCGTCCTCAGTCCTCCTGGGTAAATCCTGCTGAGCTTCTCAGTGTTGTGATGGATATATTCAGTTGCTAAGAAAAAAACAAAACATAAATTATTATTGTGGGAACACTTTTTAGAGGTTTAGCTAGCTGTGGAACGCATTTGTGCAGATGACATTAAATTCACAGCAGTGATATTCACCACTAGAGATACTTTCTTCAAAACTATGGACATTTTTGGCTATCTCAGCAGCGGAAGTCATCATAGTTGGGTAAACTTAAGAGAGAGCAATGAATGGGAGAGTACCACAAATTATTTTTTTGTATTCCGGTTTACTCAAATAATAAAAGAAAAACTCCACGATAGTGTTTTCATGACTTTCAAAAAAAAAAAAAATTGTCAATGGCGGCCAGAAGAGAGAACAATGTCAAATTTACTGGCCCATAGACGCAGTATTACAAACACCTTTTTTTTATATGTATAATTTGATGCAAATATGATATAATACAAAGTCCAACTTTTATAAATGTACACACTTAAAAAAAAAATCAAGATATTAAAAACTTAAAAAATTAAATTAAATTAAAAAAGTATCATAACCATCCTGTGTAAGGGTCCATATAAAAGATTGATGCTATTGAGAACTGTTAACACTTTACAATAAGCTTCTGTCATTTAATCTATTTACTAACACAAACAAACAGTATTTATTCATCTTTCTTAATGTTAAAGAAAATACAGTCATTCATTGTTATTTCTTGTTAATTCACAGAGCATTAATTAGGTTACTTAGGATACAGGAGGAAACAATATTCAAAAGAACTAAAGACTTTAATCATCAGTTTTTCCACTTCTTTTTCCTTCTATGTGAGTTACAAAATTTGACTTGAATTAATCATTTAAAAATATATACAACTTTTCAAAAATATTTTAATTACAAACAATTTGATTAATAAAGGATGTGTCTCTCTTTCAACTGCCACACATGATTTCACACGAGAAAAGCCCTGAATGGCTCTTTACATGGTGAGTCACCAGCTTATTTACATATTCAAAGTGGTGTCAGGAAATTCCCTCAAGCAGAGCACATCATCATCATCATCATCATCATCATCATATGTGGATGTGTGTTTTGCTAATAAATCTGCACCAACAGTCTTTTACAGCTAGTGTTGTGTTTAGCATCACACCTGACTCCTCCGCTAGTTTCAAAGCTTTCCCCTCTTTGAAGGAGGCCATCTCATAAAAAGACTGCTTTTCCCGGGAATCCTCAAACCCATGGAAGGGCACACTCTTGCAGTAGATCACCATATCAGAAAGCTCCTTTGCCAACTTCAGCGACTTGAGAATGTGTAATTACAAACATAAACACAAATACAAAAAGAAAAAATTAAAAATAATATTAAAATAATTATCACTTAATATTGTAATAATAATAGTGTCACAGTGTCCTTGTTACAGTGTAACTATTCCTTTACCTACTGAGGAATATTAATGAAGTAATTACATGTACTTACTATATATTAAGGGTATAAAAAAGTTAATAATGTATAAAAATAAATCAATGATATTAAAACAATGATCACTTGATATTTTAATAATATTGATATAACATATTTATTATCATGTTTCGAATGTAAAATTATACATCATTAACTTAGTCAAAAGGAATATACAGCATTTATTATTTAAGATGAAATGATTGCTGTCCTTGCTCAAGTGTGTGTAATAAAATCCACTTACGCCAGACTTCTTTTCGTTGTTTTCTTCGTCACCTTCATCGTCTTCTTCCTCTGACACACTTTCTTCATCTGCCGTCTTGGGCTCATCGGAAAATGTGTTTTCCAGTTTGTCTAGTCTCTTCCCTTTGACAATGAACCGGCCTTTGAGTTCCTGAATGAAATACGATCACCATAAAATCTAAATTGAAAATTGCATAGTTTATCACAAATGAGGTATCCATGCACTTGTTTTTATTTATATCAATATAACTCTCCCTCTTTCTTGCAACAACATTTCTTATAATGCGTTTAGTGGAGTGAGGCAGGATTCACATGAGATCCACCAATAGCAAACAACAATAAACGGATTCAATCATTCATTCATTCATTTTCTTTTCGGCTTAGTCCCTTTATCAGCGGAATGAACCGCCAACTTATCCAGCATATGTTTTACACAGCGGATGCCTTTCCAGCTGCAACCCATCACTGGGAAACACCCATACACTCCCATTCACACACATACACTACGGACAATTTAGCCTACCCAATTCACCTATAGCGCATGTCCTTGTGGGGGAAACCGGAGCACCCGGAGGAAACCCACGCCAACACGGGGAGAACATGCAAACTTCACACAGAAATGCCAACTGACCCAGCCGAGGCTCGAACCAGCGACCTTCTTGCTGTGAGGCGACAGTTTTAGTTCACCTTTACATTTATTCTCATTTACTATTATTTACTTACTATTATTAATTTCTTTTTAAAAGGGATAGTTCACCCAAAAACTAAAAACATTTACTCATCCTCAAGTGGTTCCAAACCTTTATGAGTTTCTTTATTCTGTTGAACACAAATGAATATATATTTTTTAAAATGTTAGAAACCTGCAACCATTCACTTCCATAGTAGGAAAAACAAATCCTATGGAAGTTAATAGTTACAGGTTTTCAACATTTTACAAAATATATTCTTTTCTGTTCAACAGAAGCAAGAAACTCAAAGGTTTGGAACGCGTAGAGGATGAGTAAATGATGGCAGAACATTTCATTTTTGGATGAACTACCCCTTTAAATCCTACTCATAACCCTGAAATCAGCAGTGCTTATAATATTTTAGAATTTGTTTATGTCTAACAGCCCTAATAATATCAACTTTCAATCTTTCTTTACAGAAAAAAATATGATGTGATTTGTATGCTGATTACACATTAAACAATTATTATTAAACAAGTCACTGTAGTTTTTTTAAGAAGCGTTTGCAGTAAATGATACCCAAGTGAACAGCAGTATTTCTATTGTTGCCTTTGACAGTGACCCGGATGAGCCACACCTTGACTGGAGGTCATGGAAAACAATGACATGTAAGCTATGATAATCAGTCATTCACCTGCAGGACAAGCACCAGCCACCACAGCAATCCAATCCAAAAATCCCATCTTTAAAAGCAGATCACCACCAAACCAACAATACCACAAAATCCTGCATTTTCCATTTCCTTATTTTGTATTTGTGCTGTGTGTGAGCTTAAGTGATGTGCTGCTGCAGGTGTCAGTCTGTGTTCCTGAGGAGCTGACATTTGTAATATAGTAAATAACTGAGATAAAGGGAGTTTGAGATGCGGCGATGTATTCAAATCGAAAGCAGTTGCAGGAATTCCACACATTCTACACTGAATTCCATCCTGAAAACCTCTCCTTTTCAGACCCGGCTGGAAAACTCAAACTGGGTCTTATGTCTGAAGCCACATCTAATGAATTAAAATGAACGGTTTGATCTTTTTCTGTCTAATATTTGAAATAAATATTCAATTTGCATGACTAAATAAAATGGCACGTACAAAGCAAAACAATTAGTTGTTTTTAAACACCCCTTATTTTGGATTATGTCTACAGCTGGATTACTCAATTTTCATTCATTCATTTTCGGCTTAGTCTCTTTATTAATCTGGGGTCACCACAGCGGAATGAACTGCCATACTCAATTTAATTTTATGGTCAGATATTTTTGCAGTTCAAACACCAAAACAAGCGAAGCACACTGTACCGGGATTATATTATTATCTTCTTACATTAAACATTTTTACTAGGTCTTGTATGTGCTCGTTTTTATTTCTGGGAAAAGGAAAATGAAATTTAAAAAAAATAATAAAAGAGGAAAGATCAAGAGAGACAAAAAATACATAACATTGTTGAAATGTTGTAGTTTTTTTTTTGCAATATTTCTCATGAATTTAAAACGTATTATCTTTCTATTTCTAAATATATACAGTGACTACTATACTATTTTAATACATATATCTGTTTTATGAATCTGTTTTGTTCAAATGGCCATGGTATAAATACACAGTACAGTAACGAGGTTATTGCCACATTATATCATTATGATAACATGATATTGTTGCCTTATGTGATTTCCTGAAGATAAATACCAAAAAATAATGTAACTAGAATAACTACAGCAGTCGGCATCGTCGATAAGTAAGAGCTCACGACCACATATGATGACGTTTGTTGGTGTTGTAGTGGTGTTTCATTTCTTAAAAGGTAAATTTGAAGCCCTTCCCCTTCACACTCTATTTCAAAGGCCAAAGGGAAGGGGTATGGGTAAAAATAAAAATTTTGGGAATTGGGATTGGGCCTAAATGGCCTTAACTATGAGGTACTTACATAAAAAATAAGTACAAAGTATTTATTGAGTTCATACTGGTATGGTTAAGGACAGGTATGGTGGTATGGGTAGGTTAAGGTATAAGGGATGGGTCAACAGTGTAATTATAAATATAATTACATATATTTCTAAATGTAATAATAGAAATTAATTACAAAAGCAAGTACATGCAGACCATTTTTAAAATATAAGTACAATGTAAAAACATGCATGTACAAAAGTGCATTGTACCAAATTAAATGCAAGTACATAGTAATTAAGGCCACTTGATATACAGTGGGATCTTTGTATTCTATAACCAGCTTAATGTACGTCATCTGTAATATAGTCTTGTAAGTTGCAACTGAATCTGCCTGTATAACATGGATTAGTGGATTTCTGCAGTCACTGACCTCTGGTGCAGGCAGGCATGTGGGCATCTGATCTCCAAGGGGTTTGGTGACCAGTGCGCTGCCCAGGATGGAGATCAGGTGCTGAGCCATGATCTTCTGCTGCTCCACACCACAGTGGTTCTCCAGAGACAGGATCACCGGGTACTCTGATGTCTGGAGGAGAACACAAGCGCACTAGCTGCATTTACAGAGACTCAAACAATACATTTACAATTGGAGTAGTAGCCAAAAAAAGTGTCTATACAAAAAAAATATGTAAAAACAAATGCAGTTTTGGGCACGTTCCTTTAAAAGAGTAATTCGTTATAGTTACTTCTCACAAATAGTAACTGAGTTACATAACTACAAAAGTAACTAATTACCAGGAAAAGTAACTACTGCATTTCTTTAAAAAAATCTAATTTGTCAAATGACTATAAAATAAATATATAACATTGTACACTATTCAACACTACTTTAATGTTGTTGTGGGACGATGTGAGAGACAACGGCAGCATGTCCTCAACTATATATCTAGATATTATTTTGTTTAATTCTGTCTGAGTAATAAGTGTTTTCAGTGGAGAAAAATTAAGTTTTATTTGCTTTGACGTCGTGGCTTCGTCTCCATCTTTGTTATCACCTGCGTAGCCACTAATTTTGTGGCGGCATGTGATGACGTGAGGTGCTTCATTAGATTGGAATTTTCTCTTTTGTTTCTGGCCATAAATTGCACGATACATAAACATTCTTGCCTTTCGCCTCAACGAGAGAAAAGTAGTGCTTCTATTTCCAGTTTGCAAATGCTACCTTTGAACTTGTTGGATTTGCCATTGTTCTGACTCCTTGTCGTTGATGTGTGTGTGCCCCTGACTGTGCGTGTGCTTGTGTGAACATCCACCCTACTCTCCCTCTGATTCCCTCCCAAATGATTGAAATGGACATTATCTAAGCCAATCATCACGTTCTCAGCTACACCACGTTCACAGACACACCAATCATCATCACTGGTTGGTTATGTCCCGCCCCAGCCCCGAACACACATTGCAGAAAGAGAGGTCCTATGGCTGAGAGAGATGCTGTTCGCATGAAAACAGCTTCAGTGTTCTCAATTATAGTAACCCACATTTTATTGTCAGTTACAGTAACGGCGTTGTAACGGGGGAAACAGCAATTCAATTGATTACTCGTTATTGAGAAAAGTATCACCGCAAGTAACGCCGTTTAGTTAAAGCGCTGTTATTCCCATCACTGAAAAAAATGTCACATAAATCTGAATTAATTAGCAAAATCTGATTAAAATTTTATTTGTATTATAAGAGGGTGTTAAACCTTTTCAATACAATTGAGAGGACATGTAAACACTCAATCAGATTGAAAACTGCAACTGGGAACTTTTGTGCATGCCTAATGAATTTTATATCATACAGATTGACTGGTACAGTAAAAGGAAAATATTGTAGAGAATGAATTCATAGTTCTCAAGATTGTAGCAACATTTAATATATACAGTAGAGACAAATAATCTAAGAAATCAGTTGACATTACTGCAGATATTCAGTCTCATAGCTTAAAGATGCCCAAGCATCTCACATAAAACACCACATAACAGGAAGAGCACTGGCAGTTTCAGCTGTGTAAATGTGCTTTGGTGGGCATATGGTCTTATGTTGTTTCAAAATATGTCGCCTCAGACATTAATTTATAGATTTATTTTGTTGGAAAGATGGGGCATTTTTACAGTTTGATAAATTCAAACAGCAGCACAAAACCTGTCGTCTCCCCAAATAGATAATTATTAAGTCTGTTAAATAAACAAACAAACAAACAAATAAATAAATAAATCTACAGAACAAACTACTGTTGTCCAATGACTTTCCTAATTAAACCAACTTACCTAGTTAACCTAATTACCTAGTTTCTTGCAAAATAACTAGTAAAATATTATGTAATAGTTATGCGTTGAAAAAAATCTTCTCCCTTAAACAGCACTTGGAAAATATTTGTAAAAGAATTAGAATTTCAGAGGATATCCTGAAAGTCAAACTCTATATCTACGCAGTGTGCACAAAGCTTGTGACATAAACACACATCAACCCAATTACTTTATTCAGAGTTCATGCAAACCCTGTATTCAGACCAATCAATCTCAATGCTTTCATAAAGACTGAATCAAAGAGTGTGTACTGTATTGTTGACATGGTACACGTGGAGCGCATACTAGAAGGACAAGCTCTACAGGTCCTAAAACAAACACTAGACATCACTCCATTATCTCAGTGAAATGACATGCTATTTGCATCCTTTATGCCATTAAGCTTTTTACCTTGAAGGCATATTCTTTAATGGCTTTAATCACATCTTTGAAGAGGATCTTTGAAGTGAGAGTATATCCATGATAAATGACCGGCTCTTCATCTGATCCATCCCAGCAGTCCAGCTCCACACAGCGGCAGCCCTTCAGCAGAGCTCTGGAGAGAGAAAACACAACTCATACATTAGTACATGCAGACATAAAAGGTGTCATATTGTGCTTTTTAGACTTTAAGCTAACTTTAGTAATGCAGCCCATCCAGATTTCTCTGGACATTTTTCACATTTTTGCTGTCTAATACTAATAAGTTCTCAAAACTTGTGGCCATATTTGTAGCTACGTTGTTTTGCTGTGAAAACATACACAGAAAACTTTAGTTTAAGTAATAACTTTCACTATTAAGTAGTGGATTATTACCGGCATATTATTAAGCTATTGGCTATTTATTAGTACTTATAAAGTACATATTCCGCATGGTCTTTTTCTACATCCTAAATCTAACTTCCTTGATATTTATTAACAAGCAGCAAATTAGGAGTTTTAGGCAAAAGTCATAGTTAATGGTTTCTTAATAGCAAGAATTGTACCTTAACATTTTTTCTTGACCCTAAGAATAATTTGGCTCTGCAATTGGTATACTGCGTAGGAAACGGGGAAACAAAGAAAGAAATGTAGGTCTTTATCTCTTCTAAAGCATACTACGTGATTTTTGATGAATGAAGGACTTGAATGATTATAATAAATTTCTTCCACATTAGCAAAATCATAAAAGAAATAATGCTAAAATATATATTTAGCAAATATGATGTATTTGTTCGTTCAATCAATCACCATTGTAGGATTACTGCACTGTACTGTAGTTTTGCCCAGCATAATTAGCAATACAGACCTTTCGTCATAAATCTACAGACTTAAATATCTTACTAAAGACAGATTATTAGTAGATTTGGAATAAAATATAAATATATCTTTTTGAAAGTAGTCTGCTATACTCCTGTGAAAATGTAAATGTTTTACATTTGTGACCTGACTTACAAGTGCACAAAACAGCTATTGTTGTCCAATCTGAGCTGTTTTTGTCACAGGGTGAAATCCAAATGTTTTTTTTATGCTTTTGGAGGACATCATTTGTAGGAACATTCCAAACGAGAGCACACATCTAAATCTCTACATAAAGGGCCCTTCAGTTAACAAAGGGAACACACTTCAAAGAACTCAGACCCTACAAACAGAGCTCTTGAAGGAGAGCAATGAAATGTTCATCTCCTTTGGAATTCAGTACCTCATTTGGGCCATTAAAAGCCCGATGTATCATCTTGAAAAAAAAAAGAATCAGAAAACTCCCAGATTAAACTGTTTAAGCAGTTTTAATTGATCGGTTAATGGAAAGGATGTCAATCAGAGCATGTTCGCATGTGTGTGCAGGAGAGAGAGAGATAAAGAGGAGAGAGCATATGTGGTTCCATAGTGGGTTTGCGGTGGTATACCAACTAGGTGTGACAGATACTTGCAGCACCTGGAAATTTAGCGATCGATTCAATGCACTTGATTTAGCGAAGGTTGTGATTATCATGTGTATCTTGTCAGGGAATCATGGCTCTGTGGTCAGTAGTAAATTGTGGTAACGTCACATGACACGTCTAAGGATGTCCAAAACCTGCAGGAAATCTGCTGTAACTTTGAAACAAATGAAAACATTTTGTTCGATTTTTGCTTTAAAATGCATAGACATATTCATTGTATTTGGGATTGTACACTAGTTCAGCCTTTTTGGCACCAAACCCTAAATATTCTGAGTAAATGGCTTGGAACATTAATACCATTGTCACCAAGGTTATGTTTACTGGGAGATAGGGAACAGATGCCAAATTTGACAAAAGGAGAGTTCACAGTGATCATGGTGGGGATTTCAGTGACGGCTAGAGTAATCTTAAAACACTGGAAAACTCACAAAATTCCAGAGTTAAAAGAATGGGTCAATATAATGACTAAAACAGCTTCGTATGAATGTTTACTTTATAAATTAGATAATAAGGACAAAGCAGGGGTCTCTGTATGTATCCCAGTGTGGGAAGACTTTTGGTCGTATGTGACGATGTCTTGAAACACAATTTAAAATTACTCACCAGGTTTTCATTATAATATTGTACTTTTGTCCATAGGAACCACTGTATACATCCTGGCTTTACATTTAGTAGGCCTACCAGTGTTCATTTGTAATATGTGTTTGTATTATTTTGTCATGAACCAGAAGAAAACAATAAAAAACTTGAATAAAAAAATAAAAAAACGCATAGGGATGTTTTGTTTGTTGGTAGAGTAACAGAAGCACAAGCTGTAAAGGCTGCGTCCCAATTCGTATACTACCCATCCTAAATAGTATTTTTTAAAAACAATCAGGGTGTCTCAAATCAGCATTTTGAACAGAGTAATCCAAAGTTACCCAGATGGTCTACAATTTCCAGTTAATATTTCCACAATACCCTACAAACAGGGGTAAAAATGTTAACACATAAGGCAGATGTGCTTATGCAAATACCTGAGGATATTTCTCTGCAATATGGTATGAAATTAAATATAAAAGCAATGTGGATGATGTGTCAAGATGATTGACAGGTCATGTAACAAAGCAACAGAATGGTCCTTACTGAGAAAGTAGTATGTAGAACATACTTTAAGAACACAGTATAAATAGGTGAGATGAGAAGCAGCAAATCTCTTCTGGCAGGGAGAGACATCTCATTTACATTTAAAGAGACAGACACAAAATTATACCACAAGTGTGGCATAATAAATGATCCGTGAGCTGATACTTCATGGATATTATCTTGGGACATCTGAGAATTCTTTTAAATCTTGTGTGGCAAAAGTTTAACAGGACCCCTTTAAGAGATAGGTAAATTTTGATTCTTTTATTATGAAAGAAAAAAAAAATTATCAGTTCTCAGCATGAATGAGTACACATTTATGTCAATTAACATAAGAGCATGGTCAATAAATCTGAGGTGTTGAAAAAAAGTGATCACACCCTTAAACATTAAAAAATGTAATGTTTTGTGCTGCCTCCTTTACTTTTCCTGTTAACTACAATTTTATTATATGTTTTCTCCCAGCACATTCATTGAGTGTATTCATTTCAGCACCATATTCATTAACGTTTTTGTTAGAATTGTTCCAGTTTTGCATTTGGTACTCACTGGCTAATCTAATCTAATGTAAAACCAATAAACCAGATTTGCACAAATGTCTTATTGCAAAGGAGGTATTCATTTAAATGTGAGATGGACTGAGATATCAGTCAGGGTGTACTCATTTATGCTGGGAATTGTATTGCATCTCCAAACTACATGATGCAGACAAATACAGAATGATCAACATGATTACTTTATGTAGGCCTCAGTGCTGCTGGGTCCTTTGAGCTGGTCCTCCATCAGGTACGTGTTGTGAGAGGAGGAAATGAAGTAATGGCTGAGAGGCTGGTTCATGTCCTGGTTAACACTTTTATGAGCCTGGTTAAAGATCAACCCCTCCGGCTGGTGCAAGTACATCAGGAAGCCATCCTGTGTCATTTGCTGTTTGGCTTTGACTATAAGAATTGAAAACACAGATAAGCCATTATGAAGATGCTGTACTTGCATATTTTCTAACTGTTTGATTTAGTAAGGTCTCTAAAAGAAATATCTATGGATACAACTATTTTAGCATTATTTTATAATTATTTTAAATTGCCTTCATTGTCACATGATAAGTCTAATTTTGGGTTTTGCTGCTCAAACACTTTTCATTCATTCATTCATTCATTTTCTTTCCGGCTAAGTCCCTTTATTAATCTGGGGTCGCCACAGCGGAATGAACCGCCAACTTATCCAGCATAAGCTGGTGTGTGGTGTGCGGTCTGGCGCAATATGGCTGCCGTCGCATCATCCAGGTGGATGCTGCACACTGGTGGTGGATGAGGAGATTCCCCCCATTGTGTAAAGCGCTTTGAGTGTCTAGAAAAGAGCGCTATATAAATGTAAGGAATTATATGTTTTACGCAGCAGATGCCCTTCCAGCTGCAACCCATCACTGGGAAACACCCATACACTTCCATTCACACACATACACTACGGACAATTTAGCTTACCCAATTCACTTATAGCACATGTCTTTGGACTTGTGGGGGAAACCAGAGCACCCGGAGGAAACCCACGCCAACACGGGGAGAACATGCAAACTCCACACAGAAACGCCAGCTGACCCAGCCGAGGCTCGAACCAGTGACCTTCTTGCTGTAAGGCGACAGCGCTACCCACTGCACCCCCCTCAAACATTTCTTATTATTATCAATGTTCAAAACAGTTCTATATTGCTGGGGAAACCACATCAAATCTTCAGAGTTCTTTTATTCCTTGAAAGTTCAACAGAATATTTATCTAAATAGAAACCTCTGCAACATCATACATTTCTTTACCATCACTTTTAAATTTAATGCAATCTTGTTAAATAAGCACATTCATTTAAATAAATAAAATCTTAGTAACCCAAGCTTTTAAAAGGATATCATATTTAGCAGATTTTTTTTATTCAAAGAAACTTTAAAATAAGAATCAGGGTTCCTACTCTTAGCCAAATGTCAATGTCCCTTTTTCACATAAGTGCAGCGCAAATTCCTGTTTCATTGCCTTCTATAAATTTTTAGCTGTACAAAACAATGTGTTATTCTGCTTGATGCTGCTACTATTTTATTTTTATTCATAGTATTTTAATTCCAATATGTTGTCATAAACAAGCCAGTTTGACGCACAAGTGGTTTGACAGTTTATGTTATTCCTAGTGATTTACCCATAATGGCAAATGAATAGCAGAAAAGAGCTTACTTTCACATTGCAAAATAAGGTAAATAATGAACAGAGAAACAGACAGTTGTTGTTTTGAGCATACACAAAACAATGTATTTTAACAAGTAACAAGCGGGAAAGAAATAAAATCGCATGAAACTATGACAACGAAAATATAGTCCAACCATAATACCAGCCAAAACAAGTGAAACAACGCAATAAAAAAAAAAAAAAAAACACTGTCACAGATTTACAATTTGATTAATGGAATGTAAAATTTGATATTCCAAAACTAGGACAAAAATATATCAAATTTCCTGACTTTCAATGTCTGGAATCAACCACTTAGAAATTATATTCCAGAAATTTCACAACTCATGGGAACCCTGAAAAAAAAAAAGAAATAAAAAGCAGGAGAGATTACCGTTTTCATCAAGTTCATATTTCTCAATGAGCTGAAGTGCATCATTTTGGGACGCCTCCTCCCTCTGCTCATTCAACAGGAAGTTCAGCAGGTCATTAGCGCTCATGAGACCATCTGTCTTTGCATACTCTGCATAAATGACATTAATCTCCTCTCTTTGTGTAAGGATTTTGTAGAAATGCTCAATCTCATTTCCCTCCAGAAAGCCACCGTTCGATTTGTCACATTCCTGACAAAGGGGATAGAGTGACATTTCTAGTCAAGTGATTTTGAGTTAAAAGTGTTAGTTTGCAAGTACTATAACAGTGTCCCAACTACATGCGACACAACAAGATTCCAGCGACAAGAAATTTGGCAACAGTAAGGCTTATAACCTAATTAATACACATTTAACCTATTTAACTTTATTAAAAGTACATAGTGCAAACCAACAGCATCAGTCACTCAGCGTGAGTCACTGATTTTCATTTTCAAACTGTTTGCTAGTTATTTAATTTTTTTAAGACCTGAGGTGAACTATTTGCTATTGCTTTAAAATAGTATGTATGGCAAAACATGTCACATAAAATGGTGTTCAAACTCACAATGGCAGCATTTAACACTGAATAAAGGACATAATCTGTAGCTGAGAAGACAATTGTCATAGATATTTATGGTGCCATTTTGCGATGACGTTGCATACATCGAAACTGTTTCTAAAAATTAAAATTCTGCGCATCGCTGTCGTTGATGGTTAAAACAAAAAACTCGATTTAACATGGAAAAGATACGTGTTGCGGCACTGCATCGCATGTAGTTAGGTATGAAAACATTATCGATGATCAACTTCCCGTATCACCTTAAAGAGCATTTCAGCGTAGTCTTCGTGCACTTCAATGTTGATGTCTTTCAGAAAACTCTTGACCTCTTTCAGACTCATCTTGTTGTCCAGGTTTTTGTCTGCTTTCCGCAAGGAACTGTAGATCCAGCTAAAACCCTGATGTAAGAACAACTCACAGAGACACTTGAAAGACAATGCTTGAATTTCACTTTTTGAAAAGGATACTGCTCCGTCTTCTTCTGTGAACTGAGGTTGTTCAAGCTTGAGATGACCTTCTCCAAACCACTGACCCATTTCTTGGCTTCTTCCTCAGTGCTGGCGATTAGGTCCAGGTTTTTCTGTCGGCCCTTAAACAAGATGGAGAATGCTCGACCCTCCGCCGACTCCTCTGTGTATTTCCTCAGACTGTCCGTATGCCGACCTGTTCGGACTTCCTCAATGTCCTCAATAGAGACTGAGGGAGAAAGAGATGCATTAACATACCACAAAATGATACCCAGTAAATATCTTTTGTCTTCTGCTATATTTGTGGGAAAAGCCCAAATTACAAGGGTCAAAGTTATTGTCATTAGAAGATTAGAATATTAAGGAAAGATCTTCTTCCTTTAAGACATTTTGTAAATTTCCTTCCATAAATGTATCAAAACTTTTTCTTTTTTTTATTAGTAGTGTGCATTGCTAAAAACCTAATTTGAACATCTTTAAAGGCAGCTATTTTCAATATTTAAATCTGTTTCAAACCCTCAGATTCCAGATTTTTAAATAATTGTATCTGAGCTAAATGTTATCCTATTACATGAAACCATAAATTAATGGAAAGCTTATTTATTCAGCTTTCAGATTATGTATACACAATTATTATTACAAAACCTTAAGACTGGTTTTGTGGTCCAGGGTCACATATAATGAAGTAATTATACAACAACGTTGGACCCGTAGTCTGACCATTCATGCCAATGATCAGATAAAGCTCAGCAGTGTTCGGGTTGGAAATTAAATGTTGAGAATATAATGTCTATCACATTCTAAAAATTGCTGGGTTGTCGTAATGCAACACTGGGTCAAATATAGACAAAAGCATTTTTTTGTTTTCAATTATATTTAAATTAAACTTTTTAACCCAACGACTGGGTTTGTCCATATTTGACTCAACTTTGGGCTACAAGAAGAGTATATTATGCTTTAGGTCCAAAATTCAATTAAGTCAAATAATAGTAAGGATGCTCTGCATGATTCATATCGGTTAACAGGTCACATGACATGACATGATTGGTAGTCACTAAATTTGGATAATCTCACAAATTGATAACAATATGACAATGTAAACATGAGGACTATGAGTCAGAAATTAAGAAGTCCTGATGCAAATATGCTACAAAAATCCACCACAAATTTAAGATGAAATGTCCATGCATATGCATTATAAGCATAAGCCCACAAAGTTACACAAAACATTATGGTGACTGCAAATGGAGTCTAAAAAATGTAATTTTATGGAATTACATTGAGATCTTTGCACACCAGGTCAGATTCAGCATCTTTTGATGGCGTAAATGGAGAGTGTTTTGCTCAAGCCCTGTTAATGTATGCTTAATAAAATGTTTGTTGCTAAATATTTGTTAGGCTTATTTATTTGATTCAATTAGAACAGTATTATGCAATAATATTGTAAATTATATAAAACCAATACAATATCTCTAGTATTACTTTATCTGTAAAAAGGAGTTCATAAAAATGCTAATATATTACTTACATAAAGTTTGAATGATTGGGATCAGAATCTGTATTCCCTAGATAATATTTATATATTTATGCCACAGCAGCTAAGCCCGTCATGCTCCTGATGTGAAGTTTGCCAAGCATAGCATGAGTGTGCGGACATAGCAATAAAAGGGCTGGATCTGCATGACTGGACACTTGTTCTAAGGGCACCCAGGCCCGTAGAAGACAAGGTCCATCCAGGGGCTGAAGGTGCGGAGACACAGCGTAGTGATGGACACCCGGTGCGTCTCCGCGCGCCATGCCCATCTGGGGATCCGATCGCGAAGCCAGCGCTGAAGTGGTCTCATATAAACAATTGAGCAGCGTGATAGCGGCTACAAAATGTAATATGCCCCAGGAGCCTCTGAAAAACTTCAGTGAAACCACTATAACTGCCGAATTAAACGGACAAGGCAGCACTAGCCCAGCGCGCTAAAAGCGCACTGTGATGGCGACCGGGTCCAGCTCCAACCCGAGATGAGAGAAGCTCTGCCTGGGGGAGAGCTTGCTCATACTCGGTTGACCCGAAACCCCAACAGGCCGAGGTGCCAGAGCACCAGGTCCCTATGCATAATCGACTAATTCAAAGGTCTGAAAAAATTTAACCCAGTCAATGAATAATCAAAAATGCAGATGCGCGTGCGCCAAAGAGGCACAGGGCATCCTCCACGCATGGAACAAGGAGAGCCCGAAGGGGAGGACCATTTACTGCCATGCTCGGGCCCCGTCGCACACCGGTAAAAACACGGTTATAAGGAGGGAGAGAGCGAGACATGGAGTGAGCGTCCTTCAGGTCTATAGCTGCAACCAATCCCACGGACGGACGCACTGGGGGATGCGTTTCTGCATGAGCATCCTGATCAGCATCCTGAACAGATGACAGATCAAAACGCGCAGATAGGATTGGTATAACCCACCGCTCTCTGTGTACGATAAAGTGGGGGCGTAAACCCACTCTTCATCTCAGCTGGAGGGACCGGCTCGATTGTCTCCTTCGCCAGGAGGATAACAATCTTCTCACGCGAGACAGGGATGGCATAGTGATGACCGTTTAAATACACACCCGTGAACTCGGGAGGCCAACAGCGCGTTGAAACGCATAACCGAGTCTGACCGTCCGTGTGAGCTACTACGACGGGCTGAGCAGCGCTAACCAGGCTGACAGAGTCCGAACGAGCAGCATCACCGGAACGATCACTGACGTACCCGCGGAGGGAGCTTCGGGATGGGGAGTGCTCACCCCAGGAAGTAAAGCGTCCCGAGGAAGAACTGAAAATAAGAGATTGACTCTTACCTTCCTCCTAGGATCCCTTGGAGAGGCTGGAGGTGCGAGAAAGGAGCTCATCCTCTGGCACCCTCAAAGCCTGTGGCGAAGTGCACCAAAGCTGAGAGCTGGAAGGCAGCGTGTCCCATGCTGGCAGCAATTGGGCTTCCACACCCAGAGGGAGGAAAAGCCACTCTTTTCGGATCGCTACATTCGTTCGCGGGGGAGCCCCGGCCCTCCACCGGGGAAAAGAACGATTATCCTCCTCTCCAAGTGGCCCGCCTTAGGTTCGCTTCGTGGTCTGATTACCGGATTTTACGGCGACCTATGACAGGAGCGTCAACTTCCTTCGGGGGGGCTCAGCGCGTTCACTAGCCAGTGGAACGGGCTGTGACGGCGGAGCATTTTGGAGCCGCGGGAAGAGCGCTCTCGGCGAGAAACAGCCAGCGCGGACAGGTCCGGTGGGGGAGTAGTTTTCCGAGCCCACCAGGAGATGACCTGCTCCATTGCACACGGCTGATCTCTCACCACCGAGGACTCCTGGGTAAAGTTCCCGACGGTGTCGCCGAGTAGGCCTGCCTGGGATATGGGCACACCAAGAAAGCGTACTTTGTCGGCGCAGCGCATATCTGCCAGGGTAAGCCAATGGTGGCATTTCCGGACCACTGTGTGGCCATAGTCCTCCCCAGGGCACGGGCGGCCGACTTGAAGGTCATGAGAGCATAGTCGACCACTGTGCGGTGCTTACGCATAAGCCTGGGGAAGAACTGCCCCTGTGCAGCACAGCAGGTGCCGTGGTGCAGGGCAGAAGCGGCATGGCCCGCAACGGTGTGGGCTCTGGCCATGAGAGACACAGAAAACCCACCCGCCTTGGACGGGGGTCTCAGCTTACCCCTCCAGGTGGCGTGCCAACCACCTGAGGAATAGCTTCGTACCCACTGGCCGCCTCGCCATCAGGGGAGGTAAAGGCGGAAGCGCACAAGCACGCCCTCTATGCCAGCGTGCGCTCGCTGTGCGCCCCTGGGAAGAAGTGGACGGGAGCTGGAAGATTTATCTTACATCAGCCCGCACGCTACACCTCTAGTCGGTCCGGCGGTGAGACTGGGGGACAAGCCATCTGCAGCCACACCACCAAAGCAGCCCAGGAAGCGCAGCCATCATGTCTGATTCGAGAGCATGACAGCTGGCCCTCCGATGTCACGATGGACATCTGATCTCCGGGTGTCATCAAGCGGAGGCGCAGGCATCCCGGGGGATGAACCGCATAACCACTCGAAGCTTGGATGGAGCACGCTGTGGAGGAGTGGGGGGTCCGCGGGGCCGGAGGCGACGGATAAACCCCCACTGTAATCCTCAGATCTGCCTGCGTGCTAACCGTTTTCACGGGGAGCAACGGGGGTGGCTTGGAAGCCACAATCTCAGCTGTGCAACAGCCATGCCCTCACAGTGAGAGCATGAGCTGTCCGCGAGCACCGCATCGACATGCTGGACCCCCAGACCTGTGATGCGATACCCGTACCCATCATCCGGAGATAGGAACCACCTCATCCAGAAACGCACAGTCAGAACAGTGTCTTGAAAAAGACGTGTTGATTGACTGTGTTGCTCTCTTAGGGAATCTGCTCTTTTAATGGAAACTGCTCTTTTGTGCACACCAGCGAAACGCCCAGGGGACAGGAAGCCCAGATCGACTGCCGCTGTCGCGTCATCTCCCGCACTGGTGAGTAAACTGGTTTCAGTCTTGAAATCAGGTTGGCAGATAGAGTGTCTTCAGTCTCGTGTGAGGCTCTGAAAGTTAAATTCTAAGTGCTCGCTTCTCAGCTGGCAGCTTATATAGCACTAATGGCTAATCACTGCCAGCTGTGGAGCTGAGCTCTGCCAATTCATTTTGGCATTCATTGGCCCGTTTTCTTACTCTTCAGAGTAATTGGTCGTCTGAAGTACTCCCGTAGTCTGTTAACAGACGCACGTTGGAGTTCCCATATGAAGGGGAACTAGAAAACTATTTTCAATGCACATTTCCTAAAGGGCCTGCTGTTAAATGGTATATCATCATGTGCTTTAGAGCCAATATGCATATGGAAATTCTATGTAGAGCTGGTTATGCATAATGAAAAAGGGTTGTAAGCTCGATTTTGTATATTTGCATACTCTGAGGAAAGCACAAATGTTTAAACAGCCTCAGGTTGATGTTTTACAGCGCTGGTCACAATGTGACTGTATAACTGTAAAGTGCTGTAATAAAATACGGCACTTTCACATTGAATTAAATTACAAATGATGATCTTTTTTTGGCATATGCTTTAGGCTTTAAAGGTCAGAAAAAAACATTTACAAAAGACAAGAGAACTATAAATTTAACATTTAATTGAACAGAGCCGCAGATAAAGGTACAGATATTACAACGTAACAGTTGTCTATTCTTTAAAATGTAAATTAACCTTGCGATGTCAATTTGTAGCATCATTATGATCATAAATTACCTGAATATGCTGCTTGTGAATTGTTTCTATTTACCAATGTTTACAATTGTTTCACTACCTAATATTTTTGTGAAAACCATATATATTTTTTCTATAAAAAGAAATTCTATAAAAGTTCTATCTGTTGTGTAATAAATTTACTTTCCCTTTTGGTTTATTGTTTCCTTAAAACATAAAAGTATTTCTTTAAAAAATATATTACACTACACTGATAGTTAGGGGAGGGAGAAAAAGTCAAAAAAAATTCTTCCTCTTAATAAATCTGGATCAATTCTCAACAGTTCAGAATTTGCGGGATCGTATTGTAAGGTCCAGCAAGTTGATCCAACGACGGTGTCCACTGGTGGATGAAGGTTCACTGCCTGTTCGATCTTTCCAGTGCACAATGTTGATTTACTTTAAATCTAACTCATATCTGACTCCAATTTTAGTATGGGGTGGTTTAGAATATTAATATATTTATCTTTCTTTTTATCTGACTCCAATCATAAAACATTGAGAAAAGTATATCAATATATAATTTAGATGAATGTTTGAACCTTTTGTCTTTACTCGTAACTATTACATTTGTTCATTCGGATGCTCATGTCGCTCAGAGGAATCGCCTCGGCCGATGGCGTCCCTCACGGTCACACTCTCGTCAGTCTTGATTATTAAACAGAGGTAATTGACTAATACTTTTAGATGGCCGCTCCTATGCTTGCTCATTCTAAAGTATTTTTGATTAGTCCCCTTACATGTACACCCTTGAGTAAAGACGATATAATTTCTAATCAGAGGTCAAGGCCATTATTATAAATGTAACCGACTACTGTTCTCTATAATAATTTTGGTTTAGCCAAGCTTATAGTTTCCCAAGTACACTTAATTTAGAACAACATTACTTTCAAACAAGGGTCAGGCACCACATCTAGGTTAGTCGTGCAACACTTTGTTGCCCTAGACGGAAATAACTCCTTTTCCATCTAAGTACACTTGAATCAATATCAAGAGTCAGTCGGATCCCTAAAATACAGTTCGTGTGCCCAGTGCTCCATCTCAACTGGACTTTAGTCCGTCTACAGACCTGACGCAGGAAGTGCGGAAACAAGGATACAGCGTAATCTACTAAAATTTATAATTACAGAGTAAGCAGAATGCGTTCAAGTATAACAATTTAATACATCAAACATGATAGATAAAGTCATTTGGATTGATATAGAACATTCATATTTTGAGATGACCATTCTGTGTGAGTTGGATGAAGAGAAGGGTGAGTGAACAGAAGGGAGTGCGGGAGATGCTTCAAATGTAAATGAGGGAAAGGGGATGAGTGAACTTTCCTGCATTCCCACCTGGTGGGGTGTGGAGCCAGCCCATGCCTGTATTTTCAAAGACATCAAAGTATCTGTGGTATCTAAAATCTTACAGTATCATACAAATTACGGGAGTTTTCCAAGAGAAATAACAAAACGGGAGGGTGGCAGGTATGGGTATGAAATACGGGAGTGTCGGCAAGTATGGTATTTTATTAAAGTATTATTACAGTCATCATGGCAAAAATCTTCTATCTGTTTACAGAAATATTACAGAAATATAAAAAAAAAAAACTGAAATATTTTTTGAAATAATTATTATTTCACAAGAAAGCTAATAAATTTTACTTCAACTGTACATTTTGTCCTTAACATTTTCTTAATGTTATAAACAAATAAAAAACTGTGATGCTCTCTTTTTCTATCTGTGATGCTCTCAGTTGGTGTTTCTGTGTGGAGTTTGCATGTTCTCCCCGTGTTGGCATGGGTTTCCTCCAGGTGCTCCGGTTTCCCCCACAGTCCAACAACATGCAGCGTAGGTAAATTGAATAAGCTAAATTGGCCCTAGTGTATGTGTGTGAATGGGAGTGTATGGGTGTTTCCAAGTGATGGGTTGCGGCTGGAAGGGCATCCGCTGTGTAAAACATATACTGGAATATAAAAGTTCATTCCGCTGTGGCGACCCATGATAAATAAAGGGACTAAGCTGAAGGAAAATGAATGAATAGAAACTCAAATTCTGATTAAAATGTAAAGTTGTAAAATGTAAATGGACAGCAGGAAAAATAGGATAATACAAGTTAAAAATTGTTTTGGAAGATTCCCACCTCTAATGATAGTGTAAATTGGAACAGAAGGCAATTAATATAAGGAACAATCATTCCCCCCTCTGAAAGACTCACAAATAGTTGTTCAACAAATCACTGGCAATCTAAACCACCGCAAATATAGCAAAACTGTTGACTCAACCACACCCAATACCCAACACTGGCCTCGATCTATTTGATTACTCTACTACAAAATCAACCAGCTTCCATTATGGACATACTAACTTTAATGCTAAACAATACAAAACAATTACACCATCACATTTACCTTATACTGTTTACACACAGCAGTCTTTATCAACTAAAAAAGGTGGATTTGAGTAGGGAAGTGCTAGAGTAACTTCTGTGAGGAACATTCATCAACAATCATACTGACAAACAAACCAATCAAAATGTAGGTCAGCGCAGGACAAGAGCACATGCAAAGAAAGGGCTGGCTCCGACACACCCCTGAGTACATCCTTTTTTGGGACTCACATGTCTGTTTGGTCTTCAGTGTCCTTTTGGATTCGTGCCACATGGTCTTGCAGTCCTCCTGCAACTTGTAGTAGCGCGTCTTTTTCCACGACTCAGAGCGCACTTTCAGAAGGTCTCCGCCGTTCATCAGGAACTGCAGGTCCTGGTCACCCTCCAAAACTGCAGGAAGAATAAAGATATAAAACTAAATTATGAGTATTCAATCATTCCTTCTCCGAAACAGATTTGTGGGTCATTTCCCACATCACAACATCCTTTATTTTTGCATAAGGGCAAAACAAACAAAAGGATTGTATGGTGCCTCTGTGGTCCAATTGAAGAAGGAACCCACCCTCTCAAGAGTACAGCTGCGGAGGAAACAAAAACGTGGCTTAAACTTTTATGTAAGACACAAAAGACTTGAACACACACTGCCGACACTTGACACCAACAAAGACTAGATATTAGGTCAATCTGCTAAAGCACAAATGCATCGTTTATAAAAGGTGTGGTGTGTATGTGAGAGTAATTTACACACAAATGTGAATTTGGGACATACTTTCATTGACAACCAAATAAGCATAATATAAAAAACGGATATTGTAACAAAAATTTTAAGTAGAATTCTTCAGAAAAGTTGTGCTTTTGGTCAGTGATATTATCTTTATTTTTTAAAATTGAAATGAAGTAAAAAAAATAAAAAATAAATAGATATTATATAAAACATTAGAGAAGAAAGGTTTTCATAAAACCTTGGAAACTATGTGAAATAAAATTAAGCAAAGTACTAAAATGACTAAAGGTAATAAAAAGGTAAAAAATAAAATAGAATGTTTTTTTAATTGTATTTTTAATAAAAGAGACAACTCAATAACAAATTTACTCAAACTGAAATGAAAACTGACAATATAAATGAATGTTGAAAAAATATTATTGAGATAATAATAACAATAAAAAAAACACACCAACCAAAATATTAGGTCTAACACCAAAGGAAGTTTATTATTAATTTATAATGGTGTAATGTGCATTTGTGAGTAATTAACACAGCCATGAATCAATAGGTGTGACATGCTCTTGCACTGTTTATGATCATATCTGGGACATATATTCATTAGCATATACAACACATGTATACTATCCAAACTGGATATCCTAATCAGAATTTAAAGCAATTTTTTTTCAGAAAAGCTGTGCCTTTCGTCAGTGATATTATTTGTATTATTGTTGTTTTTAAATTGATTAAGCTAAATTGTCCGTAGTGTATGAGTGTGTGTGAAT
>CAIGQV010014432.1:1273740-1315879 GCA_903798115.1 Danio jaintianensis
TTTTTTTAAATCATCTTTTAATCAGAGACAGGTTAAAAAACTGACAATATATAATTTCAAGTTAAAATACTATTAAAATAAATACATAATAATAATAATCAGCATCCTGGACCAGATACTAGGTCTAACACCAAAAGCCAATGCATCATCATGTATAAAGGTGTAGTGTGCATTTGTGTAGGTGTGACGTGCTCTTGCTCTATTTATCATATCTTATAGCTACTACGTTCACTGCATTCTAGGAAGGAATATTATTATGCAATCATTTATTAACTACATTAATGAACTGTTCATATCCCAAAATAACCAACAGAATATCCCTGTAAAGGCAAGAACGAAAGGTGAAGGTCTCATGTTACACCTTGTTACGTTCATAGTCCTACCTAGTAGTTTCATGTTGTCGCGCGCTATTGTTTTGATGTGCGCTCGGTATAAGGACTCCTGAGACTTGGTCCGCGTCGGTTGTCTTCGTATACACTGCATATTGTCAAATTTACAAACAAAAAACTAAACTTCTTCAGGTAAAAACAGCCACAAACATATCCTGACGACTGTGCGTGTTGTGTCGCTGGTTCACTTTTTCTCTCAGAGGACTGTAGATTTGGGGCGTGTTCTAACACAAAGTTCATCCCTAGAATAAGACGGTGTACTAGTGACCTTTCGTCTGATGCCAGTCAGTAGATTGTATTTGTTGGTGAATTTACTCAGGTCAAGATTTTAAGGACATGTATTTATAGGAAGCTGTCATAGGAAGGTTTCATTAAACTCATCCTTGAGAAAACAATGGAAAGCGCGATTATAGCTACTACACATGCGTATAACAGCTGCTGAAATACCTGTTGCGAGTTTTCCGTATAGTGTTTTCCTGAGCAGAGGCAATCGCCCCATCTAGTGGCTGAATGTCAACCCAGATGTTTGCAACCACACTTCAAACCTAATCCCATAAACACAGGTGGATTTATGTTAACCCTAGACGTGCTGGAAGAGTAAATGCACATCAAATAAATAAAAACACGTCCTAAACCAAAAATATCTCTCCTCGAGTTCTTTATTATTCCTTCATTAAGATGGGAGTAATGTTGATGGGAGTAAAACCAGTGTTATGTTACAACTTGAATGGGTATATTTTTACAACACCCCAAAAAACTAAATAAAAAGTTTCCAGAAATCTTTAGAACATTAAATAAACATGTTCCATTAAGATATTTTGTAAATATCCAACTGTAAATATATAAAAATACAAATACAATTTTTGATTAGTAATAAGCGTTCCTAAGCACTTAATATGGACAACTTTAAACACAAGTTTTCTCAATATTTAGATTTTTTTTTAAACCCTTAGACTCCAGATATTCAAATAGTTGCATCTCAGCCAAATATTGGCCTTTCCTAACAAACCATACATCAATGGAAAGTTTGTTTATTTGTCTTTTAGATGATGTATAAATCTCAATTTCAATAAATTGACACTTATAACTGGTGGTCCAGGGTCACGCATTACATATATTTGAGTGTATACATATATAAAGACCAGAATATACAGTGGTGCTTCTGTTAATATAAATATTGTTTATATATGTTTAAACTTAATATTTAAACTTGTATAGGTCTAGGCCAGGGCCGCACGGTGGCTCAGTGGGTAGCACGATCGCCTCACAGCAAGAAGGTCACTGGTTCGAGCCTCAGCTGGGTCAGTTGGCATTTCTGTGTGGAGTTTGCATGTTCTCCCCGTGTTGGCATAGGTTTCCTCCGGGTGCTCCGGTTTCCCCCACAAGTCCAAAGACATGTGCTATAGGTAAATTGATTAAGCTAAATTGTCCGTAGTGTATGAGTGTGTGTGAATGTATGGATGTTTCCCAGTGATGGGTTGCAGCTGGAAGGGCATCCGCTGCGTAAAACTTATGCTGGATAAGTTGGCGGTTCATTCCGCTGTGGCGACCCCAGATTAATAAAGGGACTAAGCCGAAAAGAAAATGAATGAATGAATGAATGAATGAAGGTCTAGTCCAGTGATATTATTGTTCAGAAAATAAGTAATCCCTCACTCACTCACTCACTTTCCTTTAGTGCTTAGTGCCTGATTTACCAGGGGTCGCCACTGGGGAATGAATTGCCAATACGTTATCAATAAAACATTAAAAACAAAGACTAACAATTGAATAAGAAAGACTTATGATAGAAGCAATAATAGTCTCAGAATTTTAAAGAAAGTTCTTACAGTAATTGCAGAAAAAAAGTTGCTCATGTTATTTGCTGTATTAAACAAAACCGAAACTGCAATTCGATTTTTTTTATTGTTTTAATTAAGACCAGAATATTCAGTGGTGCTTCTATTAAAATAAACATTGATTATATCATTTTAATCACTGGGGTAGGCCAGTGATATGTCAGAAAAAGAAAAAAAAAAAGATTACGATAAGATAAAGATTTACTTAAGGAGAAAGACTTAAAATCTTGGCAACTAAGAAATAAAACTTGGCAAAATTAAATTAAGTACTAAAATGACTAAAACTGAAAAATAATAGTAAAGATAAAATGGTATTTTAAAAAGTTGATACAATTATTAAAACTAAAATAAAATCTGTAAATATAAAAATACATCATTAATAAATAGATTAGCTACTATAATATTAAATGTGTTCTAAAAAAAGAACAAGAATTGTAGCAATTTTATGCATGTATTTACACATATTTCTGCTGTAATTGTTGACAGTATTTAATTTACAGGCATGAACAGTATCTTAAAGAATATATATATTTTTAGAGCAATAGTTGACTATCTGCCCACAAAATCCCACAGGCTGTTTCCTATTTAAGTGAGCCTACAGACGGGACTCTAGTGTCTTCATATCCGTCTGTATAACAGAGATACTGGAGATTCAGGAGGTGTGTACACAACAAGTCATTTAGATGCCTTAGGCTTTTTAACAACCCAAACAACGGTCGCATTTACTTTAACACCTTCACCTTGGACAAACTATGTTTTGGACAAACTGTTTCTCTCGCGTTTTTGAATATATTGATCGCATTCTTTCTGCTGAAAAACACCGCGAGTCGAGCAGAGCGTTGGTTTGAAGACGCGCGTAAACCCATAATTTGCCAGTTTCAGGCAGAGGAACTGCAGTAATGAAAGGGATGTTATGTGAGACAGTCCCCGGAATGTTGCTCGAGGCTACACCGACACCTTTCCTGCGTCCCGTCCTCAATACAAACTCCAGGAGCTTATTATATTGCTGCAAAATTGGAGCAACTGTAGCGAGACGGCCAAATGTATCCAGCAAATGACAATACAAAGTTGCCAAGGGTGTGGCTGCCATATTATGTCCTCCAACTCAATTTACACTACACCACCCTTACTTACAGTGTTCACAGAAACAGTTAACGTCAACTGAAAACAAAACAATACGCAGTTTGAAATAATTTCCAAGTAAGTGCACAAATCCAATACAGACCAAACTGTGTTCTCAGCTTGTTTCCCTTACCCTTTAAATAAAATAAAATGAGGGCTCGTGTTTAGTAATGGTTAACATTCAGTTGCGCGTGGCTGAAACTCAAGAGCGCGTGCAAGTTTAGCGAACAGGTCTGAACATTCACTGCTCCCAAACTGAACTTCCAGATGCTTCTCAATTGATTTTCCTGATACACGCAGAAATTCCTCAATCATTTTAATCCAGCTGCATCAAAATTCCGTTTCAGCTTTCATTCAGCTCTTACCTTTTTTATCAGTGACGCCGTTGGAATCCATGTCTCGTCAATTCTGCAGACTGTTATGTCCTCCTCGTGCACAATATATCCAGCGTTTTTGACTCTAGCAGTTCACGCTCAAAAAGCAATGACATAAAACTTTCGGAAAGTCTGACTGGCGAAAACCAACAGAGGGAACCGAGAGCTGCGCTGTTCCTCCAGCTTTCTCGGCGCAGGTACAGATTTACCTGCCTGTGGGTTTTCGGTGTCCCATGATGAGCCACTCCCACTGATCACTTCAGCATCTTATACCTGCATGCTGTGCCTCCTTTAGAGGTCATGGCGTAATACAGTTAAACAAATCCAGACTGAGGTTGACTGTTTAGGGCTGTTTTATTCTAGAGAACCGGTCTACGTGTTGCAACACGTATATATGACATTTGTATTACTTTTTTCTCTGTCATATAGGCTAACTAAGAGAAATGTGATTAGGCCTACTTTGGATGTAAACAGTAAGATTAATATAGTCACCCTTGATTTTGATTCACATTTTCTAAGCGTATTGGGTAGTTGAAAATCATCAAACATTTGTTTGTGCTATTTTTCAATTTCTGTTTGATCTGTGAAAATGCACAAGGTTATTAAATTATGTAATAAATTAAATAAAACACAAAAAAGAAAGTGCTAATCAAATAATTCAATTTAATTCAAGTTTATTTGTATAGCGCTTTTCACAATAATTATTGTTTCAAAGCAGCTTTACTAAAGGCCCACATTATTGCATTACAATCAAACTCAGAATAGTTAAGGTTATTAGTTAGTTACCGTAACTTTATTAGTTACTAGTAACTTTAACTAATTAACTAGTAACTAATAGCTTTTAACAGGTAAAGTAATTTATACATATAACCTGCACAGGGGCGTAGCAACCGAGGGGGATACATCCCCCTCACTTTTAGAGCCAGACCATTTAGAAACAGGTGATTAATAATTATATGAACGTAAACTTTTGGATCTCATTCAGCTGTCCCCCCCACTTTTAAAATGTCCGCTACGCCCCTGAACCTGCAGTTATGTAGTTAGGTGATGTCTATGTGTGCATGTTCAATGAAGTGTGTTTGTGTATTAATTTAAGTGTATGTGTTGTCCTTGAAGTCTTTGATGGTTGATAATCAAAGAAGAACCAATATTAATAACTAATAACATTGAAATTAATAAATTTTCCAGGGTTTTTTTGTATAAATGACAAAAAAGATGTCTTAATCTTTGCTTTAAGAATGGTCAGTTATGTATTATATACTTAAAGTGTTAGTTCACCCAAAAATGAAAATTATGTCAATAATTACTTCCAAACACCTAAGACCTTCGTTCATCTTCTGAACACAAATTTAAGATATTTTAGGTGAAATCCAGTTCACTCATCCTCCATAGATAACAATGCTCCCTACTCATTCAAACTCCAGACAGGTACCAAAAAAATCCTCAAAAAACAGACCAGTGGTTCATTCAGGGCATTATCAAGCTACGATAATACCTTTGTGTGCACATAAAACAAACATAACCATTTTATTCAACAGTTTCTTGTCTTCAGTGTAAGTATAGGGGGCACATGTTCACAAGAGCCAGCCAACCAGGTCCATTGCTAACAAAAAAAATGTAAAAGATTGTGGGGCTAAACTTGATATGATTTATGTATGGAGACTACAACAGAAAAAAAAACCTCAAACAGAATTTATGTCAGTTTTGTCGGCAATCATATCATGGGGTTTGAGGAGTTTCTATAAAGCTGGATAGGTTTAAATATTGTCTTTGTTGCAAACTGATAGAGATCAAGGAAGACATTTTGTTGGTTCAATGAATTGCTCGCAATGTGTAGAACATTCCCGGTCAGTTTTTTTTTGTTGTGTAAGATGTGTCAGATACTTTCAGAACAAGCTGCCAATGGAAAGTCTCGATTTTGACCACAATTAACAATGCAAAAATACAAACATTTGTAAGGCTATTTTTAGATTATTATTATTATTATTTTAACTTATAATAGCTCCCAGATAAACCAGGCTGGACTGAGGATAACTATCGCCACAGAAGAAAAATACAAAAAGGATTAACCTTAACAATATATTAACCAATTAACCACGCACTCTGGTATTTTCTGTGTATTTAATTAGGGTGTAGCTTTTCCAAGAAACAAATAATCAAATCTATACTCTGTATTATTATTATAGTGACACGTTCATTTGGAAGTAGCCACTCATTTCTTCATACTTAATATTTTGAGAGTAATATCCACTATCTTTGAACCCTTGTGACTTGTGCTGTTTCCTCAGATCAAATGTCATATATGATTCCCATGTCAAGTAAAGTAATTAATAAGTAATAAGTATGTGTAGCCCCGAGCTTAAAAAACGGACTGTAAACAGATTTAAATAAATTAAAATAAATTAGCTTTTGAGATCTTTCAGGTTGAGGAAAATAAAATTATAGGTGGATGTTATGTCAGTTTATATAAATGACAATGATATATGGCACATGCGCAACTCCTGCCATTATCTTATTGAAAAAGTAGGACATTTTTTAGTGTTGCTGTTTTTCACAAAAGAAGGCAAGATAAGCAAGATACTTTGACCAAGAAGTTTATTCCCAGTAATCGATTATTAGTGTTGTAGTTGTGGTAAACGTAGATTTTATTTTTAACTATAGGAAAAAACTATTGTTATTCTGGGTGTGAAACTCCCTTAATACATTTTACATATCAAGCCATTTTGATTTATTATTATTTATTATTTTGCGCTTTTTTCTGTCTTTGTTTCTTTATTTATTTCTTTATTTCATTTTATTAAACATAAAATATTAAACTCCTCTGATGGATACAAAATTGAAATCTCAGCTCGTTGTTGCTGTTATCCATTAGAATGTCTAAGTCTAGTTAAAGGAACAAAGTAAAAAGGGTCACACTTAACAATAAGGTTTCATTAGTTCATGTATTTACTAACATGAACTAATAGTGAACAATACTTGCACAGCATTTATTAATCATATTTTAAGATTTTCTTATGCATTATTAAAATCCAAATTCATATTTCTTAACATTAGTTAACAAGAACTTTATTTGCATTAACAAACATTACCAAAGATGAATAAATACTGTAATAAACGTATTGTTCATTGTTTATGTTAGTGAATACATGAATTAATACAACCTTGTTGTAAAGTGTGACTGTAAAAAGTAGTCAAATATTATCCTACACCTCAAATACACAAATATATTCAGAAAGCTTCCAAATATAATACTGTGTGAGTAAGTTAAATTACATTTCCGGTTCAGGAAAGAAAATAATAGGTTTAAGTTGAGTCAGTGAGGAATCGAGTTGTGTGAATGATATACTGTATATTTGCAAATAGTCCACTCCCATAAATTAGAAATCTTTTTAATAGTGGGAATGTAGTGATTCTCACAGTATTACAAAATCTGCCTTAAATATTCATCATATAGAACATAGTTATAGTCACTCCACATATAAGGTTATAGTTCTTTTATGAGCAGCATCTTTCAAGTTTGAAATAATAATTTTGGTCAAGATTTTTAGAAACCGTGTAACTGCCACCAGGTATGATTATCCAACAGTATATTACTATAATATGTAATCAATAACTGTTTACAACAGTCACTTTAATAAAACAATTTTAAAATGTTATATAAGTTTGTAAATATAAAACTTAAATGTACATATAAACAACAATTTACCTTACAATAACACTTTGTACATATGATTTTTTTTTAACAAACAAAGAAGAATAAACAAAAGTATAGAATAGAATAGAATAGAATAGAATAGAAAGAGCTGATGTCAAGTGTTGACGAAACATCTTTACGTCTTTAATGTCTTTAGCTGTTTCTTTGCATTCTAAATTTTACTATGTAGGCAAAACTGACTTTGAAGAAAGTACACTAATGATAAAGCTTATAAAAGTATATGTGGTTTATTAAGGTGAATGTATTGTCTTGAAAATCAAAAACACACGTTACTGTGACCTAGAATAGCAGGCACTCCCAGTTTGAACCCTGAGTATACATTATAAGATTTTTTCTTCCAGCTCATTTTTAAAGCAACACTCCAATTTTTTGTTTGTTTTTGAAAATGTGCTCATTTTATAAGTCCCCTACACAGTAAAACAGTTGAGTTTTACCATTTTTGAATCCATTCAGCTGATCTCCAGGTCTGGCGCACCAGGTCGAGAGCACTTTTAGCTTAGCTTAGCATAGATCATTGAATTCGATTAGACCTTTAGCATCTCGCCCCAAAAATGACTAAAGATAAGTTTTGATAATTTTCCTATTTGAAGATTGACTCTTCTGTAGTTATATGCTGTACTAAGGCAGACAGAAAATGAAAAGTTGTTATTTTCTAGGTCAGTTTGGCTAGAAACTATACTCTCATTCCGGTGTAACAATCAAGGAATTTTGCTGCCATAGCATGGCAACAGCAGATATAATTAAATAAATAATCCCTATTATTTTCTATTTTCAGGTGCTGCGTAATATCACTGTGTCTGCTGCAGCCATGGTAAGGCAGCAAAGTTGTAAAATGAGCATATTTTTTAAAAAAAGTGGACTTTCTTCAAGGCACACAGCTAATCAAAAATAACCTGTCATCTTATTGTTGATATGCAGTACATGCCACGTTGAGTAAATGTTTTCATGCTGAGCTAAGATGTCAAAGATAAAATAACTTTCCGGACAAATACTCTCAAGAATGTGCTAAGAAGTATCAGTGTTCACAAAAATGAAAATGATGTCATCATTTACTCACACTTTACTTGTTCAAAACCTATTTGAGTTTCTTCTAAACACAAAAGAAGATATTTTGAAGAATGCTGAAAACCAGTAACCATTGACTTCCATAATATTTGTTTTTACTACTATGGAAGTCGATGGATACCAGTTTACAACATTCTTCAAAATATCTGCTTTTGTGTTCAACAGAATAAAGAAACTCTGGAACCACTTGTGGGTGAGTAAATTTGTATTTGTGGGTGAACTGTCCTTTTAATTCATGTGTAACTCTTAAGTCGTTTTAAGAGGTGACTGTGAGCGTCTTGTCATTTTTCACTCTCTGCGTATGATTTGCAGCTGAGACAACAATAGTCATGGAGAAGTGCGTGTAACTGTTGTGCCAATCAGCAGTCCCATTCATGACTGGCTTACTGTCACAGCAGCGTCAGCTCATTTTAACATTAGGCCGATCTGCCGCCTCAGGAAGAGGCTATATTCCCCAAATCCAGCTCTGTGTTGAAGGGGCCCACCGTGAGAATGCAGACAGAAGCCAGTGTTTTGTGCTGGTTACAATATTCTGATTAGTTTGACCTGAAAGTTGTTTAAAATAAAACAAAACTTAATTACGAGTGGTAGGGCTGCGCAATATATTGGAATTATTGAAATATCACAAATGTGCATAACATTCTACAAATACAGTATTAGAGCAAAGTGGTGGTGATATTTATTTTTGTTTGTTTACATTGTTAATCTATCTATTTTGCTAATTTAAATTATTAACGTAAGTTTTTTTTTTTACTTTATATGTATGTATGTATGTATGTATGTATGTATGTATGTAATGTAGGTTAAAATGACTTGTAAGGTTAATTTAATTCAATTCGATTCAATTCAAGACAGCAACTATTTTTTTTTACAGTTTAACTATTATTAACATACATTGTAAAAATTTTCTTGCTGCCTTAAGACTTTTAGTTGAATCAAATGAACTTTTCTAGTCATCTCAACTTTTTTGATTAAGATTTTTTGATGATTAAGACTTGTATAACTTAAAAAGTTGAAACCTGATTAACTTAAAATAAGTTAAAGCAATATAAACATATCTGTTGTCTTGACTTTTTGTCATTAAATATTTACAGTTCAGTTTGAAATGATAAATTGTATGGGAAATAATGTATATACACAAAGCGATTAGTTAATTTACTTAAAGTGTCCTAAATTTGAAAAAATATGCACATAGTTCATTTACTTAATTTTGGTCAACAGGTTTGGCTCACTTTTTAAACTGAAGTCAACTAATCTAATAATAAACTTTAAACAGTGTAGAAACAGCTATATATTGTTTCATGTTCCTAAAGATATCACTTCTAATAGAAGTCACTCTATTACACCTTCTAACAACAAAATGAGTCATAGCAGAGATCAAGGTCCCAACAAGCAATTCAAAAATGTAAATAAACACCAGTGAATCACAAACTACATGCAGGCAAATGTTGCTTAACAGACACTTTTACAGTGTATGCTATATTCTTAATATATATTCTTTATAATTTAAGTAAGTCTTTGCATGATTAATTTTTTTTTAACACATTGAGCATTTGACTAACTCAAATGTTTGTGCAATGCTGATTGTTGAGTGTGGTTTATCTTTTACTGCAGCTTCTATATGTGAATTTGCAGTGAACTGAAACTCTAAATGCGTGTTCCTGATACTCTGCAGCAGACAGACATATAAGGGCTGTGGGATGTGGGCATGCGAGGAATGCTGAAAATATAATCATTCTGCACAGGCGCTTTCACGTCATTAACCACCTGCAAACCCTCTACTGTACTACTATTATTACTCTGTTTACTATTTCTAATGTTCACATTCCAACTTAAGTGGTGTTCTGCATTCAGATAATGCAACGAACTGTTGTTTATGGAAGAGATTTTTATTGTACATACAATATAATTTTATTGTATTGTACATACAATATAAAAGAGAAGTTATGAAAGCGTGTTTTTAATAGTCATAACTTATCTAGAGGATTTGGCCCCTTCAAAGGGGCAACCTAACTTTGCAAGAAGAATGTGATCATTCCAGTTGGGCAAGAGGCAGTGCCAAGTCAAAGACTTCATGAAACATGTTGCTTCATGCTACGATACACTTTACAGACCGTGTTTTGTTCTGTCCTTTGCTGTGACCCTGTTCTGACCCGGCTGGAAAAACACTGACACCGTCTTTATATTTTGTACACACAGGCTGATAATACATGGATTACAGAGGAAAAAACAAGTAATTGTCTTAAAGAAATCTCTCTGTAATTGTCCAAAATAAAAGTATGCTGCAAACAATTCCCTCGGTTATTCACTTTCGGTATCAGTGACACAGAGTAAATGTATCTTTCTTTAACTATGAAAATGACAAACAATGAACACTTTATACACTTGTTCAAATGCTCATTCATGCAAATATTTGATCAGCCAATCACATTTTTATACAGAAAGCATATTTGCAAGTAAAGTGTCTAATTTAACATTTTAAAAGACTTCTTTGAAAATAAAAGGTGCAAATGGGTGAAATAATGTTTTGTCATTCAGCATAACAAATACACTATATTTGTGTAAACTGATTGTAACCTGTACTTATTAAAATACATTAAGGAATAAGTGATCATGATTTTATTACATTTTAGTGATTTTAGTGGTAAAGCATAAACCTTTAGAATGACAATTAAATATAGTCTTTTATTATGTCGATAAATGATTCTTTTTCTTATTATGCGTGATAGATTGATTTGGACAATAGTTTTACATCGAATAACCTTAGTCCATTTACACTTGAATTAGCTCTACCATTTATTTTGGTTTATTAATGTCAATAAAAGTTACTTTTTTGAACTTTTCAACATCAAAAGTTAAAGGTTCCATGTGTATGTAAATGTAAGCATATGTAAATGACAAAAAAATGAATCACAAAATATGCAACATTTTCAATTTACAGTTATTTTTAATATATGCTGCATACGTTGTTTTAAGCCTTTAGTTTTCAGTGTTTCTATTTCTGGTTATTCTAGAAGGTTCAGATACAATTTATACTCATTAAAAAAATTATTGTGTTTGATTTGCAACTTGTGATATTTTTCTCTTTTTCTAGCAATATACTGAATAATATATATTCACTAAATTTATGTTGTTATTCACTTATCAAAATATCCCTCCAAAAACAAAAAATGCACGACAAATATAGGCTACAAATTTTTTTACCATTTTATAGTTCTGTATTAACATAATACTCTAAAACTTTCCCCAAATAGTCTTGTAAAGATGTAACGCTAAAACAAAAATGTTTTCTTTACCTTGTGGACCACAGAGGGTTAACCTGAGCTCTTTACAGTGAGTACGTCACGAGCGTGCACCGGAAGTAAACCGGAACGAAACGCAGTTCTAGTTATCAAAACTTTTCGTCCGATGTCTTGTTTTTTATATCGATAAGAGACCCAAGCGCACAGTGCCATAATGGCACACCGATATCTGCATCTGTCAAGAGGCTGCAGGAACCTTCTTCACACTCTGCTGCCGAATGTCAGATCAACAAACCGCTTTCAGTCGGTAAATGTGCAGCTTGACTGTATTTGTGTGGATATTTCATCATGCATGAACCCAACACCATACGCTGAGATTTGATCACAAACACGCATTTTGTCGTCTGTATGATGGTTTTGTCTTGTGTGCTGCAGACTGCACTGTTACAGACCGGGGAGTTTGATAGTAAACAAGCGACGGCCTGTGTGACATTGCGTTGAGTAACACGTTGAGCTCTAGTTATGTCACAGCCTTTTCACATTGAATCTGTTGTAGCTTTCATACCTTATGAAAACATCAGTCTGAGCGTTTGCTTTTTTAATATTCTTTGACATTTGGAAGCTTACTTTCATTTCATTTACTGTTTTCGTAGTATCTGTTGGAAATGGGCTAAAAGTATGAATGTCAAGCAGTAAAAAGATACTTGAACAGGGTTTCTGCAGTTTATATGACATTTTTATAAGCAATTTTAAGACTTTTAAAAAATAAATAAAAGAAAATGATCAAACATGAACAGGAAATGTCAACATGTTTTCTTTAAATGAACTTCAAAATGTGAAAATACAATTTGTACCATTACTTTTTAAAAGACAGGATTGCATAACTCCTCCCAAACGTGAGAATATAGAAAAAATGTTTACTGAAACTTCTGATAATACTGTATTATTCTATTTCTTAAATTTTGGGGGCTTTTTTTAAGTCTACAGATTTTTAAGTCACATGCATTCAGTTGGGAAGCAAAATTACACGAGACCAGAAGTCTTGTTTTATGTAAAAACGGATGAAAATTAGGCAAGTTTATGATTAAACAACAAAAAAATCTGCCAAAACGTTTTGAAAAGAAATCTACTTAATTGAAATGGTAAAGTAATTTCCATACCCCACTGACAAAATGTTTGTGCTTGTTTTAAGCAAAACCAGCTTTGTTTGATTTCTATAAAAGAAGACTTCATTTATTGATTTTGTTTTAAGTATGTATATCTTGTTTTAGGGATGTTTAAATATTTGTATTAGAAAGCAAATATATTTGAAATTATTATAAAATTTTTCGCAGCCCATGAACCTGTATTTTTCTCTTAAGAGCTTGTTGAATGCTTCAGATTGTCAGTTGTTCCTTTAGTAAACAGTAAAGTTTCTCCAGGATATATTTATTGAGGGATCTAGATGTTCTCCAAAAGGGAACCAAAATTGTGCCTTGAGGTTTTTTTTTTGTATCTTGAGTCTGTTTTTCATAAGTTGAGTGTGTATATTTATCATGTCAATGTTTTTGCATTTAAAGGTCCAGGGTGTTGGACAAATTGTCCTAGATAGAAGATCCTTGCTCTCTCAGGTCTTGGGCACTTATAGAAGGTTAAGCTCCAAACCTCCCAAAGGTGTGAAAGTCACTAGAAATGCAGTGTTCAAAGCTGGGTTATGCCTATACTCATTTGTTAATTGCATTTTGTCTGTTTGCATTGAAGGATTTGAAAAATACTTCCCTAATAATAAAAATGAGGGTCCAAAAAACAGTGAGCCCACACCATCCAATGCTGAAGTCAAAGGTAATATTTCTGACCAGCTTAAAGTTCAAGGTAATGGCTTTCATATGATTATAATCTTTATAATCGTTCTGTTTTTTGCGTCTATTTTAACCCAGAGGCCAAACCAACCAATTCTCAGAAGACCACAGGTGGAGGTGGAAGTGGAAGTGGAAGTAGTGGAGGAGGAAAGCGAGGTGGGCGGAAAGATGAATCCACCTGGCAAAGTCGTATTCAAAAGGTTAAACATTGTGCAATTATTAGTAGTGCTGTAACATTAAAGGTCCCGTGAAGTGTTTGAAATGTTCATTTTCTATTCATTGTTTGACTTAATCTAAGGAGTAGTTTCCATCACAGCCCTACCAGTGAGAGTGGTTGAGCTCAAGCGCATCAAATGAAAAGTCTTGAAGGGGATGGACATGTCAGATACTAGAGAGCATTTGATTGGTCTGAAGATTTTTTGATGAGAAAACGAAGTATGAGTTGATGTCAAAAAAAAGCATTGACCCATTCAGTCAGAAGTGACAACTGCAAGCTTTGGATGTTTATATCTTCTAAATGTGAATTTTGTCACCATTTTGGAGCACACTAGCTTATAAATATCCTTATGACTAACATACTAATACTAACATCTTAAAAAAACTTTCTTTTAAATTCACGGGACCTTTAAAACGCTTGCTTGCTGCTGTATTGTTCTGAGGCAGATTTTGACCCCACTGTTTATTTTCTGATGATTTGATAATCATGTCTTACTGTTACATTTATGCTATTTTGAGACAGCAATGATTAAGATTAAGTCTTGACATTTTTAATATACAAAATATTTCAAAATATTTTGGGACACCCCTATAAAATCAAATCAATATTATATCCTGCAGAATAAGATTGGGATGTCATTAAAGTTTGTGTACATGTAAGAGCAGATTTCTCAATTTTTTGGGCATTATAGTGTACTTTAATAGGTCAAGAAAATGTATTGATTTCTTACATTTGTCCTCATTTAATTTCAATGTATTTCTTTGTCCCTCATGCAGGGTGAATTTCCTTGGGATGATAAAGAGTTCCGAATGTATTTCCTGGGTGGAACGGCCTTCTGGGCAGCTGTGGGGTATTATTTCTTCATTCGAGATGGAGGAAGGGAGGTCACATGGAAAGACTTTGTAAATAGTTATCTTGCTAAAGGAGTGGTATGTGATTACTTGTACTTACAAGATCTTTTTTTTATCAATCAATGTCGTTTGCTGTTTCTTTCCAGGTATGCATGAACATTGACACTTGAGGTTATGTATTGTATCTTTTCTAGGTTGATAGGTTGGAGGTTGTAAACAAGCGATATGTAAAAGTCATCTTTACTCCTGGTAAAACTCCAGTTGATGGGGTGAGTTTATTTAGAAGGACTGCATACAGTTTTTTTTTTCAATACTGCATACATGTTTAATAACCTTAATTTTTCTGATTTTGATTGCAATGTAATAATGTGCACTTTATTGTGCAGCAATGATTATTGTGAAAAGCGCTATACAAATAAACTTAAATTGAATTGAATGTTTATTATTTCAGCCAAAACCAAAGATATTAATCATATAATCAAATAAATTACCCTAGTAGCCTGGACATATTGACGGTTTAACATACACTACTGCTCCCAATTTTGTGGTCAGTAATGCTCACATCACCTCACTTTTCAAAAAGTCTCAGATTAATTTGGAGATTTGTTCTTTCTGAACCTGTCCTGTCATCTGATTGGTCAGATGGCCAAGTCTGTTATGATTGTTTAACTGCTTATAATGCCATGTCTAAGTTTTAGCTCTGGAGGCCTGAAATGCTTAGAAGTTTGTATAAAGAGAAGTGGGTTCTTTGCAAATGAAACGTTTCTTCTTTCATAAATGGGTACAATGCTTAGACATTGTAGACATTGCAGGACAGTAATGATGGCGCCAATTTTACCTTATCCATTTAAACCTGAGACCGATGATGAAACATTAGAGGTTGATCAATCAGAAACTCCAACGCAACCATGACTTGAGCAGGACTTTATATCTTTGCAGACCTCTTAGTTTCACAAACAACTAAAATCGAACACTTGATGAAAGGTTATATTTGAGAAACCATAATGAGGCACTTAAAAAAAAACAACACTTTGTATTATATTGGTTTGTTTGTATTTGTTTTTCATCAAATCAGTGCAGCTTTGGTGATTATTAGAGACTTTTTTTTACTGATGACCTTAAACTTTTAAACAATAACGTAAATAAGGCACAGATTTCTCATCCCTGTAACATTATAATGACATAGAAGTGACTTTGACCATTTCGTCAAACAGCAATATGTATGGTTCAACATCGGCAGTGTGGACACATTTGAGCGGAACCTGGAGACGGCTCAGCTTGAGCTGGGCATTGAAGGAGAAAACAGACTGCCAGTGGTCTATTCTGCTGAAAGTGATGGGTGAGATGCTGACTTATATTAGCAAAAAAAAAAAATTCCAATGAAACTTCTAATTTATAATGAAACATCAGAATTGATTTTAGATTCAAGCATCTTTGGTCAAATTGGAGAATTTAATGGTGTGTTATTTTCAGGTCGTTCCTCCTCAGCATGTTGCCCACCGTCCTGATCATTGGGTTCCTGCTGTTCATGCTGAGGAGAGGGCCGGCCGGGGCAGGGAGGCCTGGAAGGGGAATGGGTGGACTCTTTAGCGTCAGTGAAACCACTGCCAAAGTACTACGAGATGAGATTGATGTCAAGTTCAAGGATGTGGCCGGCTGTGAGGAGGCCAAGCTGGAGATCATGGAGTTTGTCAACTTTCTTAAGAACCCAAAGCAGTACCAGGATTTGGGTGCAAAAATTCCAAAGGTAGCGCAAGACCTTTAAATAACATTGTGAAGCTGCCAAAGAGATTTGGTGAGATTTCAACAGTGTCTAATCCTATTGTTTAGGGGGCCATTTTGACTGGACCCCCAGGCACAGGAAAGACTTTACTAGCCAAGGCCACTGCAGGAGAGGCCAATGTCCCCTTCATTACTGTGAATGGGTCAGAGTTTTTGGAGATGTTTGTAGGGGTTGGACCGGCCAGGGTAATGACATTTTCTCTTTCTTGTTATGCTCTTTAGCATGTTTTTTTATCAGCTTTGTTGTTATTGTGACTAAACTCTCTGTTTTTGGGTAGGTACGGGACCTTTTTGTATTAGCACGGAAGAACGCCCCATGTATTCTCTTCATAGATGAGATCGATGCTGTGGGAAGAAAGAGAGGCAGAGGCAACTTCGGTGGACAAAGTGAACAAGAGAACACACTCAACCAGTTACTAGTTGAGATGGATGGTTTGTATCTTGAAAACAGTAGTTGTTACATTAAAATGTCCATTAAGTGAACAATTGATCTATGCTTAATTGTTAATCAACTGGAAAAGAAAGTTTGTTTTGGTAATCTTTAATCGAAGCCTGACCATTAACTTCTGTGACGGGAATGTCAATCCTTCTCTGTTGATGTCAGTTTGACACCATATTCTTAATCACCCCCCTATTACCGTTAGTTTGCCAAGAGTTTGTTTTTAATGCGAAAAAAGAGAGCTCCACACTTACTTTTGGTTGGAGGTACATATTTGGGTGGTTCACGTGGACTAAGTATTCACACTTTTCCAGGTTTATTTTCAATTAACCATTTGACACGTACAATCACAGTGGTGTGATCAGTCTTGGCTGGTCACTGAAGCATACAATCACACAAGTGTAATTAGAACCTTCAGTGCATCACATCATCAGCTGCTAAATTCAAATCTGCCTGCACTGGCACTGAGCCAGAGGAACGACATGTGCTATGATTGTCATAAATCACATTTTATCATTGTTTTTAAACAAATAATATTTTAGGTGTCTCCACTGAAGCATAGACTAACATGGCACTCCCCATCTCCATCATAGATCAAATAATATGATCATTATTAAGCTGTTCATTAAACAACAAAATGAATGTTTTTACACATATTTGAGACTTGGGATTATTTCAAATTTGAATGTGAAGGGGGTTAAAATAAACTCTATTGTGATTGTTCTATTAGTATGGTTCATTTTATTAAGTGTGAACACTGCCATCTGAACCTTGGTATGCAAACAAACTTGGAAATCTGAAAAGATAAGTCTACCTGCTTTTCAATTAACTCTGGAATGGTTTGACTGAAATGTGTACACAACAGGCATTCAAATGAACCAAAAATAGCACTTTATGTTTTTTTTATCTGGACCAAGAAAATCAAGCTAGGGTGTGAACAAACCCTAAGCAACACTCTGATTTCTTCATAAAGTTGTAAATTGTTATAAAAAATGTTACTGGACACAACTCTAAATATTTCATGTATAGGATCATAGCACTATTTTTAAAATGATCTGATATAACTATTAATGCAAATGTACATCTCTTTCTTTCCTTTGTAGGATTTAACACTGCTACTAATGTTGTAGTGCTGGCCGGCACAAACAGACCAGATATTCTAGATCCAGCTCTAATGAGGCCTGGACGCTTCGATAGACAGATATATATCGGTAAGGAGTTTTATCACTTTTTATTTTTTAAGAAGTTGATTACATAGTCCAGCCCTTCTCAAGAACTGAACAGCCCTTCAGTTTGTCCATAACAAACACCATGTTCGAGCATAAGGGTGTCCATCAGTGCACATTGCACCAGGACACCCTAGGGCGGAGGTCAATGATTGACTTTGTGGTTGTATCATCTGATCTCCGACCGTATGTCTTGGACACTCGGGTAAAGAGAGGGGCAGAGCCGTCAACTGATCACCACCTGGTGGTGAGTTGGATCCGCTGGCAGGGGTAAAGCTGGACAGACCTGGCAGGCCCAAGCGTATTGTGAGGGTCCTCTGGGAACGTCTGGCTGAACCTCAAGTCAGAGGGATTTTCAACTCTCACCTCCGGAAGAGCTTTGACCAGATCCCGAGGGAGGCTGGAGACATTGAAACCGAGTGGTCCATGTTCTCCGACTCCATTGTTAACGCGCCCGTGAGGAGCTGTGGCCATAAGGTCTGTGATGCCTGTCAGGGCGGCAATCTACGAACCCGGTGGTGGACACCAGAAGTAAGGGATGCCGTCAAGCTGAAGAAGGAGTCCTACAGGGCTTGGTTGACTTGCAGGACTCCCAAGGCAGCTGATGGGTACCGACAGGCCAAGCATGCTGCAGCCCGGGCGGTTGCGGAAGCAAAAACTCGGGCCTGGGAAGAGTTCGGGGAGACCATGGAGGAAGACTATCGGTCGGCCCCAAAGAGATTCTGGCAAACCGTTCGGCACCTCAGGAGGGGAAAGCAGCTCCACATCAACACTGTTTACAGTGGAAGTGGGGAGCTGTTGACCTCGACTGGGGATGTTGTCGGACGGTGGAAGGAATACTTTGAGGATCTCCTTAACCCCACCGACATGTCTTTCATTGAGGAAGCAGAGACTGGGGATGCAGGGGTGGACTCACCCATCACCCAAGCTGAGGTTACTGAGGTAGTTTGGAAGCTCCGCAGTGGCAAAGCACCCGGGGTGGATGAGATTCACCCTGTGTATCTTAGGTCTCTGGATGTTGTAGGGCTGTTTTGGCTGACACGTCTCTACAATATCGCATGGAGGTTGGGGACAGTACCTCTGGACTGGGCAACTGGGGTGGTGGTTCCCATTTTTAAGAAGGGGGACCGGAGGGTGTGCTCCAACTATAGGGGGATCACACTCCTCAGCCTCCCTGGGAAAGTCTATGCCAGGGTACTGGAGAGGAGGATCCGGCCGATGGTTGAACCTAGGATTCAGGAGGAACAATGTGGTTTTCATCCAGGCCGTGGTACACTGGACCAGCTCTATACCCTCACCAGGGTGCTTGAAGGTTCATGGAAGTATGCCCAACCAGTCCACATGTGTTTTGTGGACTTGGAAAAGGCATTCGACCGCGTCCCTCGTGGCATTCTGTGGAGGGTGCTCTGGGAGTATGGGGTCAGAGGCGCTCTGTTAAGGGCTGTCTCATCCCTGTATGTACAGAGTAGGAGTTTGGTTCGCATTGCAGGCAATAAGTCAGACTTGTTTCCAGTGCATGTTGGACTCCGGCAGGGCTGCCCTTTGTCACCAATTCTGTTCATACTTTATATGGACAGAATTTCAAAGCGCAGCCTTGGGCTGGAGGGGGTCCGGTTCGGGGGCCACAGGATTTCATCTCTGTTATTCGCAGACGATGTTGTTCTTTTGGCTGCATCGAATATGGACCTTCAGGCATGTCCCACCGGGAGGAGACCCAGGACACGCTGGAGGGACTCTGTCTCTCGGCTGGCCTGGGAACGCCTCGGGATCCCCCCAGAGGAGCTGGAGGAAGTGTCTGGGGAGAGTGAAGTCTGAGGTTCTCTCCTAAGACTGCTGCCCCCGTGACCCGGCCTCGGAAAAGCGGTTGAAAATGAATGAATGAATGAATGATTGATTACATAGTTGCTTTTTGAAGGCTTTTGAAAATGCTCACTAAGGCTGCAGTTACACTAAAACAATTCTATGCAAATGATTGCAGGACCACCGGATATCAAAGGTAGAGCTTCTATATTCAAAGTCCACCTGAGACCATTAAAGCTGGAAGCAGAGCTGGACAAGGAAGCTCTGGCAAGGAAAATGGCTGCTCTAACACCTGGTTTTTCAGGCATGTCAAGGCTTTATAGTGTACATTTGGGTTACGTTTTAAAATGTAAATGAAGCTTAATGTTTTAACAAAATTCTTTTTCTCCTTCTGACAGGTGCGGACATCGCTAATGTCTGCAATGAGGCTGCGCTAATTGCAGCCCGCCACCTTTCTGATGCTATCAACCAAAAACATTTCGAGCAAGCCATTGAACGAGTAATTGGGGGTAAGAGACAAATGGGAAATTTAAAAATCTCCCTCACTCATATTGCATAGTTTGTATGTGAAGTTCAGACAGCGATAAGTAAGATTGGGTGTTAATTCAGGTGCTCCATTTCAGGTCCATTTTACAAGTTGAACATGCTTTTGAGATCTTGAACTTTTCTGTTTTGTCAGTATATTTTTTTATTGGTCTATGAGAAAGTTTTGAACTACAAAATTTAAAAATTTCCTAAGCTGAAAGTCATAACCGTCATCAATTAAAACAAACATATTTATGAAATAATTCACTTTGACTGCATTGAATGTAGAATATCAGAACTTTTTTTTAATTAAAGGGATAGTTCACCCAAAAATGAAAATTTAATAAAGAAAATTTACAAAAGAAGATATATTAAAAAAAAATTAAAAATCTGTAACCATTGACTTAGTAGGGAAACAAATACTATGGAAGCTGGATACTGGTTTCCAGCATTTTTCAAAATATCTTCTTTTGTGTTTAACAGAAAAAAGAAACTTAAACAGGTTTGTGAATTTGAGTTGAGTAAATGATAACAGAATTTTCATTTTTGGGTGAACTATCCCTTGAAATCACAAAAAAAATAAAAATAAAGACTTTGTCAATGGTATTTACATATATTAATACACACAAACTTATGTATAGATAATATTATGTACTATAATATTATGTACTATTATACAAATAAATTCTACAAATATTAATTAAGCAATCAAACATATTCCGCCAGGAGCACGTTTTTTGTGAATTATAATGGTGCTGTTACTTTCAGATTTTATACATGAAGACATGATTGATTGTTTGCAGAAATACTCAGCAAGATATTATGTTGCTAGATATGTTATTTTGACTCATAAGCATGTATTTTTTGCAATAAGCTACAAAAGTGAGGTAAAAATCCAGTATTTGCAAAACAAAAATACAACTATCTTTCTCTTTCACATTGTTTTAATGAATTATCAAACCTCTTTCTTCAAGCTCATTCATGTTTCTTTGGATATGGTTATATTTAAACTATATACTCTTTTGCTTTTTATCACCCAGCCCAACAAAGGTTTCCCTGACTTGTGTATTCATCACTTAGACAATCCAGAATATCCCCCCCAAAAATTTTTTAGCTGAAAAGTCGGTATTGTTTTTTTCATGCCAGCCTGATAATGAGCTCTGTGCATGTTTAGGTCTTGAGAAGAAGACTCAGGTCCTCCAGCCAGAGGAGAAGAAGACAGTGGCCTATCATGAGGCTGGTCATGCTGTAGCTGGCTGGTTTCTTGAGCATGCTGACCCTTTGCTTAAAGTAAACATCACACTGACTTACCTGCATTTTAATACTCTGGTGCCATTTTAAATGTACTCAGTCATATGATCGGTCATTTCAGGTGTCTATCATCCCACGTGGAAAGGGTTTAGGCTATGCCCAGTATTTGCCCAAAGAGCAGTATCTGTACACCAAGGAGCAGCTGCTGGACAGGATGTGCATGACTCTGGGTGGACGTGTATCTGAGGAGATCTTTTTCGGCCGAATTACCACAGGGGCTCAGGATGACCTGAAGAAGGTGACACAGAGTGCCTATGCACAGGTATGTCACACAATCATCTGATTTCATCATCGCCTGTTTAGAAAGAATCAGCGATGGTTCATGGATGGTAAATAAGTGGATGATTTTCGACACTTTGATCTGTGCTATTTTAGTGTAATGTAGCAGTGTCTTTATATGATTGAGCAGAATTTAATTTAGTATAAATTAAATTGAGCTAAATTGACAATTTTTACACAGAAAAATTTGTTAATGGTGTATTTAACCGCATGTCAGATATGTCTCTTAAAGGTGCAGTAGGTGATCTGCCTAAATGCTAACCGGTTAGCATAATATGTTTGAAACACAATCCCTCCCCTGCCGTCCAAAGCCACGGCTCCTAATATCATGAACACGCTCATTAAAGATGACAGAGACCAACTAGATCATGTCATTCGTCAATTAGAAAACTTTATAGTACTTTATAATACTACAATTCTGAATGAAAAACTATATTATATCTAGCACGGTTTCAGTTGTGTAGTTAGCAAGCAAAACTTGTCATAATGTGCAATATTTCATGCATGCAAGGATCGCTGGTCTCACTCTCTCACATGCTGTCCTAAAGTGACTACTGTATGCTTAGTGGTTGGCCGGCGGTGTGCAGGAATTACACTTATTTCTAAGCAATACTTACATGCTATTTCACACCGAATATTCAGAATAGCATGGTAAACAATATAGGGAGTGCATCACAGGTTGTCATTGTTCGAAAATGAACCAATGTGAATATAAAACCAACTTCACCTCAGTAAAGCAGGCTAGGCGGAACAGCGCTATTTACTTATGTTTTGTTATTCATTCATTCATTTTCTTTTCGGCTTAGTCCCTTTATTAATCTGGGGTCGCCACAGCGGAATGAACCGCCAACTTATCCAGCATATGTTTTATGCAGCGGATGTCCTTCCAGCTGCAACCCATCACTGGGAAACATCCATACACACTCATTCACACACATACACTACGGACAATTTAGCCTACCCAATTCACTTATACCACGTCTTTGGACTTGTGGGGAAAACCGGAGCACCCGGAGGAAACCCACGCGAACACGGGGAGAACATGCAAACTCCACACAGAAACGCCAACTGACCCAGTCGAGGCTCGAACCAGCGACCTTCTTGCTGTGAGGCGAACGAGCTACCCACTGTGCAGCCCTATGTTTTGTTATTTAACTAAATAAAAATCTACATTATTGATGCTGTAAAATGTCCCTTATGAAATTGAAAATAAGTCACATCAATCTTTCGCTGGAAGATTTCAATGGTTGAACAACACTTCTGTGCATATAACCCATTTGTAACACAACACAATCTACAACAGCTTTGCGTGACTAAAAAATACTTTTAAAACATAACATTACCTATCTAAAAGAAATTCTTCAGCAATGGTCATCCTTCCTCCAGCGTGCAAAAGTAACTCCAATATTGATTCAGGATTTTAAAAAGTTTTGATTCAGCATTTGTTTTACCGCTGTCATGCTGTGCACGCGCTAATGGTGGATCTCCGTGAACAGAGGTGCGCAGTTGTACAAATCTACATTTGTTGACAGACAGTTTGGGCTACTTATCAGAATTATGGGAATTATTGGCCCGACAATTTTTAACTGGATGAACTTTTTTTAGCCTTATGCCTTACCCAGAATATAAAAATACATATAAATACATTTATATCATTTACTTTAATCATTACTATTGGAATGTGAAGAGACTTTCAACCAGCACAACAAAAAGTGTTTTTGAAGACAATCACCTACTGCACCTTTAAGGATGTGCTAAGGATGTATGGATTTTATCACAGGTGACGCTGAAAATATTACAAGAGATTTCTGTTTTAGAAATTAGCTTCTCAACTTTCTATTATTCAGAATTCCTGAAAAAAATGTTTACTCAAAAATGTTAGGCAGAACAGCTGAGCTTTCAACATTAATATCAGTAATAATATATAATAACAATAAATAATAGTACAAAATGTTTCTTGACACCAAATCAGTATATTAGATTGTGACACTTTTATGTATTTATTGTAAAAGTGTTGTTATTCCCTCTACAGATTGTACAGTTTGGCATGAATGAGAAGGTGGGGCAGGTGTCATTTGACCTGCCACGGCAAGGAGAGCTTGTTTTGGAGAAGCCCTACAGTGAGGCCACGGCACGTCTCATTGACACCGAGGTCAGAAATCTCATCAGCACAGCATACGAGCGCACAAAACAACTGCTCTCTGACAAGAAGCCTGAGGTGGAGAAGGTACAGCAACCCTTTTCCAGCAGCATGGCACATACACTACAGTGTGGGGTCACTTTACAATGTTTTGAAAGAAGTCTCTTCTACTCACCAAGGCTACATTTATTTAATCAATATTATATAATATTAGTTCAGTTTAATATAGCTGTTTTAAAATATTAAGTAGATATTTCAAGCATCATTACTCAAGTCTTTGAAATTTAAAAATAATTCTAACATACTGATTTACTACTCTATAATGACAATTGGTCGTTTATGATTGATGTCCTTAATATCAGTTTTGAAATCTATTTTTAGTGGAAACTGCTATACGGCCTACTATAAAGATTCTTTGGTAAACAGAAATTCCAAAATGACATAATTTTCTTGAAATACAACTATTTTGTCAGTTGTCACATTATAAATGTCATTACTGTCACTTTGATTTTAGTCCTTGCGGAATTAAATATTTTCAAACTTTTTTGAATGCCACTTTTGAAAGATCCCAAAAATATTAAACACTACAACTGTTTTAAGAATCTATGATAATCAGAAATGTTTCTTGAGCAATAAATCATCATTAACATTATTTTTTGAAGGATCATGTGACACTGAAGACTGCTGAAAATTTATCTTTGAATCCCAGGAATAAATTACATTATAAAATATATCAAAATAATAATAATAATAATAATAATATTTATAATAATAATAATAAAAAGCTGTTTGTTTAAATTGAAATAACCTGTCACAATATTACTTTTTTTCTTTTAAAAAAAATTATATTTAAATGAGGATTTTTAAACATTTTAAAAGTCCTACTGGTCCCAGACCTTTGACTTGGGGTGTACATTTGTGTACAAACTTGTGTTACAGTAATTCTCTCTGTTCACCACCAGGTGGCACTGCGTCTACTAGAGAAGGAGGTTCTGGATAAAAACGACATGGTTGAGCTGCTGGGCAAAAGGCCTTTTGCTGAGAAGTCAACTTATGAGGAGTTTGTGGAGGGAACGGGGAGCATGGATGAGGACACGTCGCTGCCGGAGGGCCTGAAGGACTGGAATAAGGAGCGTGGCAGCGAAAAGGAGGAAAGCACTGAGGAGCAGGTGGCCCGACAGATCACTGGCGGAATGCCCTTCTGAGGACATCCATCCACCCAGACCACTGACGGTCAGAGCACTTATTTATCAGATGAGAAACGCTGATCTGACAGACACTGAGGCAAGTAAACTGTTCCTGAGGAGAGTCGGGTTTACTTGATTGTGGATGGACTTGCGTTGTGTACAGTAGGGTGTTTATGAAATATAAACTTGTGCTGAAGTTCAGCAAAATCATCAAAAAAGCATCTTCTTTTGAAGGTAAGGAGTGTTTTATGCGACACATCAGCGCTTTGCCAAAAAAAAAAAGAAAAAAGGAAAAATCAGGCGAAGGTGCTGTAGATTGACAGGAAAATTCTCTCTAGTCATTTCAATTTTATTATTCAACGACCAAGAAGATGTGCTAATATCTGTCTTTACATTCAACAGGAATCATCTGTGAGCTTTGCCTCTGAAATGCACAGCGATGTTGTCTCTATTTCTGTACATTTAGATTCCAGTTCAAAACTGCCGCCTTTTTGTGACCTTACATGCTGGTCCGTTTGCAGTGCTGCCTGCTAAAAGACTGAAATCTACGATCATGAATGTTGTGAACTGTGCACACTCTCTCGGGTTAACTGACATGCTCTTCTCTCACTGTTTTTTGCACTGGCATGGGCATCAGCCTTTGGTTTTCCATGTTACTTTGTGTTTATGAACACGTCCTTTAATTGAACATCATTTTTTCTTCCGTTGAAGCTTGTTTGGGTGATTTACAGGCAAGGCAGCTGCTCTCTGTGGTGCAGATCGATTCAACTGTTCAAATTGGATTAGTTGTACACTATACAGGTTGCATTTGTGTGAAGTAAGATGCAGGCGCAGTAAGCAGTTCATTATGTTGGTGATGAGCTTCTGAAGGTGTGTGATTCTGACAGTGTATTCTGTATTTATTCCACAGTACACATCCAAATTGTAAAACAAGCTTTGAGGATTAAAAACAACACAATCTTAGTTTTCAGCAAGGCATTAGCAGGTATATTACACCTAAATGTGTATTTTGTTCTGTGAAAAAATGTCCAGAATTTGAATAAATCCACATACACTTCAAGTGATTTCTCTTTAGTTCTTCTTGATAACACTATTTAGTTTTTTTGACATGCACTTGACAACATCAAATCTTGCAAATGCAACAAAAAAAATGAAAATGATTTCAAATGTAGTCATAAAAGATTTAAAATGGCACTAACAAGGCATTTTTTAGTAAAACAAACAAAAAAAATTTTAATGGCTAGTTCACCCAAAAATAGAAATTTCCTCACCATTTGCTTACACTCGAGTGGTTCTAAAGTTTTCTCTCTTCTGTTGAACACAAAACAAGGTTCTTTCTTCTGTTTAACAACAAAAAAGTCAGTTGCTGTTTTTTTTTCAGCATTCTTCAGTGCATCTTTTTTTTTTGTTGTTAAACAGAAGAAGGAAACTGAAACAAGTTTGGAATAAGCAGAGGATGGTTAATGATGACAGTTTTCATTTTTGTGTGAACTAACCCTCTAACCCTCCTTTTTTCTTACTTAGAATTCTTGTCTTGTTTCTAGTTCAAATATTTAAAAATGTGAAGAAGAAAAAAAAGTGGGGTAAGCTAAATAAACTTGTTTTTAGATTATTTTTACTCAACCCATGGGTAGATAGATTATTTAGCTTAAGGAGAAACTCCTTAATTATAAATATCCAAAAAAGATTTGACTTGTTTTTTATGAAATCAAAACAAAAAATTGTATTGTCTAGAAAGTGCTTCATGATTTAAGAATTTGTCGATATTTAGTAACAAAATCATTTTTGCAGCGTGAATGGATTATTTCATTGCTCACAGCATGTAATAAGATGAAATGCTTTTTTTTGCTAAATAATACAAATAATATTAACTGTATGAAGCCTGATCCTCAGTTTTATGTCAGCTGTCAGCAGGTGTTGTGAGCAGAGAGTATATTTTGTGACCATAATTCTTGACTAAACAGTTTGCTTGCTACTAAAACAGTCCAACAACAACGCGTAAAGTATGCGATGCAAACGTTTGTTAAACTCTTACTGTATGTGAAACGTGCACACTTTGATCAGATGCAATTAATTAAGGGGGAATTCACCCAAAAATGAAAACTCTTTCTTCGTTTTCTGTCATTGTTCCATTTTTCTCTTTCTGTTGAACACGAAAGAAGATATATTGAGTGTTGGATAGCAGCAGCCATTGACTTCCATTTTATTTTTTGTTCATGCTATGTCAGTGGCTGCTGGTTTCTGACATTCTTCAAAATATCTTGTTTTGTGTTATGAACATATATTTAGTTACATATATGTATTCATATTCAGTTAAATATAAGTGAATATATTTCTTCTTTATAAATTACAGACTCTTTATCGGCAGATGACTCTAATCCATAGGTCTCAAACGCGATTCCTGGAGGGCCGCAGCTCTGCAGTTTGCTTCAACCCTAATCAAACACAGCTGATCCAACTAATTTAGGTGTTCAAGATTACTAGAGACTATTAAGCAAGTTTGAGTTGGAGGTGGTTGGAGCTAAACTGTGCAGAGCTGCGGCCCTCCAGGAATTCAGTTTGAGACCATTGCTCTAATCAGATCAGGGCCATAAAACTTTTCACATTTCAATGAAAAACGTAACTTAATAAAGGCAAAATCTGCAGCTAAATGTTAAATATATAATACAAAAAAAACATATACAGTACAGTCACAAAATAGTAACACATTGAAAAATAAAATGGGAGGCATGGTGGCTCAGTGGTTAGCACTGTCACTTCACAGCAAGAAGGTCGCTGGTTCAAGTTTGCATGTTCTCCCAATGTTCACGTGGGTTTCGTCAGGTTTCCTGCTCCGGTTTCCCCCATAGTCCAAAGACATGCAGTATAAGTTAATTGGATGAACTAAACTGGCTGTAGTGTGTGAATGGGGGAGTGTGTGGGTGTTTCCCATGGTTGTACTCTGTTTGTTTGCGACAGAAAGGGCATCCACTGTGTAAAAACAAATTGCCACAGTAAGTGGCGGTTCATTCTGCTATTGCAACCCCTGATAAAGCAGAGAATAAGCCATAGGCAAGTGAGCGAGTAAAAAAATAAAACATTTAATTAAACAAGCACTTTAGCCTCAGTAGTTTGTTCATATTTAATCCAAATTTAATCGAGCACGTTTGTGATTTGTCAACAAAAATCTGGCCATGTGCACTATTGTCATTTTGTTTGTCTGGAGCCCAAAGATTTTAACGAGGAGACATTCCACTCTTTGTTATGAAGTGTTGCTGGAAGCAAATATGGATCATATTATTTTGCCCATGGGAATCTGGTGACATGCTCAAAGACTTAAAAAAAACAAAAAGAAACATGGACTTCAGATATGTTTTCACGCGAGCCTTCGTGATGAGTGTTCGTGATGAGTGTTCAAAAATACACCACAGCCCACTTTCAATGGCGTAACATTTTCAAACAGCAGTATGAATCAGCCGCTCTGCTGCCGGGGAGGATGTCCACTTTTAGACCAGCACACATGAAGAGGCTTCCCTCGCTCGCCGCCGTCTCTGATTCAGCACTAAATGAAATTTTTCCCACACCTTGACATCACCTGCATACATTAGCAGCTCGCCTCGGGAAAGTGGGTCCTGCTGGACTCAAAGTCATGCTGAAAGTGCTTGAGTTTTTGAGTCACCATTTTTGTGTGTATGTGAGCTGGACAGTGCCACACTCTTTGAACAGGTCTGACCTGGACAGGAAGTTGGAGGTTTGCATGTTTTTGTAGATGATCATTTTCTGGCCAAGTAAAATCTGCCTAAGTTAAAGGTTTACTGAAAGCTGTGCACATTTTCCCAAGTCAACTATAGATTACAACCTTTGTGTGGAAAGTGGCATACGCACATTTCCTCCCCATCTTCTGCATACACATTTATAAATGAGACCCTTGGTGTTTCTGTTCTAACCTGCATTGTTTCTCATTACATTATTTAATAATAATATATGCCTGTTTTTTATTTTATAGAGTGCATGTAGCAGTATGTCAAAACCCAGAAGCCTAATTCGCCACTGGTTCCCTCAAGGTTTTCCTTTGGGGTTTTCAGTTCATAAGTGTGAGATCCCTGTTGCCAATTACGTGTTTGTCTCCTTTTCTTTGTTTGTTTTTTAAGTGATCGACTGACTATTGCTTCACTGGGAACAGCAGTGTGCAGCTTTTTTCTATTTAAACAGTTTCCTTTCCACAGTTTTGTGTGGCCTCTATATGTAAGACTCCATGTATACTATATGTATACATTGTTAATTATAGATAAAATTGCTTGCAATTACTTCTCATTTTTAATTACATAGTGGAAAAAAGCATCCAGACTCTTCTCTCTACGGGACGTTAAGTAAGATATTTTAAAGAATGTTTTTATCCATAGAATAAAAGTCAGTGGGGTCTAATATTGCTTGAGATTCAATTTATGGAAAACTTTTGTTCTACAATATTAAAGTGTGTTAATTTTTGTCAGATCATAATAATCCCAGGTGTCTAAAGTAACACCCACAAAGGATTTTTTTTTCTAGCTAATGTTATGTTGTTAAAATAACTTTTCTATTTAAATATATTTTAATATGCGGTTTATTCATGTGACGGCAAAGACCTCCAGTCTTTACTGTCACTTCAGAAATCAGTCTAATATGCCGATTTGCTTATTATTTCTTACAATTATCAATGTTAAATTAGCAGTGCTGCTTAATATCTTTGTGGAAATCATTGTTATGATATCCATCTTCAGAAGAACAGCATTTATATCATATTAAATATATTTAGTATTTTATCCCTTTAATACATCATGAACATTTGTAATGTAGATGTGCTATATTAAGTATAACAACCTAATATCATTTATAAAATCACTGGAGTTGTGAAAATCAAGTTTACAAGCACTTCCAAAGTTTGAAGGAAACTAACTGTTACTCATTTTGACAGAATATCATGACAAAACGTGTTGCTTGAGGAGCTGCAGAGGCAGTTGGCTGTGAGAGCTGCAAGCATGACTTCAGGTGATTCACTGGCGATGATCAGTGTCTGGTGGAGCAGGTAGAGAGATTTGGAGAAAGAGCAAGGGATCCCGCCTACCATCAGGAGTACAGCGTCACTCACTGCGGCCTGCCTGACTCACACACACGCACACACACACACACACACACACAAGCGTAGTAGAGTGAGGACTATCCTGCCAAAACTCACTCTCACAAACACGCATGCACACACCAACTCCTTACAACCTCTTGCATCATCAGACTGGCAGTTATGACACCATACACAACACCAGCACTAAATACTACAGGAACAAGGCTTTTTAAAACAACTTCTAAGTTTTTTTGTTCTTTATCACAGATGTGGAAAACAACAGTTCTGTTCAGTGTTGGGGAAAGTTACTTTTAAAAGTAATGTGTTACTTTAAATGTTACTTTGTAAGAAAAGTAATGTTACATTACTTTTACATTCATTTTCATCTGGACTGGGATTGTTTATAATAATAAAAATAAATCATATATATATGTAAGTGAATATAGTCAATGAGTGAATAAACGTCAGGATAAAGGAAATGTAATTTTTTTTTAGCTGTGTGTACAGTTGAGGTGCAGCTCAAACAAACCTGTTAGCTGTGCTGCCTTTCTGCAATAGATGAAGAATATGATGCGTGGAAAGAAAGTTTTCAGTAATGACAATTCTTGGCTATATTTTAAAAATCTAAGCACATGGTCTAAATGCATGGCACAGATGCACATCAGGTGTGTTTGAATCCCCTTTTTAAGGATAGGGAAAATGATCAGCGAGCCCAGTGAAATTTGGGATTTGCACCATTCATTCATTCATTCATTCCTTTATTTTCTTTTGGCTTAATCCCTTATTTATCAGGGGTCGCCACAGCAGAATGAGACACCAATTATTCCAGCATATGTTTTAAGCAGCAGATGCCCTTCCAGCTGCAAACCAGTACTGGGAAACACCCATAAACTCATTCACACACTACGGCCAATTTAGTTTATTCAGTTCACCTATAGCGCATGTCTTTGGACTGTGGGGGGAGCACCCGGAGGAAACCCACGCCAACACGAGGAGAACATGGAAACTCCACATAGAAATGCCAACTGGCCTAGCTGGGACTCGAACCAGCAACCGTCTTGCTCTGAGGCGACAGTGCTAACAACGTGGTTGCACCAGATTCGCTATTTACATTGCAGACTATGTTAGCAGGAAACTAATCTACTTGTGCATGAGATTGCAGCATGAGAGCAGATCATCTTCGGAACAAGATTTATTCCATCAAAGCCCCCTAAGGTGAAGAAGGCATGGGAGGAGGTAGCGTTTTTTTTATTTGTAGACAATAATAATCTTTTCAATTTTAATCTTTACATTTTTAAATATATCCGTGTGCTGCTGTGCATCTCTGTGTGTGTAATAAGCAACGTGTACAGATGTTTTGAAACTAGTGCGCACTTTAAATAATTAAAAAAAAAAATGCTATTTTGAGGCAACTGAAATAGACTGCGCCTTTAACCAACTAAAAGCTGGTGTAAAGTCAATGGTGCAGTCTATTTCAGTTGCCTCAAAATAGCAACACATCAACAATGTGCCTTAAAACACCTCCTTTTAAGACCAGTATGCCCATTGGCGTGCAAATGTGCATGAAAACATGGTGCAGGATGTGAAAATGATACCTGTTCTGGGCTGAAACTAGCAAAAACACTTACATTTTATAGGGCCCTCTGAGTTTGCATTTCACCAATTTTATTTATTTTAAGGGATACTGAACCTGTGTTTGTGCATTTGAGATGAGTAAATACATCTTCACATTTAAGCTAGAACTACAGTAAGTTTTGTGTTTACACATCGTACACAACACATCTGCAATTTCAATTTCTCTCAACATAAGGACCGGAGATTTGACACTCAATAAATGTGAAAAACAAAGGAACTGCCATTAGTTGTTTGTTTGCTTGTTTGTTTTTTGAAAAAGCAGCTCAAGATTTTTTTCTTAGAAATGAAAAAGTAAATCATTCCTTTACTATTTACTTAAAGTAATCATATTATGTAACTTAAGTTACTTGTAATGCAATAACCACAACACTGATTCTGTTTAAAGTAAAATTGTACATTTTTTTTTTTTTTACTTCAGGAATTGAAAACACGTGAGAATGCGCAGATGATGAAGCCTGTCTTACTCATTCCCAGAGTCCCTCTGTGTGTCATCTATAGAGAGAGGCAGGCAGTAGGATGTGTGATGACACCACCTTATGGGCACCTTTCAGAAATAGCAAACTCACCACACAGGCTTACACATGCTGCCCAGGCGAACATGTGGCAATGCTAAGAATAAGCATTTTAAGAGTTGAGAATCATCTACTGGAGTGTTGTGTTCTTTTCTAAGTGATAACAAGTCCAGGAATAAATGCAGCGATGCCAGTAGGAGGATGAAGGATTGCCCGTGTGATGAGCCCACGAGCACATCAGCAAGAAACTGTGTGAGTTTTTTATGCTTTTGTATTTGATTATAGAAACAAATCTGTTTAATAATAAAGATATTGCCACACTGTAAAAATGATTTTTTAGTTTGACTAAAAAAAGTAAGTTACCTGGTTGCCTTAAAATTGAGTTCATTGTAACAATAAATGTGAGTTTTAATAACTTGAGTGATTTTATTGTTTCAACTAACTTTTCTAATATTTTGTATTGCATCAACTTCTTCAAGCAGTTTAAGTTGACCATAAAATTATGAGTTAAATGAACTAAATATAGCTTGTTGTAACAATTAACTAAGAAGTTTACATGGTTGCCTTAAAATTATTAGTTAAATGAACTCAATAAAGTTTATTGTAACAATTAGCATGAAGTTTACACAGTTGACTTAAAATTAAGAGTTAAATGAATTCAACATAAGTTAACATGACAAATGCATTTAAAAAAGAAACCTAGAATGTCAGCACAAATACACCGTAATGTCATTTATTATAACTTCAAGAAAATATTTTCATACAAGCAGAAGTAAAGTTATATCAATTCAATAAATTCATATTAAAACTCCTTGAAGCAACAGAATACAGTTGTGGCCAAAAGTTTTGAGAATTACATAAATATTGGAAATTGGAAAAGTTGCTGCTTAAGTGTTATAATAGCAATTTGCATATACTCCAGAATGTTATGAAGAGTGATCAGATGAATTGCATAGTCCTTCTTTGGCATGAAAATTAACTTAATCCTGAAAAAAACTTTCCACTACATTTTATTGCCGTCATTAAAGGACCTGCTTTAGCACAAGGCTGGAGATCATTATGTCAGGCTGATTGGGTTAGAATGGCAGACTTGACATGTTAAAAGGAGGGTGATGCTTGATATCATTGTTCTTTCATTGTTAACCATGGTGACCTGCAAAGAAACACGTGCAGCCATCATTGCGTTGCATAAAAATGGCTTCACAGGCAAGGATATTGTGGCTACTAAGATTGCACCTAAATCAACAATTTATAGGATCATCAAGAACTTCAAGGAAAGAGGTTCAATTCTTGTTAAGAGGGCTTCAGGGCATCCAAGAAAGTTCAGCAAGCGCCAGGATCGTCTCCTAAAGAGGATTCAGGATTCAAAAGTGATATCTAAGTGGCTCGGGGACCAAAATGTTGAAATTTTGGGTCCATGGCCTGGAAACTCCCCAGATCGTAATCCCATTGAAAACTTGTGGTCAATCATCAAGAGGCGGATGGAGAAACAAAAACCCACTAATTCTGACAAACTCCAAGAAGTGATTATGAAAGAATGGGTTGCTATCAGTCAGGATTTGGCCCAGAAGTTGATTGAGAGCATGCCCAGTCGAATTGCAGAGGTCCTGAAAAAGAAGGGCCAACACTGCAAATACTGACTCTTTACATAAATGTCATGTAATTGTCGATAAAAGCCTTTGAAACGTATAAAGTGCTTGTAATTATATTTCAGTACATCACAGAAACAACTGAAACAAAGATCTAAAAGCAGTTTAGCAGCAAACTTTGTGAAAACTAATATTTGTGTCATTCTCAAAACGTTTGGCCACGACTGTACAATCTGTAAATTCAAACACCTCTGAAAAAATCCTGAAGATTAAAAGTTATAAATCAATCGTTATAAATAATTTCTCAAACAGCATTAAAATTAGGCCTTTGAAACGTTTCTTCATCTATTCAACATTTAAAGGCTTACACCAATTCATAACACTTTATAATGAAACTGTTTACAGCTGATTTTGCTCTCCCATGCTGAAACTTACTGATAATCATGTTTTTCATTCAACTTTGAGGACTAAATCTCAATCCAATGTAACTAGTTGCTTACTCTTTATGAAAAGGAGAAAATTTGTTCGACGATAAGCAACTTTGATGTAAGGGATTTTTTTCTTGTTTTCAATATTTTGTCTTGTTTTCAATATTGCTTTCAATATTGATTATACATTGAAATGTAATATTTCTAGAGCTGCAAATCAACATTTTAGCTCAACTGGCATTGTAACCGCCTTGATTGACCTTTTGTCCATAATAGGTTATCATTAAAACAGAAAGTGGTGTGAGAAACAAATTGATCATAAATGTGTTTTTCTTAGTGGAAGTTAAAGGGTTAGAATAATTTCTGAAGGATCATGTGACACTGAAGGCTGAAGAAATGCCTGCTAAAAATTCTGTTTTTCCATCACACCAATAAATCATATTTTAAAAAACATTAAAACAGTTCATTTTTGAATTGTTATATTACACAACATTACAGTTTTCTTGTGTTTCGATCAAATGAATGTAGCTTTGGGAATTTTAAAAACGTTCTATAACTTTTCCAGACCTCGCACTTTTGCATATTTAAAATGTATGTGGTTAAAAAAGCAAGTATATATATTAACCATTATAGCCTTAAATTCTCAAAGCCTTAAATTGTTACGTACAGGAATCCTGATAGATTCTAAAGATGGAGTTCAGGAAGGACAGAGTGACTCTGTGAGTATTCAGGAGCCAAGGAATGAAAGGTGAGATGCGCTCCAGCATGTATGGACCAGCATGAATCTGTCTGACATACACGTGTCGTGGCCGAATATCAGCCCTCATTGGTCTCTGGAGGTGCATGGTCTGAACTGCACAAACATCTGGAGGAGCGCTGAGGTATGTCTGTTCTGCAGTCAGGAACATTCCTGTGTTTAGCTGCATCACCTACGGGGCTTTTATTGACTTGAATTGTTCTGTCCAGATATTAAACTTGTAAGATAATTGTTCTGAAATCATTTGAAATGTTAGAGAATGTGTGCATTATAACCACAAGAGGGAGTCGAGTGAAGTCACTGCCATGCATCACTATGATGTGAAAAGCTAGACATATCTTTTATTTCTACATAAATAATATGTAATTTATAAAAAATTGTGAATTTTAAATTGATGAATCTCTATGCATGTCCTAACTGAATGATTGAATATGAAATATAACAGTTGATGCTTTTTAACGCTCATTTAAACTGGAGGAAGCCCCTCACTGCACTCTCTTCTCTTTCTCCTTTATAAAAGTGCATCCGTATGCTGTGTGCACGCCTAACCGAGCATGAATGAGTGTGTTTACATGTGTGTTATGCACACAGATAGCCATGATAATCACGTTGACCCCTCGACTTTTCCCTCCCCAGGAGATTATTCCACCACACAGTTCTTCAGCCTGCACAACAGGTGCCGAAGGATTGATGGCTGGAGAGATGAATGATCGGTAGAAAAAAAAGAAAAAAGAGAGAGAGGGTGTGTAAAAGCAACTTAGATTCTCCGGAGGAAAAAAAATGGTACACGTTACTGGAGGAGTCACTGAAGAGAGAGCGAGCGAGAGGGAGTGAGGGAGAGATGAAAAAGTCAGTGAGTCAGTAGTGAGAAAGATTGTAATAAAGTGAGAGGGAGGGATGAAGAGGAGGAAGGTATAATTACAGAGAGAGAAAGAGAGAGGGGACAAACAGTGAGAAACCAGAGAGGGAGAGAGTGCTAAAGAAAGAGTCAGAGAACTGTCTAACCCTGCCCACTTTACACTCAACCATTCAACTCCGGCACGGGCAGCAGCCGTGCACCGTCAGGTTTCTCCACAGCTCTGCTGCACGGACGCGACCCGGAGCTCATCGACCTGCAAGAGGAGAGAGAGGACCAGCTGCGCTTCCTTCAACTTTTATCACCATGAACGCTCCGTTCAGATAAGGATTATTTTGGACTGGCTCCTGCTTTTTCCATATCGATCTGACAAACAAGCCAGCTCGGTGACTGTGATCTTGGCAGAGGAGCAGAACAGGACTGAGGTGTGAGTCTGCCGTCACTCAGGATGTCCTCGCTCACGCTCGTTACAGGGGTGCTGCTGCTGCTCTCCGGCTGTTTGTCAGGGGGCTGCTCGCCCACTCCATCTGAGAGTGGCTCTCCAGGTGCAGGACGGCCCGATGATCCCGTGACCCCCTGCCCGTCCTGCGCTCTTGCCCAGAGGCCCAAGGACTCGGAGGAGCAGAGTGACATGGTTGAGGCGGTCAAGCAGCACATCCTCAACATGCTGCATCTGAACACCCGGCCCAACGTCACGCACCCGGTGCCCCGCGCCGCCCTGCTCAATGCCATCCGCAAGCTACATGTGGGACGGGTGGGAGAGGATGGCACAGTGGAGATGGAGGAAGATGGAGGGGGGCTGGGGGAGCACAGAGAGCAGCCCGAGGAGCAGCCCTTCGAGATCATCACCTTCGCAGAGCCAGGTGAGGGACGCTTTAGTGACGCTTTTATGAGGAAATGTGTTGACATTAATAGGCTGTTTGTGGTGCTAAGTGACAAATGCTCACCTGTTGAGCGAGACGCTGGAGAAATGCTGAAGTGTGCTGATGAAGCAAAGCTTAGATGCACTATTAGAAATTATATTAATATATTTGTTACATGTAGAATGTATAGAATTATTAAATAGTATATAATTATCATTTTCATAAATTTACTAGCTACAAATTGTAAACATCACTTGGTCTCATAATGAACTGACAATGAACTTGGTTAATGTTCGTTTCTTCACAGGGTCACATACATACCTAAACATTTTAAATGATATACATCAAAATTAAGAAATGTATTATGAGCAAACAAATTAACAATAAAAAGCTATTTAATAATGTATTCATGTAATTATACAGTTACAATAGATTATGAGCTGAAATGGATTAAAAAAAAAATTCTAATCTAAAAATGAAATTTTACTCACAATTTACTCATCATCAAGTTGTTGTTTTTTTTTAACCTTTATGAGTTTTCTTTATTCTGTTGAACAAAAAAGAAAATATTCTGAAGAATTTTGGAAACTTGTAGCCTTTGCCTTCGATAGTAGGGGGGGAAATACAATGAAGTCAGTGGCTGTAGGTTTCCAACATTCTCTTTAAAATATCTCTTGTTGTGTTTAACAGAAGAAACTAAAACAGGTTTGTAAGAAACGGAGGGTGAGTAAAAGGTGACGGAATTTTAATTTTTGTGTCAACTCTTTTTTGTAGTTTTTAATAGGTCAAGTTGTAATATAATTTGTCCCACAGGCTTGATACTGTCCGTTTTGTGTGTTTGCAATTTTAAGCTGTGTACCGCAAAACGCTAGCAGTATACAGTATATGATGTACAGTGGATGTCACCTCAGATGGCTCCACTCAGACTACTGTTTGGAAGGAGTGCTTTTAAAAAGCACTCAGGTAGGTGTTAGCGGAGGTCTGAAGTAAGGAGGGAGAGTCATCTTAAGGGGAACACATGCGCTGCAGCTGTGGAGTATTAACACGCTGACTGCATGCTGCAGCGGGAGGCTCTCGGCGCCACTCTACTGATATGAAATGAGGAAATGATGCCCCTATTAACAGCTATTGAATACAGCCACTCAAACATCTTTAATCCTGGCAAGCTGTGGGAAACTGTAGAGACAGCGATTCAGTATCAATAAGGACACTTTATCGTGATAAGCATCCAACCTATGTTAAATATTCACTTAAAAATTTAGTTTTTCAGAATACTTTTTTTTTTCCTGCAAAGGAACAGTTTACCCAGAAATGTAAAAACCTGCCATCATTTACTCATTGTTAGAGGTTTTTTTCTGTTGGACACAAAAGAAGATATATTGATATTTTTTTTAAATCGTTATGAAAGTAAATGGTTGCTAGTTTCCAATATTGTTCAAACGATCTTAGTTTGTGAACATTTAGAACCACTTTAATGATGAGTAAATAGAATGTAAGTTCACTTTTTGGGTAAACTATCCCTTTAAGGGAATGGTTTACCTTATTTTCTCACTCTCGTGTTGAATGAGAAAATAATATAAATAAGGTCAACTGGTTCTGATGTTGTTTGGTCCCGAAATGCGATCCACAGTTCCCTTTTGTGTTTCAGATTTGGAGCGACAAGAGAGCAGAGTTTTAGTTTTGGATGAACTGTACCTTTAACATGCACGTGACATGAGCTCTCTGACTCTAAAAATATGCCTCTGCTGACCTGATGATATGCATTTAGCATGGTGCCATTCGTAACGATAGAGTAGCCAATAGACAGTCATCCGTTTGTTTTACGATTAAAAAACAAAAATGGCACAAACAATGGTCTTTTTTTTATTGAATACACTTTTGGAGCCACCCCTAACAAACTCTACATCCCAGTAGGTACAAGTCTGGGATGGGAAGATCCACAAGTACATTCCATTTTTAATTGGTTCCTCATGACTTATTTATAACAATGCCACTGATCCACAAATCAGCATGACACTGCTGTAAAAAAAAGCTAACAACATTTGTCTGAATGGGGTACGGAAGCGGATGGTTGAAGCGGCCCAATCTCATGGCATGAGATTTTTTTTTTCCTTTTTTTTTTCCTTCACAAAAACAATATAGCAGTGTTTCTAAAGATAACAAGGCTGACCTATGTTTAGACCAGCACTGGCCATGATGTGGATTGGCAGTCATGTCTAATTCTTATACACAGATTGACCACCAACAGTCCCACACAGGCTTAATAGGAGCTCGTTAATTGCAGCTATCATCATTGAGTGCTCGAAGAAGCCAGCAAACGTTTGACGGCACTGTCTATTGTGCTTGTTTGCTTGCATAAATGTGCATAATGCCTTGATGCTATAAATAGACCTTTTGAATGAACCTAAGATTAAAAAAAGGCCCCTCGGAGCCTTTATAGGGCTGTAGGGGTGTTAATGATGCTCCGGGGAGCTGGGCAGAGGGGTGGGGTGCTTCGATCCCATACAAAACCCACAGGGCTGTTAGCTGGCCATAATTGCTCCATTCATCAAAATATGAGGCCCAGTAATTACTCTGGGCTGCTCTTCTGTTGGTGTGCGGAATGGTCGGGGTTTCTTTGAAAGTATCTTAGTCAAACGGAGAGACGGGATGAGTCGGCGGAAGAAAGGCCCATCAGAAGAAAAAAAAAAAAGCATCATATAGTTTACCCAAAAAATCTAATTCGGTCAGTTACTCACTGTCATGTTGTTTCAATGCTGTACGACTTTTTCTTTTCCTTTGAAACTTGAAATAAGATAGTTTACAGGACAAATGGTTGTGAAACAACACTGGACGCCATTGACTTGTATGGGGGAAAAACAGACATCTTTTGGATTTCTATGGAGTAAGAAAGTCAAATAGTTGATCATATGATACATATATGGTTACTTGGGATGTAATTGTATACAAAATAATGGTTTTCTGTACACAAAATAGCTTTACCCCCTTTTCATGTATCTTAATAACAAATTGCAGCTCTGTCTGTAAATGCATTGTAATTACAATTTTATTAAATTTAAAAATGTGTCTCAGCTAATGCTTTAAAATATAAAGCGAGCTATAATACTTGAATACTGCTCATTTTATTTACACACTAAAAATGCTGAGTTGTCGTAATCCAACGATGGGTCAAAAATGGACAAACCCAACCATTGGGTTATAAAATGTCATTTAAATTTACCCAATTAAGATGAAACACAGATTAAAACAACACAGCATTTTTTCAGAGTGTAACAACACAGATTAAACAATTGATGTTAAATCTAAAATCAGTCTGTAAATTGCAGTTACAGTTATCTGATTATAAAATTATGTTCCAATTTGTAAATGTAATCATTTAACAGTGGCTTTCATAAATTTTACAGATTTTTTTAATAACATGTAAATTTAACAATCAACAGGTTAAGCAAAATCTATTAAATATATAGGCTAAAATAATGCAAATATTTACAGAAATAAGTTCTGTTTGCAATTTCTCTAGTGAACTATATGAGCAGTGGACACTAAATGACTTGCCTGATGTAAATACAGTGCTATGTGACATTATTGTTTATGAGCTGTTTTATTGACATCTATCCACAACTGAAACACAGATTAAGTGATTATATGAGATTATTTGATGGTAGGTGTGCTATGTTGACCTTATTCTTCATGTCCAGCCATTGGAATCTTTTTGGCTCAAGACTTCCGGTCTCAATCACTTCCATTGATTTTTAGACGTTAAAAACAGCTCGTTGTGCTGCTTGATGTTGCAAGCTGATATTTTCTTATTATATTATTCTACTTTTTATGTATAGTCATGAGCACACTTGTTTGTAGAGCGAGTAGTTTGACCGTTTTATGCCATTTATTATTCCTAGTCATTTCTCCCATAGGCAACTGAATTGGAAGTTACAATCACAAAAACGAGCGCACTTCCACGTTGCCGATTAAGGCCAATAACGTCTAAAGAAATTACTTTTCAAATTAAGTTCCACACACACTGAAAAAATAAATTTCATTGGATTTACTAAATTTTTTTAGGGTAAGTGGTTGCAAAAAATTTATATGGACTGAATTTGAACCAACAAAATAAATGTAGTAATGTTCAACTTAAATTGTTTGTTTAAATTCAGCCCAAATAAATTGTTTGCAACCACTTACCTTGAATAATTGTTTTCAATGTATGCAGTGGTTAAAACAACACTAAATTTGTATTGAACTGAATAACCCAATGCTTGTGCTACAGTTATAGCTGTTGTAATCTGCTCTAAACTGTCTCAAAGTTGGAGATTTGAGTGAGACTGACAAACTGGTGAAATTCAGATTCATTTTAGCAGCTCTTTACTCTTTACGTTCGATCTGGGTCTCACGCCGTTTTGCTGATCAGGCCTCTTACTGCTTCCTGACACTGCTCAGAAGGTCTTAAAGTTCTTTAAGTTTGAACCGCGAGGGATGTTATTAACTATTTATTTGTCATCCTGACCCTTGTGCCACCCCTGTCTCCTGACGATTCATTATTAGCGGACCGATAGGTGATAGCTTTGTGTATTGTACAAGACAATAAGCTGTGCAATCCCGTATTGTGTGTAGACGCAAGATTACACTTGCTTATGTGAAGAATATGTTTTGAATTGTAGTCATGGGGTGATTGTTGTAGTGATCAGAGACTGTGATATCACTTTTACATCCTGGTACAACAATGCATCCGACTACAGTGAGGCGTCTTCTTAACACCGGCTTTGGGCGGATGCGGTTTTTATTTAACACAAAAGAAAATGATTTTCTCAAAGTGTTTCAGTGGGCCAGCATCAATTGCGAATGGCTTTAGTTAGATGATTCCCAACCTGGTGTATACAATTGAAATGTATAAAAGAAAAATGAAATTTATGGTGCTATTCTGCAAAGATTTTAAAATGCCTATTCATGCACAAAAAAAAAATCGAGAAAAATGGCATCATGCTATAAATTAAATATTAAATAATTAAAATAAATAAATATTAAACATTATTATATTATATTATATTATATTATATTATATTATATTATATTATATTATATTAT
>CAIGQV010014432.1:1316287-1340326 GCA_903798115.1 Danio jaintianensis
TATATTATATTATATTATATTATATTATATTATATTATATTATATTAACAGATGCACTACTAATACATTTTTCATACCAGTAGCTAATTATTTAGTGGTATCTGCTGATTAATAATAGGTTTTGATTCTGCCTTTTATGCCTTTTTTTAAAATAGTAAGTACGCATTTTTGAAAGAAATGCAAATAAAAACGTTAACATTGACATACAAAAATTCTGAAATACCTCATAAACAAGCATCTCTGCATCAGTTGAGTTGTTTCAAAAGTTTTTGCTTTATATTTTAGCTAAACATTAGCAGTCTACAGCTGACAAACTGCAGTCTTGTCATCGTTTTGTAACCCAGTTTAAAGTAATTCCACACAAAATACATTTTATTTATATTTAGCACAAATTTGATCCATATTCCTGACCTTTTTAGATTCATGGGATATATTCAGCCCTGATCGTCAACTGCCTTTTATACAAACTGCCAATACTGATGATTGCTTTTACTGCGGTATTACCCGTTGCTTTTAGTTTTAAAAAGTTCAGTCAATTATTTAGTAAGTATCTATAGGTTTTGTGTTGAAAAAACCGGAACCTTGACCAAAAGCCATTTTATAAATTCCAGATATCATCAGAATGTGTTTACCCACGGCACAACTGTAACACAAAGTAAACAATCCTTTGATCTTCTTTGATACTCTACGTGCTCAACTAGAAATGCTCTTTGTGCAGAAAACAGAATACAAGCAAGTGATATCAATGCAGCTTACCAAATTTCAAAACAAAGCTTATCCTTGATATTACAGTGCACAGACACAACTATAGGAAACACTCAACATCTACAAGAGATAAAGTATAGTGACAATATGATAAGAGTGTCCAAAAATGAATAATAATAATCGAGTGTTAGTTACGTGACATCGAGCACATTTGACCTTCGCTCTGAAACTGCAGTGTTACTTACAGGACTCCAAGCTCCTGAAGTGTCCACTTCACCCAGACCTCCACCTCAGAGACGCGTGCCGTGCGTTTCAACCTACAAGACAATAAAACTACAGTGAGTTCAGAAAGACTAAATCAGGAACCAAGTGATAGTGGCAAAAGAGCATGTTGCCTTTTAATATGGAAAGAAAGGCCAGGTCTTTATGCTTGGTCACACACTGCAACTCTTGTTCAAGTTAAGAGGTGTTCAGATAAGAGATCAAGCAGGATAGTGACACAAACACTCAAAGAGAGAGAGAGAGGGAGAGAGAGAGAGAGAGAGGTGCATTCATTTGCAATTAGAAACCAGTGCTTTGCTGTTTCTTTTTCAGAAAAATAAAGGTTTCTTGTCGAGACTGAAGATTCCATGAAGAATCTTTTACGTCCATCAAACGTTTTAATTCTAAAAAAGCGATCACAAGCAGAGAAAGCAAACTATAAAATATCACTATACTTTAAAAAAAAGTTTGATAATTCAAGACTATCATTAGTCAAAAATGGCTTATGTTAAAGCTAAAATGACAGGTTATGCCACTTTATTACATCATAGTTGGGGTAAACCCCGCCTCCTGTTTCCACATCACTGCTCCGCCCCTAGATTTGAGCTGTAGTAAGTAAATAATCAGAGATGTAAAAGAAGAGTCTATGCAGAAACCAAAAGATTAAGTTTCCTTGAAGACAACAAGATGCTGTGCCGTGACCGGTTGTGGAAAAATACAGTCTTTGCACTGCCTTCCTTCTGATCCCAACATTACGAAAGAGTGGACAAACTTTATTTTTGATAAAGGTCAAGACAGTCAGTAAGAACTTGGTACTTCATTTTAGCTCAAATTTGTTTACAAACAAGGCATAATTTAATTTTCAAAACGACTCAAGACAATCCAGTGCAGACTATTTTAGATCCAACATTAATGGATCCAGACTTTTTGTTTGTTATCACAGATCGTTTGTTATGTACTGAATATTTATGCAATTTTCAAGCACTGAACAAAGATTGGACTGGTGGGCACACAGTTTTCCGTTTAAACTTTATCCAATGATGGGGGAAACATAGGACAGAAAATAGCTTATTACTTTTTTAATTTTATTTTTTTAATGTAAAATCACATAACAAAATAAGTGGACCTCAAAGAGCAAACAAAAAAGGCAGTTATTGATCCCTTCAAATGTTAGATTTTTAAAACATTCTTCACACCAAGAAAAAAATGGTTGTTCATTGAAAGATTCGAGGGAGGGATCCTTTATTTCTACTCTGGGGCCCATTTCAAAAAAGTTCAACCAATTCTGAGTTGACTTACTCTGAGATGGGAAACTCTGAGTTTTCAGTTTCAGATCTGCTGAAAAGAGTTAGTTCAATTAAGTGTAACCTTGTATGACATTTGAGGGCGGAGCTATTGTAAATGTACACTTGTATTGTAGCTGACACTCAGAATAAGCTGTATTTATTTAATTAAGATTATTTTTATTACCATGCTGGCAAATAATTTTACTTAAGCAAAATGCACTTAATTTAGATGCAAATAAGCAATCGAAACAATAAGAAAAGAATAAGAAAGGAAATAAGACTAAATATCTATAATTTTCTTATAAAGAAATCACATCTTGATTTTTTTATATTTGTACCTGAAATACGATAAAATGCTTGAAAAGAAAAGCATTTTTGCTGTGTGCATGAATGAATGAAGTTTGTGCTTTTAAGACACTTTGGGTTTATTGAAGAAAAACTACTTTTAATTAGGTTAGGTTCACAGAGAAAGTTACCAGTAAAAAGTTACTGCCTTTTGAGTATACCTCCCTTTTAGAAATCAGCTTCTGGAGTTAGACAAATCTCCTTTCTGAAACAGGCCCTGCAGTATATTTCTACAATGTTTACCATTGCTGATCCTCATAAACCTGAGCCATATTTCTCATTACTTGCCAGAAATTCCAGTGTCTACCATCAACAACTCACTGAGCAAAACAAAAAAGGTGTAGCAACTGATAAATTAGCAGAGTATATGGGAGTATAACAGAAACTTCAAACAGATTCACATTTGTATGGTGGCACTACATTGTTCACAGATCTGTTTGACAACTTAATCCACAGAGTAAGCGAATATTGGCGTTCATTTCAGTTTGTACCGCCATCATCACCAAACAAATATAAAGACTGTTTCCAAACAAACTGCCACTGGTCGCCCCAAACAAAGCGCCATGGAGCCTAAATGTTTACAGATTTGGGGGTGAACAAACTGTTATGGTTGTATCTGCTCATTAAATAGAAATGGGACAAGTATTTTAACATTCAAACTACACACATCGGCTTTTAAAAATAGCTCTTCCTGTTATGTGTTAAGTCCATTCAGTGTTTCGTGGGAGTTTTCTGACAATGTGAGATTCAATGAGGAGAACAGACCGTCCAGGAAAGTTACTCAGAGATCTCAAAGGCTTTCATGAGCTTTAAATAGTAATTCATCCAGGCAGATTTTCATAATAGCATGACAATCATGCCACAAAGAAATAAGGGACCACTCTTGTGCTTAAAACAGCTAGACGCAACATTCAAATGGCATCTTTAAAAGGTTTGAAAAGCTGAAAAAAAAAATTGGGAAACAATTTAAAAATAGTCTAGACTCTTGAGATCTGAGTGTATTGACCCTTCTATAGTTTCGTAGATGGCTATTATTTGAGTGTCATATGAGATGAGTGAGTAAAGATAAAGCTGCAACTGTATTTGTCTAGATAGATTTCACTAACAAACATAAAAGATTGACTTCTCAAGAAGGGGTTTTCACATCCACGCTAACTATCCTTTATATCAGATAACATAGAGTTTATTTAATGCGGGCATGTTGACTAAACAGTTATATTAATCGGGGTTGGCAGAGAGTCGTTTAAAAGAGTCAATATCTCGGGTTTGTAAATCGGCAGTGGTTACTGATGCTGAGCTGGCTTATAGCAGACAGTCATGTGCGAGTTATAGGGAAGGCCCTTGTCATAACATACATGCTTTATGTACACAAATGGAGTGCCAGGTTTTTAGGAGCAGGAAATGTTTTTATAGACTAAGGCTAGGTGTTGACGAAGAACTGCAGATGGTGGAGATCGACCGCAAAAAAGAACATATCCTCTCTCTCTCTCTCTCTCTCACAGAAGGAGAGAAACAGTTTAATATGACAGGGGTTTTGTGCTCGGATTCTGTTGAGCTGTTTCTCATCTGATGGCTTGAACAGAGTTTGTTTGTCATTAATAATCTGATCAACACAGTGCAGAACTCCACTGCAAAATCTGGCAGATTTCCACTCAGTTTGAATGCCCGCCAATCACAAAGTTGCTCTACACATCGGCACCATTTAAGAGTTTGCTTATTAAAAGTTTTGGTTCATTTGAATTTACAAGTACGTGTGCAGTACCAGGATTTTTTTTGGGGGGGGGGGGGGTAATCAACTTTAGTTTTAATTGAACTCTCATCCCTGTTTATATCTGATATTATTATTGATTGGATCAGAAGTAGAAGAGGGAGACAAATTCCCCTGTTTTAATCTGTCTCTTTTAATCTTTGATGCCTTTCCGCTTTTCTTTAAAAAGAGCCTGTATGGGGAGGTGTATGTATAGTGTATGGCCTTTTTTCTGATCTTGGTAAATGGTTTTGGGAAAGAAGTGTCCTTGCAGTTTCCTTGTTTTCTGCAGTTGAGGTTTTTCCATATAAGTTGTTAACATTTGGATTTATCAGCCAATATATCAGTTATAGCCTTCCAAATACAGAGAGTTATTGGTGTCGACCAAAATTTCCACATCAGTTCATTTCAGACTCAACATTGTGTATACTCACGATGTGACTATTGTGAATTATCTCATTGCGATATCGATGCTGAAACAATATATTGTGCAGCCCTAGTTGTCAGGTAAATTAACTTAAGTGTTTTGCGACATACAGAGATACACATTTGTTTTTTAAATTTTGAAACTACTAAATATTACTCTTGTTGTGCATTGCTCTCTGTTTGATTGAGTACTTCATTATCTCTGTTGTGTAGATATGCTTTCTTACAGAATGCTACAAGAAATCTTATACTGCATTATGTAAATGTATTAACGCAAAGCATTCCCTTGAAAAGCAGACTATTGCAAATTAAAAATCCAGCAAATAAGAATTATGAATCTAGGCCCCGTCCACACGGAAACAGATTTAGATCAATCTGCAAAAAGTCTAATATCGTTTCAGCCTTTCGTCCACAAGACACCGTAGTTATTGGTTCTCTGAAACGAATGATACATGTATGAACAAGAAACTTTTAGAATCTGCAAAAGAAAAAAAACATTGTCATGTAGCCTTAGTTTCATGTTTTGAACATTTTTATATTATTCATTCATTCATTTTCTTTTCGGCGTAGTCCCTTTATTAATCTGGGGTCACCACAGCGGAATGAACCGCCAACATTTGTTATTGTTATTCGTAGTTATTTGTAGTTGTCATTTTGAGTACTCTCAGCTCCCTTTTTTGCAACTCCATAATTGTGTTGATTTTCTCTAAACTTTATTTTGGACCAATTTTTTGTTCGATTTCCACTTTTATAAACTCAAAAATGTGATTAAATGCAAAATGTGAACATTAAGCAATGCAAATCCCAAGTCAAACACAAAGGTACTCAATTGTCTCTTGTCTGTTGCCCACAGATGACGCCCCTGATGTCCTGAAATTTGACATTTCCAAGGAGGGCAGTACTCTGTCGGTGGTGGAGCAGGCCAACGTCTGGCTGTTCCTCAAAGTAGCCAAGGGCAGCCGAGTAAAGGGAAAAGTATCCGTTCAGCTCCTTCAACATGGCAAAGCTGATCCAGGCACCACTGATGGAGCCGAGGACCAAGTGGTGTCCGAGAAGACTGTAGACACGCGGCGCAGCGGCTGGCACACATTACCCATATCCCGCACAGTGCAGACCCTGCTGGACGGGGACAGCAGTTTGCTCAGTCTCCATGTCTCCTGTCCGATGTGTGCCGAGGCTGGAGCTGTGCCCATCCTGGTGCCGACAGAAGGAAACAAAGTCAAGGAGCGAGAACAATCTCACCGGCCGTTCCTCATGGTGGTACTTAAACCGGCCGAGGAGCACCAGCACCGGCGCAGCAAGCGAGGCCTGGAGTGCGACGGTAAAATCCGCGTCTGCTGCAAGCGCCAGTTCTACGTCAACTTCAGGGACATCGGCTGGAGTGACTGGATCATAGCTCCATCTGGATATCATGCAAACTACTGCGAGGGCGACTGTCCTAGTCATGTGGCGAGCATCACAGGCTCTGCGCTGTCCTTCCATTCCACCGTCATCAATCACTATCGGATGCGCGGGTACAGTCCGTTTACCAACATCAAGTCGTGCTGTGTGCCCACGCGCCTGCGGGCCATGTCCATGCTCTACTACAATGAGGAGCAGAAGATCATTAAGAAAGACATCCAGAACATGATAGTGGAGGAGTGCGGCTGCTCATAACTCCAACTGTTTATTGTTGGTACAAAGCACATATCAGCGGATTGAGGCGGTCTGTGTTCACCCACAAACTTTTGAACTGCAAACTCGGACAACCTGTCTTTTTTCTGGATCGTTCCAACGGGACTGGTTGTTGGAGCGGTCTTCGTGGCACTTTCATATAAAAAAAAACAGATGGAGGGAGAATAAAACATAATATATTTTTTTTATTGAAGGAATGGAGACGGGAGAGGGAACGGGTGCATGGGTCAAACGTTCAGCCCTGATTCTCTGCACTGCAATAAAGAGACTTATTTTGAAGTGTGGAATTATATATTCTGAGAAGGAGGAGGAGGAGGAGGAGAAAGAGAGAAAAAAAATCATGCAACTCTATGCAAGACAAGTATTATTACTGGATGTTCTTCTTTTTATTATTATTTGTCTTTTAGCGTTTGTTTAATGTTGTTTTTATTGTCATCCCTTTCCTCACGAAAAGTAATTTTGTTTAGTGCGTCTTAAAAATAAGTAGTTGTTTTGATTTAATTTTTCTTTTGAGAAATACTTGAACAAATTTAGTTTGACCAGCTGCTGGAGCCAAACTACTTTATTATTATGTTATTATTATTATTGTTGTTATTATTATTGATAATCACCTATTATTATTATTTTTCTCCGAAACATTCTGAATGTTGAAGAAAAGTAATATAAATTTGCACTAAGCCAACATTTGTACCATGTGAGCCCCAGAGAATCGTGGGCCGCATTCCAGTTGCCATATCATAGTCTAGAACCATAAAAATTTGGTTAAACTTACACATAGAAAACCAAAGACCATACACATCCCGTTCACAGAGCAAATCCCCAAAATGCCCGGCTCTATGAATTTAATCAAATTAGGAACAACTGTGTATGGCCAACATAATACCATTAACTCAATATAGCACATAAGGTAACTTTTTGTTTCATTGTTTGTTTGTCTGTTTGTCGTTTTCCTGAAACAGCCTCAATATTAAGATACTTTTTGCTCTCTGTGTTTTTTCGACAGTGTTTGTCTCTACCAATGTATAACAAAGGTCTTAGTATCTGAACTGAAACCTAGCCTTCAGACGCTGTTCTCTACAGAAATATTCAGAGATAGAAAAAATGTCCTGGCTTTTTGTCAGGTTCAAAGTACAAGACGCTAAAGGAACTTACTTTGTTTTATGTAGAGTTATGCAACATATGATTTATATGTTGCTTTGTTGTAAAAAAAAAAAAAAAAAAAACGAAATATGTGCTTGTCATGTTTTATATCTAATTTATTTTGCAGCATATTCTTTGCTTCACTATTAAAAGCTGAATTGTACAACTTTACCTTTTGGTTTAAGTGTTTACTAGGCTGTGTCTTGACTTTTAGTCTAAATACATTTTTTGTAATCTTGTACATGACCTTAAATATTAGCTTTACGCAGCCAAAGCAGATGCTGTGCAAACTAGTGTGAACTCGAGGGTCATTTTTAGCCATGCATAAGTTGTCTAATGGGAGGTTTCAGTTGTTAGGAATCAGAGAAACAGATATTATTGGCTGGCTTTAAATAAGATGTTCTCACATTGTCAGCAATGCATAATGCTAACTTTTCATTTACAGTTAACACGTCCATGTTCACAAAAAATACTTTGGGCTCAATTATGACATTTTACTGTTGTAATGTACTATAATACGGTCAGTAATGTTTTATATTTCTTGTTTTTAGGGGATTGTTTGGTACTAAATTATATTTAAGCAACAGCTATAATTGATTTTTAAACATAGACCTAGAATGACATTCCAAACTGAAAATGTCAAAAATCTTGTATGCTTTAGAGCTCTTTTGAATGCACTGCACATCAAAAGACAAAAACGTAGAAAAAAAATTGAAGCACATTTTAAATGTTAAAAAGTTAAATGATAAATGGACAAAAATGCTATTTTCACATTTTAATTAATGTAAAAATCAATGTTTGAATAAATCTATTCAAGTTGTGTTTCCAATTTGATGTTAATATCTTTAAAATTAGCTTAATTTTGAGATTTGTACCAGTCGGCTGAAATACAGAAAAAGTAGTGAACTTTTGATTTAAAAACCCTACTATTTAAGGGGCGGTTTCCCAGACAGAGTGTGGAATTAAACCAGGAGTAGGCCTTAATCTAGAGTACTTAATCATGGCTTTAAAAGTGGCTTTCTGAAACACAGATTAAAGTAAATACATATTATTAACACCTGGACTGTGGAGTCCAGATCTAAAATAAACTTGATTAATTTAAAACCACCTTCGCAAATCAGAACTAGCTGGATTGAGGTTGCCTATAAAACATGGAATGAACCTGGAAAAGTTTCGAGTTGTATGCAACTGAGAAGCTAATGGCAAAGACAGCTGAAAAGAGAGTGCAATGCGAAACATGAGAAAAGTCTTTTAAAGGAAATAGTTTCAAGACATCTTGCATGGATCAGCTGTTGAATCAAAGAACATGGCTGCCTGGAAATCTATTTGTGATGAATTTGACCCTTTGACTTGAGGTTTTCAAACAAATAATTAATTTAAACTGATTATACAGAGATGAGCTGAGATAATACACTGTTAAGAATGCTGGGTTCCACACAATCCCTTCATGTTGTCCCAACACAAATCAATTAAATCAACTTAATTGTTTTTACAAATTTAAGGGGATTGAACATAAAACAATGAAATTGTCCCCCAAAAAATTCAAGAATTGTGATTTTTCAGATCATTTTAAGTAAGTAGTTTAAACATTCAGTCATTTATTTATTTTCTTACCGGCTTAGTCCCTTTATTAATCTGGGGTCGCCACAGCGGAATGAACTGCCAACTTATCCAGCATATGTTTTACGCAGCGGATGCCCTTCCAGCTGCAACCCATCACTGGGAAACATCCATACACACTCATTCACACACATACACTACGGACAATTTAGCTTACCCAATTCACCTATAGCGCATGTCTTTGGACTGTGGGGGAAACCGGAGCACCCGGAGGAAACCTACGTAAACACGTGGAGAACATGCAAACTCCACACAGAAACGCCAACTGACCCAGCTGAGGCTGGAACCAGCGACCTTCTTGCTGTGAGGCGAACGTTCTACACACTGCGCCACCGTGCAGCCTAATCTGGTTTAAAGGGTAATTTTAGTCTAGAACTAGGCTTAAACTACCGCTAAATATATTTTTACATCTTAATATTTAATTTATTCCAAAGCTTGCCATCAATTCTCCAGTCTTCAGAGTCACATGATCCTTCAGAAATCTAATAAGATAATTTGCGACTCAAAGCTTACTATCAAAACAGTTTGTGCTGCATAATACTTTTGAAAATAATGCAGACAAGAACAACATTTACATGAAATCTAATCTAAATCTTCTTTCACTCATTTTAATGCATTGCTGAAAAAAGCCTTCAATTTTTTTCCCTGACCCCAAACTTTTGAATGGCAGCACAATTCACAATCCGATATGTATTATAAGTAGGTGGTTTTCCATTTAACATAGACAGAGCATAAAAGGCCTTCAATCAGAGATATGTGCACTTACAGAGGGACCTTGTCAGCACACCGGCTTGCTGTGTCAGGGGCAAGAGATGTGACCCAGGGGTAGAAAGGTAATTACCGCTATCATCACTCAGCAAATAAAACCCCCTCAGGTCCTGTGAAAAAGAGCTTCTCTCAGAGGAGGACATAAGCACTTCCCCATAAACCCTTCATGCCATTTAGAGCACAGCAACAGAACACAGCCCTGATTTATCATCAGTTGAAATAAATCCCTTGGCACAGAAATCATCATATGCGAACTTTTCTTGCTCTATGGCTTCCTCCTTGTAAATTGTCTTTGAATTTAGGTCAAGGTCAGTCCTCTTTCGAATAAGTCTTTTAAAACTTCACAGAAACCAATTTCTAGTTTGGACATCTTGACGTTTGAGGCCTAAGGGTGTTTACATGAGTCTTTAATTATCCGCCTATATACACAAACAATACATGCTTTGAAATAGTGCATGTGTAATATTGCTGGTGACTGTTAAGCAATGCGTCACATCCTTGTGTGCCTTTATAGTGCCATAAAAGGCTTTCACGTCTTTGTTGGGTCTACTTGTGTTGATAATTTTATATCCTTTGCTGACATTCATCAGAATTCATTAAAAGAAATGACGAACCAAATTATTAGCTTGCTTTATAAGCTATCTCCTCACATTGCCAGTAATGGATAATGTACTAAACCTCACAATAAACAAAGTAACACCTTTTCACTCTCATGAAACAGTGTTGTGGGTAATTAAATGTGAAAAAAAGATATCCAAACAAAACTGCAACTGAAAATAACAATTCTAACTTTTGAATGCACTGGACTACAAACTTAAGTTTAGCCTTTAGGTTTAGCAGTGAAATATATTTTTTAAGGGCGACGCGGTGGCGCAGTGGGTAGCACGTTCGCCTCACAGCAAGAAGGTCGCTGGTTCGAGCCTCGGCTGGGTCAGTTGGCATTTCTGTGTGGAGTTTGCATGTTCTCCCCGTGTTCGCGTGGGTTTCCTCCGGGTGCTCCGGTTTCCCCCACAAGTCCAAAGACATGCGGTATAGGTCAATTGGGTAAGCTAAAATTGTCCGTAGTGTATGTGTGTGAATGAGTGTGTGTGAATGTTTCCCAGTGATGGGTTGCAGCTGGAAGGGCATCCGCTGCGTAAAACATATGCTGGATAAGTTGGCGGTTCATCCCGCTGTGGCGACCCCAGATTAATAAAGGGACTAAGCCGAAAAGAAAATGAATGAATGAATATATTTTTTAAACTGGGGTGCATTTCCCAAACAACAATGTAACTCACAGCTACACTACCAAAATACAATGCATCGTTCTGGAAATAAGTTACGTATAGTGAGTAGTGTTCCCCAAACATTGTCAGAGATCCATTGTTTGAACCACGTTAGTTAAAACTACTGTAATGTTAATCTGCATTAACAGGTGCTATTTTAGTTAATACAATTTTATATAAAAAAAATGTGTGTAACAATAACATATATTTTTTGTAATAAACAATTAGCTTGTTGGCTTGCCTTGATCTATCTGATTATCTTTTCCACTGCATACGTAATTGGAACACATAGATAAACAATACATTTCCTTTCTTTTACAAATATTGTATACACAATACATGTGTACTATATTTTTAAATATAGGCTAAATTAAAACCCTCAACGTATGTTTTCCCAAGCTTTGGAAATAATAGATTTTCACTTGTAAATCATAAATTCATCTATGTTCACTAGCCACGGCTGCACTGAAAACGGCATAAAAGTTTTCGGAGTGCACTAAGTAGGACTAAGTAGAACACAATTGTCAATCTGAAGATGGTTAAAACTAAACTGTAGTAAAAATAACTTTGAGCAAACTACATAAATAGTAACAAGACAACTTTTAACTTTCAAAGTTATTGAACAGGACGGTGAATGAAACACAGCTAGTAATTACAGTATGCTTCTAATTACAGGTCTAGAGGTGTAGTTCCAACTACACAAGTTTGCGACACTGTTCACAAAAGTTTGTTGGATTGATGGATTCAGGAAACACTGAATCTCTGAGCTATGTTTGTGATGACAGAACTTGAGATCTTAGTTGGTTAACAATAGTTTTGGGAAACACACCCCTGAACAATTAGTTGTTGTAAAGATACAACAGCAACTGAGAACAAGCCCTTAATAAATACATTTAAATTGATTATTTTTAAAATAAGACCAAAATAAGACAATTAAAGTTAAATGACCATTAAAATGTTTAAGCAGACATTAGTGTAGACACTAATTCCTCTATTAAACATGAATTTTCAACTAATAAAGGTTTAACTTGGTTGAAATAATTCAACTAAATAGTTGAATTCATGTAAACAGATGGGTTCAACAAAAGCATACATTCAATTAACAACCTCATTCCAGGTCTGTCTTTAAAGGTTTATCAGGGATTGTTAAAAATCAATTACCTTACGGAGCAAATTAAATTGTGCTTTTACTTGCCTGACTTTTGTGCTATACATCTTCCTACACCTACACACTTGATGAGCCATCCCCACACACTATACAACATCATTGACATAGAAATATATAAGATGCCAGAATGTTATTGTAACCAATATTGTTACCATGTTGTCAATCATGACAATATCAGGAAGCAAGTTGTGTTCTAAACACACAAAAGCAATTATAATTTAAAAGCATTTGTTAATTCTGAAACATTAGTGAGCACATGGCCTCTAGTAATCTATACTTTATAACTGGCTTTTATAAACAAACTGCTGCTTTTAAAAACAAACTGCTCGTAAACCGTTGCCGCCACCTAAAATTGACTCTGAATATCATCAGCAGACCTTGTGAGGTGTAAACATTACATGCATTCCTGTCCTTCAAGGACATGAGCCTGGAGAACTCAACGTACCCCAACTGGCGAATAAAGGCTGCGAGAAGGGGGCTGGATGTACTGAATCCGTGTGGGTGTAAAGCATTGTCAATCCTCCAGGAATAAATGTGTTTGGAAGGGTGTTTGTATATGTTATAAGGGCTGAAGTGTTTATTTAACACCTCATCTGTCAAAATGAAGGCAGGGGATGTGTTTTTTTTGCATGCCTTTTACAACTTGGACTCTGCATATAACATCTCTCTGGCAGTATGACACAATTTAGGCCCCTGAATGGGACATGGTGGCCTTGAACCACGCCAGCACCCTCCCAATTCATATTTACAGAGAGTCTCAATGGTGACCGACTTATGTCAGAGTCAATATTGGCGAAGTTTCCCTTTAAAGAGTTGTGAAAAATTGTGGTCTGTTGCACACATATGTAAAAAAAAAAAAAAACTCTTAATGCACTTCAGAACTGGCTAAAGGACAGATTCAAACATGAAGCACATTTTCTAATATTATTTTTTATATATTGAAACTGCTTTTAACAAAAAAAACCTAATAGGTTTAATAAAAAGCATTTGTGGACACATCACAAAGTATACATCATTATACTTCATTGTGTATACAAAGTTATCTTTAAAAAAATTGGGCTTTTAAAGCAAGATTTAAAGTCTGCGTGAACCGGAAGTTGCTGAGACGTTTATTTCTGTATGTTGCACTTCCAACTGAATATTAAGAGGGGGGGCTTTCTTTTTGTGCATCATTCCCTTATAAACTAATGGTAAGATGGGCATGGTTAAGAATATTGTGTGAGTCAACAAAGAAGGACCACCACTCCAAGAGTAGAAGATATTTTTTTCAGTGGATTAACTTGCATGGGTTAATTGTTCACCTAAAGAAAAACAATGTACACCAGCAAAATAAACATTGCAAATTTCAAACAGATTTTAAAATTAACCATATTTATTAATGGAAAACATTGGACATCAAATGCTAAACGTTCCAGGACCACATGCTAACAGACTTCCAAGTCACTCAATAAACTAATCTGTGCAGAAAAAAGTGACTTTTTCGCAATGCACAGAACAAACGAAAGCAATGTATTGTAAAATTGGCTCAAACACCAATCATGCCTGATATCCTCTAACTACACATCTGTGCACATCATTCTCTACATAGTTTTCTCTTACTGTCCAGTCTGCAAACTGGCTCTGACATTCCACAACTGTTGTCAACATGTTTAGACTGAAATTAGGCCCAAAAAATTTGACAAAAGTCATGTAGTGTCCAGTCTACGGTATTCTCTTTTTCTGCTTAATTCATAATTTGTACATTTGTTTTAGGGTTTGGAGAGTTATGTTGTAGCTAAATAAAGTTAACTGTTATATAGCCTATTTATAACATGGATGTGAATATATTTTTGTGGTGGAAAAGGTGAGAACAATTCAATTCCATTCAAATTTGTGCCCCAAACTTGTGTGAAAAATTGGAATATCACATAATACTGCACATTTTTTGAAATCCAGTTCCATTCCTATCACATGTCTTCAAGAGAATAAAACATTTATTTCTTAAAAACAATGTATTAGTTTAATGTAAATTAAGTTAAAATAAATAATGTTGCTGCAATCGGAAAAGCCTGTGTATAATTTTTACTGCATTCTAAATAACGTTTAACGTTTACGTTTAAGAAGAGGATGCCTGATGTTTGGGGAACACAATCTTTAGCGACAGTATATGAGAAGGCAATCATACCAAACTCTGTTGATGACAGACATTGGCTCAGGCATTTCACAATCACTAAAAAAAACATTTGATATAATGTCTATTGTTCACTGCAACTGGTCTGCTGATCAGTTTTATTATCTGTCATAACGGGTGGGGGGCATGGCCAAGAGCCGTGAGAGCGGAGCGAGGCCAGTGGCGTGAGTGCTAACAAGCTGACCTCAGTTACATTCACTCTTTTAAACCTCACTATAATTTAAACCTATTGGTTTTACTTGGTCCACTACAAGAAATATTCTAACCAGTATTTACAGCATGGGAGGTTGGTGCATTAATAAACAATACACAACCTCTTGAATTTTCCCAGTGCTGGGTTGTGGGTGGAAGGGCATCTGCTGCATAAAACATATGCCAGAATAGTTGGCGGTTCATTCTGCTGTGACAACCCCTGATAAATATGGGTCTAAGCTGAAGGAAAATGAATGAATTAATAAATGAGCCTCTAGTATGTCTCTTGATAACTATTACTAGCTGGCCTCTGCTACACTAACCACGTAAAAACATCACTCCCCTCTTTCCCAGCAATACAAACAGGGCATCAACGATCTGTTGCTATTAATGTTAATAATATTGTCAACATATCTTGGCACCCAAATACAGCGAATCCAATATGTTCATTCAGTCCGTCGTAATTTGTTTAGATGGACAAAACAAGGGAGAATAACGTGTTCACGCAGTGCACTGTAATTTGCAGAGAATAGAAGTGATAATGGGTTTATTGAGCATTATACTCACTTTTATTTCAAATATGGTGCTCAAAACCGTTTCTGTTCGTTTTGTAAAGAAAGATGGCAAAGCTGTGTGATTATAGTAATAAACTGATATGTTGCACGCAAGAATGCACCATGTTAGATTCACTGTGCATCCCGGGTGCAATCTACAAGTGTTGTGCAATTTAGTTCTTAGTAACTTCATTGAACGTGTAGATAAGGCTGTGCAATTAATCGAAATCGAATCGCGATTTGAAACGTTGTGATTAGCTAATCGCAAGAGGCTGCGATATGAAATATATTTGTATTATTTAATTTCCCCTGCCCAGAGCAAATGCGTGACTACCGTCTTTGTGTGATAGTCTTACTAGCCAATTGAGTGAGCACAACTGAGTGATGAGTGTCTTGCTAAAAAGTAAACTGAAAGTATTGCCAGTGACACTCAATCTTGTGGCAAGCAACAGCAAAGTACAATTTCAGAGTTGTTTCAGCCATGTTAGTTTGCTGAGTGTTCTGTATTTTTATAATTATTTATTTTTTTGTTTTAATAATAAGCTACACTATCTGCCTAATTTGAGTTCAACTTGTTTACAGTAAGGTAAGGTCATTTTATTTGTGTTTACTGTTTGCTCTAGAGAAAAAGGAATGTTTCATTTCTGAATATTCATTCATTTTCATTCATTTTCTTTTCGGCTTAATCCCTTTAATAATCTGGGGTCGCCACAGTGGAATGAACCGCCAACTTATCCAGCATATGTTTTACGCAGCGGATGCCCATCCAGCTGAAACCCATCACTGGGAAACATCCACACACACTCATTCACACCCGGAGGAAACCCACGCGAACACGGGGAGAACATGCAAACTCCACACAGAAATGCCAACTGACCCAGCCGAGGCTCAAACCAGCGACCTTCTTGCTGTGAGGCGAACGTGCTACCCACTGCGCCACCGTGCAGCCCATGTCTGAATATATTTAAAAATAAATTTGAATAAATGTTTAAGTAAGTTAATATCTTTTCAGTTCCTTTTTTAACTAACACTCATTGCATTTTAGCAGTAAGAAGCTGCGATACAGATAATATTAATAATTACAAAAAACAATTAGATATTTTCTAAAAAGGTGAAAAAATGGGTATGGTTGTATTTGAATCCCAACTGGGATTTGAACCAGTGTCACTGGCATGTGAGGTGGGCACACTGTGAGGTTAAAGACAGTAGCCTCCAGTGTCACTGGCTAATGCGCCTACCCAGAATATTCCTTTAACAACTTTAATAATTACAGCCTTCTTGAGACACTGGGATTGAGTGTCTGGGTGTTAATCTAATACCTGATGTGCAGTTGTCTTGTTCGAATGGCCCAAGCTGCCCATTGAAGACTCAAAAGCAACAATGGTACCATGACTCTGACAATGGCACCCTCCTGGGAACAGCAGTGAAGGGAGAGCTATCTCAAGGTTGTCAAGAGCTTAATCTCATGCCAGGCTTCCGAGGGGTTGTGCAAATCTTGACACTCTTTTCAGTGCGACAGAAAAGGAATAGAAAAAAAACGAGGTCTTGCTGCCTTGGCCTACAGTAGAAGTCCACACAAGGTGGTCTGTTGTTTTCAAGGCTGAGAACAACGTATCATGTCTGCTGGTCTGGTCAGCTTTCTCACTTTGACAATAAGAGTGAGAGTGACTGGGAAATCTAACACTCGTCTCTTTGTTTGTGGAGAAAAAGTAGAACGGCAGCCTACAGACTGCACGGCTCCTGTGTTATCACTACAAACCTCCTCTTCCCTTTTTTTCCACCCCTGACTCCTCTTCTCTCCACTGAGACATAAACTCCTTTATAGTGCATAGTATGTGGGCTTGAACATGGACACTGGTAAAGTAATACCTGCAGAGGGCACAGAAAGTGCATTCAGGACAAGAGAAAGAGGGCAGATAAGACCCCAGTTGGTGATGGAGAGTATGGCCCTACACAGATCTCTCCATTTGTGCAATGAATGGCCCAAAAACCCTTTTTATGTGATTAGCAGGGATTCAAATAGTGTCTTGCACATTCTAAATTAACCTATACCAAGTGTTATGTTTATAGCTATTGACGCTGACCTCTGAAAGTCCTGCGGGGACAATGATAAAATTAAATTGTTTTTGGTCCTATCTGTTAATTATTTCAATATACATTAAAACTCATTTAAAGGGGTGGTCCACAACGATATCATATTTTAAACTTTAGTTCATGTGTAATGTAGCTGTGTGAACATAAACAACATCTCTGAATGTAATATGCTTAAAGTTCAATACAAAGGGAGACATCGGCTTTTATAGAGTTAGCTTAGTAAAGCCTACAGCGAACGAAGTTTGGGGACTACAAAAAATACATCCGGGCTAGTGAGATCACAAGCGCTTCAGGTTATGTGTATTCACCACGCGCACCTTCTCGGTTGGTTTGTGTTCACACTGTCTTTTTTCCTTCTGAACCCCAGTACGCTTGCGTCATCAAGGTGCTGTTTTGTGTATGGCTGTTGCTAGGTGATGGACACGAAAGCAAAGCGCCAAAATGGAAAGACGTCCGCACATCGGACATAAAGAAAGCGACTCGCGTCTATCTGCCGCAAAAATATTATAAACGTTCAAAACATAACGCGATGTCTGCAGAAGCTGTTTTTCGAGGAGACAAGCAGACATTATTACTGTGCTTGCCCTGGCTCAGTCTGGCTTGTCAGCAAGGTATAGTACGTGATACACAGACACACACACACATACGAATGAACATTATGAAAACGATAGTTTGTTGTACTGTTGGTGGTTCACTTACGTTATTTGGTACGATTGCATTCATACCAGAAGTGAACCGTACCCCAGACCACCTCTGTCAGGCGGACTCGGGTACGGTTCGTGGGCGCGCACCCGAGTTCAGAAGACACGTTCACTCTATCTAAACGTACCCGGGTGCGGACCAAAAGTGCTAGTGTGAAAGCACCCTAAAATGCCGTCCAAACGCTGCTATTTCAACAGAGCTTGTTCTGTTTCTGTATTTGGGCTTCCAAAGGACATGACACAAAGAGAGAAGTGCTTACAGTTTAATTTTAATTATGTTCCAAAGAATTATAAAAAATAAATAGCTCTACCATTTGACAAAGGACAGCTTCCAGAATCTCTCCCAGTTCCCCTTCATATGGGGCTTCAAGCTTCGAGTGGTTGTGCGTTCATCCCCCAGGATGCCCGCGCCTCCGCTTGATGGCACCGGAGATCAGACGTCCATCGCTGCATCGGAGGGGGAGCTGTCATGCTCAGATGACAGACCGGGCTCGCTTCCATCCTACAGGGTGCAATGCGTGGTCAAGGTTCTCGAATCAGACATGATGGCTGCGCTTCCTGGGCTGCTTCGGAGGTGTGGCTGGAGATGGCTTGTTCCCCAGTCTCACCGCCGGACCGACTAGAGGGTGTGACGTGGGGCTGATGTAAGATGAATCTTCCAGCTCCCGTCCTCTTCGACCCGTCCACCCGGTCCTCGTGCGCTTCCGCCTTCACCTCCCCTGATGGCGAAGCGGCCAGTGGGTACGAAGCTATTGCTCAGGTGGTAGGCGCCGCCACCTGGATGGGTAAGCTGAGACCCCCGTCCAAGGCGGGTGGGTTATCTGTGTCTCTCACGGCCAGAGCCCACACCACTGCGGGCCATGCCTTGCACGGCCTTGCTTCTGCCCTGCACCATGGCCACACCGCCGGGGACTTTACCCAGGAGTCCTCGGTGGTGAAAGATCAGCCGTGCGCGATGGAGCAGGTCATCTCTTGGTGGGCTCGGAAAACTGCTCCCCACCGGACCCGTCCGCGCTGGCTGTTCCTCTCCAAGAGCGCTTTTTCCGCGGCTCCAAAATGCTCTGCTGTCACAGCTCGTTATACTGGATAGTGAACACCCCGAGCGCACCCACGGGAAGTTGACGCTCCCGTCACAGGTCGCTGTTAAGTTTGGTAATCGGACCGCGAAGCGAACCTGAGGCGGGCCACTTGGAGAGGAGGAGAACCATTCTGTCCCCAGTGGAGGGCTGGGGCTCCCCCGCAAATAAATGTAGCGATCCGAAAAGAGCGGCTTCTCCTACCTCTGGGTGTGGAAGCCCAATTGCTGCCTGCATGGGACGCGCTGCCTTTCAGCTCTCAGCTTTGGTGCACTTCGCCAAAGGCTTTGAGGGCGCCAGAGGATGACCTTCTTTCTCGCACCTCCAGCCTCTCCGTGGGATCCTGGGAGGAAGAGTCTATCTTTTATTTTCAGTTCTTCCTCGGGACGCTCTGTTTCCCGGGGTGAGCTCTCCCCATCCCAAAGCTGCCTGTCCGTGGGTACGTCAGCAATCGTTCCGGTGATGCTACTCGTTCGGACTCTGTCAGCCTGGTTAGCGCTGCTCAGTCCGTCGTAGTTTCTCACACGGACGGTCAGACTCGGCTATGCGTTTCCATTCGATGTTTGGCCTTCCGAGTTCACGGGTGTGTATTTAAGCGGTCATCGCTATGTCAACCCTGTCTCACGTAAGTAGATTGTTATCCTCCTGGCGAAGGACACAATCAAGCCGGTCCCTCCAGCCGAGATGAAGAGTGGGTTTACGCCCCCTCTTCATCGTACCCAGAGAGCGGTGGGTTATACCAATCCTATCTGCGCGTTTTGATCTGTCATCTGTTCAGGATGCCGATCAGGATTCCCATGCAGAAACGCATCCCCCAGTGCTTCCGTCTGTGGGATTGGTTGCAGCTATAGACCTGAAGGACGCTCACTCCATGTCTCGTTCTCTCCCTCCTTATACGTGTGACGGGGGCCGAGCATGGCAGTGAACGGTCCTCCCCTTTGGGCTCTCCCTGTTCCATGCGTGGAGGATGCCCTGTGCCTCTTCGGCGCACGCGCATCGGCATTTTAGATTATTCATTGACTGATTTATTTCTCACATCTTTAAACTAGTCGATTATGCATAGGGACCTGGTGCTCCGGCACCTCGGCCTGTTGGGGATTCGGGTCAACCGAGAATGAGCAAGCTCTCCCCCGGGCAGAGCTTCTCTCATCTCGGGTTGGAGCTGGACCCGGTCTCCATCACTCCATCACAGGGCTAGTGTTGCCCTGTCCAATTAATTCGGCTGTTATAGTGGTCTCACTGAAGTTTTCAGAGGCTCCTGGAGCATATGACATTGTAGCCGCTATCGCCGCTCAATTGTTCATATGAGACCACTTCATATGATCTTCATATGAGACCACTTCATATACCTGCTAACCAGCTTATCATATGTAGCACTCCCCCTCTATAGGGCTAGTCCATATGTTCTTATTGCCATCCAGTCTCCCCTCTTGGGTAGCAGGTGGCCCCCGCAGCGTCCTCCCCCTTCGGGGACTGGCACGCTTTCCCAACGTACTGTCGTATTCTATAATCCCTAGTCTATATTAGCTAGGTAAAAGCACATTACGACCCCCGATCTAAATTTTCTATTATTCCATGTAATGGTAATTAAAGGGCCTAGGGGACGTTGGAAGGTTGCGCTCTTGGTGATGCTTGTGCGCTCACGCTATGCTTGGCAAACTTCACATCAGGAGCGTGACGGGCTTAGCTGCTGTGGCGTTTTCCATACAGTCTCCCATAGTCTGTTATCAGACACACGTTGGAGTTCCCATATGAAGGGGAACGTCCTATTACGTCCGTAACCCAAGTTCCCCGAATAGGGAACGGAGACGTGCGTCTCCACTGCCACAGCAGCTGAGTCTCCAGCTGTTAGCTGAGTGATCGGCTCTTCAGCAGGCAAATTCTAGTGCTCGCTTCTCAGCTGGCAGCTTATATAGGACTAATGGCTAATTACTGTCAGCTGTGGAGCTGAGCTCTGCCAATTCATTTTGGCATTCATTGGCCCATTTTCTTACTCTTCAGCGTGATTGGTCATCTGACGTACTCCCATAGTCTGTTATCAGATACACGTCTCCGTTCCCTATTCGGGGAACGTGCGTTACAGACGCAACCAGGACGTTTAGTGCTGAATTCGGCTAAAAACTCCTCCAACCGACGAAGCTGTGGGCCACAACCAGTAAGTATTTTTATTTGTTAAAATTGATCAATTACATGCACAGTTTCTAGAGTTAACGGTATGTTATAGCGAGGACGTAAACAAGGATGTAAACAATGGGAAATGCTGTTTGGCACCATTAACAATTTAGCTATTTAGCACATTTATCAGTCAAACCGCTGTAAACACCCAAAATCTTCAACAGCACGTGCAGTGTCTCTCTATGCGTCCACTTTCCGTGTGTTCTACATCTCAAATAACAAATTCGCAAAAGATATGTGAACGTTTTATATTACTTACACATGCTTATTCCGAATATATGTGAAAGACACTTGTCAGATTTTATTTTAGAGAGCAGGCGTAAAGTTTAGCTGTGTGCTCTTCATTTTCTGTCTGATTCAGGCACAAACTGATACGGCTAACAGCTACTGTTTACACAGCGGAAAACCACATGCTTTTAGGGGCATGATGTGGTGACGTGGAGCCGATCCGCGAATCACAGCACATTATGTTAGCTGACCAATCAGAGCCTCTTGAGGGCGGGCCTTTAGGAAGAACTAGGAAATATGTCAGTCGTTTTCATGTTAGCTGAGTAGATGTATATAATCAAAGTAGGATATATGAAATAATAATAATGATTTTCTACAAATGAAGCATGAGCACACAATGCTTTGCATCTTATAAACACAACCAAGCCTTAAAAATACACTGTGGACCACCCCTTTAAAATGTTGAATACATTTAATGTGCATGTTTATTTATTTTTAATTGAAATTAATTTTGAAGGGGCTGGCTACCCAAGATTAATAATCTTGGGCCATCCAAGATGTAGATGTTGTTGTTTTTTCTTCAGTAGAGTGTTGAATTAGCTCATCCAAACATGAATAATTGCTCTCAAATAGTCTTACTATAATTGGTTTAAACATAAACTTTATGGGGTTCTTTTTTCTGTTGAACACAAAATAACATATTTTGAGGAATGAAAGAAGCCGGTAGCCATTGACATCGATTGTAGAAATAAATACTATGAAAGTTAATGGGTAATGGTTTCAAATATTCTTTTTATATTGTTTTTAAAGTGCTTAACGAAAGAAACACATACAGGTTTGGAGCAAATGGGGGAACTAATTTAAAAGCTATTTTAAGCTGAAACTGTGGTGATTCATAAAATGCAAGTCAATGGCTATCAGCATTTTGTAAGTTAAAAGAAAAACTTACAAGCAAAACTAAATGAATACTCAAACATTAAGGTCTTATTCGGCCTGTACAAGCAAAGAAAAATTTGTTACTTTTTTTGCTTTTAATTTACAGCCTATTTGAGTTTATGTTTGCGCATATGTCATAATGCACCAGGAAGCTTGCACTCCAGACAGTTGTGAACATGCTCAGGACAGTTTGCCAAGGCTGTGTGGATTAAAAGTAAAGTTGCAAATAATGTTACAGTTTTTGCACAGATCATTCATTTCACTTCATAAGACCTCAATGTATCATTAGGGACCACAGGTAGTAATTTTGGGTTTATTTGTGTGCCTTTTACCTCGCATAGTAATGTCTCCCAATGACTTAAATTATATAAATCAGCAGTTTCATCTAAAAAATCTTTTTTAACGCTCTACTGAAGGAATAAAAAGTCTAATAAAAAGATCATTATTTTAATACAAAAAAAGAAGTTGATTTTATTTTAAAATGTCTTTTTTATTGGCCAACTCTTTGTCATTAAAACTGAGACTTTTAGTTTTATACTGCATGCAATCCTTGCTTGATAACATTAAAGCTTTAATAGTCATTTTCATTCACTTGCAGCTTTTGATTGATTTTGGTCTGTTTTTCATTGCATGAGAAAAAGATGCAATCAACAGTATCTTTTAATAGACATCATTCAGTATTTGTGTAAATATCCCACAGCAATGAATGCCAAAAATATTTTGGTGGAAAAAACTCAAATGCCACTCAGTAATTAAATTAAGGCAGCATGGCTTAAAAAAAAAAACCTTGCTTTCTTCCATTTCTTGTCCTCCCTCAGAGAACGTGCACATCTGCCCTCAACAGTTACTAGATATCTTCTTTCTGTTTGTTTTATAGTTACTTTTAATGCATCTTGCTTCAACATAAAATTCCAAACTTCCCACCAGACAGTCCATTACAAATCAATGAATGACCAATTAAGTTCCTCTCCAAAACACATTATAGTTCTGTTTCCCTCATGTGCCGAAAGTAAACAGCCTAACAAGAGTCACTTCACGCAAAGGAAGCAATGCACGCTGCTCATTTGATCAATCTGCATTCCTAACACATTTAGTTTGCACAACACAGTAAACTATAGTAAATTTTCTTTCCATTTCACAAACGGGTAAAGTTTATTCAAGCAGTCCCCTTAGTGCACTATGGATCTTATCTGTTCTGGTGCAAAGGGGGAGCCGGTGGATTGAGTGAAAGAAGATAAATAAGGAAAAGATTCTGCAAACAGACAAAGTGCAGTGACCCTGTTGACAGGTTAGTCAGTGCTTCTTTCGGAAACACTTGGTTGGAGAGGCTCATGGTGAGGCAGCCCAGCGGGTGGTGCAATATTTACTGATCAAAATGCCATAAAAGTCACGCTCAGACTGGACTGTCCAACATCACTCAGCGAAGCGCTTATGCTGTGTAATTATTTATGACTTCAAATAAACACAACCTGCCCAACAAAGCTGAGACTTTGAAAGAAAAAAAAAAA
>CAIGQV010014432.1:1343434-1369292 GCA_903798115.1 Danio jaintianensis
ATATATATATATATATATATATATATATATATATATATATATATATTTATATATATACATACACATGAACACAGGTTGGATATCCTACTTATGATAATCAACTTTTGATTTCTGTATTTTATTTATTTCACTTGATATTTGTTTATTTTGTATGTACATTAAGGGGCATAAAGTAAAATAAAATGGATTATGGAACTTACCTAATATTGTAATCGAGAGAAAACAATGTTAGTTCAGGTTGTAAAATCTAATGTGCTGTGACTTCCCAAAATGATAAATAATATTTATGAAAATTATAATTCAATGATTCTGTCATTATATTTGAGGTATTCACAAGATCTAGTAAATCAAATTATTGAATATGATTAATATTAATTATATATTAGTAAAAGTAATCGTATGCATATCTTAAGTAAAACTTTATTAAACCTCTTTACAAGATTTTCATATGCTACATTCGTCAAATTACACATTACAAATAAATTAATATACATGTTAAATTTGGATTATTAATAATATACTTTAAAAAATAATTAACAATGAATAATTGTTGAACATTCATTTAAAGAAAAAAATATACAGACAAGTTTTACATTTGCTATGTTCATAACTTAATTATAATAAACTGTTAAAAATATTATTTTACATATTAAACTTCGATGACTAATAATACATTTAAAATGCAGATTAACGTGTATTCATAGAGAAAGCAAAGCATTAACAAACACACTTTTACAAACTAAATTTAAAATATATTTTGAAATGTTTCAAAACATTAACTGTCCCTATTTATCCAAGTCTACGAGGTTTATCTTAGTCTATTTATTTCAGTCTACGAGGGTGAAAGAAGACGGGGTGGGTACAGTTTTGAGTTTGCCTGGAGATGAGAAAAATGAGAAAATGCCTCGCTTTAAAGCTTAGGATGTTCATGCTTGAGTTGGCCTGTTGGGATAGCGGCCAGGTTTGAGAACAGGCTCTGATGCGAGGCTCATTCATTGAGGGCCAGTGTTGTCCTCATGTTATTCTAGGCATAGGGAAGTGACGTGGATGAAATAGGCAGCCATTGTCTCCTGATGCGTTGACCTCATGCTCCCTTTGGGACTGTCTAAATATTATTTCTCGCAAAAATGTTGAGCGCTGTTGATAGGCCCTTTTTCACAGAGCCTCGTCTCTAGCCTGCAGTATAAAAGCTTTGTGTGCTGCTTCTCTTTTGTGTGTCTTAGTGTTCATTTTGTGTACAATAAAACTCTCCAGGGTACGATGAGATCTACATTTTATGAATTGTTGCATCTATTATGCTGAATACCTCCAATGGACTGCAACAAATTACATTCCAGCAAATAGTATCCATATTCACCACTGCTACTGAACCATGGCAAAAAAAGAAGCACAGATAGTGTTTATCACATAAATTTCACTCTTGCAGATTATATTTTGATTACAGTGTGTTTCTAAATTGAACAGATTTAAGCCGTGTGACGGGAATTAGCGTTGGGTAACTGTTTGTTCTCATAAATTTTATATGACTTTGGCAAGTACACTTGTTTCAAGTGAGATATTGTTTTTACACTGTCTTGTGAACTCTTGTTGTCTGAGGTATTTAAGACAGAGACTTGCTATGAATATCAGGACTAGCACGAGTTCACTGATATTCTGAAAAAGAAATGTGCTAATAGCTTTCAAAAACACAGACAAGAATGAAACAAAACGGAATGTTGAATTATTTAGAGACAATATTGGCAGTAACTTACTATTTCCGCTCAGCCAGTTCCAAATTAAGCCTCAGAATCGCCGAGTATGCGTGCAAAACACAGAATGATTCAGTGATTTTGAACGAATCAGTTGAGTGAATGATTCAATGGTTCACTCTCATGAAAATCTTCACTTTCAGATACAGAATCAATGTGCTTTTAAAAAAAATCGGTTGATGTATGATTAAAAACGACGAAAGTCATTTATCGCCACCTACTGCACGGTTGTTGTTGCTGATAACGTTTATTGTTAATTTTTTTTTAATTATTGTACTTACTTTTAATAGTACGAAATTTATTCAAATATCTTTTTTAGTTCCAGAAAGGAATTCAGTTTAAATTTAGAAAATACAAAATACAATACATCAGGGTCAAAAATAATGAATGTTGCAAAAATGCAGTCAAAAATGGCACTTGTTCAAGAAAAGAGGGCAAAAAACACTCTACAAAATTTTACTAAATATACATTATAGCTGCTAAATGTACATTTAAGTGAATTGTGAATAATGTAAATTATGTGAATTAAAGTGAAAAGTAAGTGTACATTTTCTGAATTTCAGTTAGATATTTTGTAGCGCTGAGAATTAGAACCAATCACAAACGTTTCTGTTGAGCTTATGAACGGTCCGTGTATCATCTGTTCATTCGATTATTCCCTTTATTCTGGAAAACGAAACACCAGAAAAACAGTCAATATTTCGTTTTTCTGTTTATTCTGTAGGCACAAAAAACACTAAAGCTCATCTGTTATCCTGCTTTTAACTCAAATGGAGAATTAAAACAAGCACAAAACAAAAACGAAATAATGAGTCAAAAAACGGTGTATTTATTCGTTTATTCGTTTGATCAAAAAACGAACACCAAAAAAACGGGAATTCAACGTGTGGGCGTGCATGAGACGGAGACGCCCCTTTTTCTGCCGATTGGTCAATAGCTATGAGGCGCTGTAGGATTTAAATAAATTAATACATTAAACGCTTATCAACACATACATAAAACACGAGCATATACACTTATAAATTACTCGCATATACACCTATGCTATTGGATGAACAAAACAATATGAAACTTGCGTATACATAGGCCTATAAACTTGATGCATGCATACATACGCACATAAACATGTTACATGCAAACACACTTATACACATTCGCATATACATAGCCTATATAAACTAGGTCCTTGCATAAACACCCACATTGACACAGGCACACATATAAACTCGCTGAATCCAAACACACCTTTACTCGCAGTACTTTATAGCCTACATATCAACTTGATGCACCTAAACTCGCATATCAATAAACTCATTGTATGTATAAACACCTAAATAACACTCGCGCAAACATACAAAATACAATTCACAAACATATATACAATTTATCACGAATGATTGCAAAGCTTATGAAATAGAAAGAATGCGATTAATAGAGGTATAACATCTGTTAACTAATGAAAATATATTATATAAAGCAATATAAAATATTATATAAATAGACTATATAAAATATATAAGAAAGAGTCACATTTGTATGTTAAACCCTTTAATTTTTTTGGTAATACATACACAAATATAAATGGACAGATAGGATGTCCAATATCTACAATTTCAGGGCTGATTTAAAGATTTACAAACCAACCTCTTTTCTATTGCAAATATTAATGTAGCCTATACCCTTCTTGGATTTTTATTATTATTATTATTATAATTAGTATTATTTTTACGATGTGGATATAAGATTCAGCATATACAAAAAAAAACGCTGATAAGAAGTTTATTTTTATCACGTTGGTCAAGCTAACCCCCACGAACAAGCTATATAAGGCATATATCAGATCCTCTGGACACTGCTTCTTTTCTTAATAACTTTATTTTACGGCGGCTGCAGCCATGGCATCCAGCGTTTTGGTGCATTAGCCTGTTTATTGGTGACAGGCAAACCCACTTAAAAAGTGCCTTCCCGTCCCCTACTGGACAAAAGTGTGTATCGTAACCCTTGACGAATACAGTTTGCCATTCAATAAAAAAACAAACATAAAAAAACTAATATTAAATAAATATATTTTATTCTAAATAATTACTTATGCAACCTTATATTTAGTAAACCCATTGCTTTCCAATGATTTAATTGCATAATAATTTTGCTGGAGCATTCCTTAGCATTATCTTTTTTATAATTTTTTTAAGCATAGTCTATTTTCATTATTCAACAGGTGTAATTTCTCCTTAATTATAAATTATTTTTTATATGATAAATAATGATCTCGTCCCTTTAAACTCAAATGACTTTTACGCTGAGAAGTTCATGCTCATACACATATCAAATCACTTGCATGTATTCCCAACTAATTGTATATATGTTTGTGAATTTTATTTTGTATGCTTGCACGAGTGTTATTTTGGGTGTTTATGCACGCATCGAGTTTGTATTCATATGCGATCGTTCATGGGCGCATATGCATAGATCAAGTTTATATGTAAATGCGAGTGTGTGTTTGCATGTAGCGAGTTTATGTGCGTGTGTATGTGGGTGTATACATGCATCAAGTTTAAATGCAAGTTTCATATATTTTGTACATCCAATAGCATAGGTGTATATGCGAGTAATTTATAGCGCCTCATAGCTATTGACCAATCGGCAGAAAAAGGGGCGTCTCCGTCTCATGCACGCCCACACGTTGTATTCCCGTTTTTTTGGTGTTCGTTTTTTGATCAAACGAATAAACGAATAAATACACCGTTTTTTGACTCATTATTTCGTTTTTGTTTTGTGCTTGTTTTAATTCTCCATTTGAGTTAAAAGCAGGATAACAGATGAGCTTTCGTGTTTTTTGTGCCTACAGAATGAACAGAAAAACGAAATATTGACTGTTTTTCTGGTGTTTCGTTTTCCAGAATAAAGGGAATAATCGAATGAACAGATGATACACGGACCAGGAACACAATGGCCAATCAGAGGCTGGAGTTTTCCTGCGTCCTCTGTTAAATGACGACGAATTGGGAGATTGAAATCCTAATGTGTTTGCTGCACACGCATGAGGAGAATATTCGACAATTGAATTTTCAACAAGCTCCACAGGCTGCTGTAGCCTTCCCTCATCATAAACCACAAAGATTCAACGTAAGGAGATCAATTTCATCAGGTTATTTACCGTATTATTCTCTTAATAAATATGAATCATTATACTTTAAATAACATAACTTTGTCACAAGATTGCAGCCCTACCCTGTAATGTAAGCATTTACTTAATGCCCAGCAAAAGTAGCCTATACAGTACGTAGTCAACATTTGAAGTGGATCAAAAAAGTGTTTCGACAGTTTTAGAACAACTTTGATAAAAGGCTTTGATCCACTTCAAACGTTGACTACAACATTTCATATGTAAACATATCATGTTTAATTCATTCGATTCAATTTATTATAATTCAACCACAGAATGCTTTTATTTAAATTGTTTATGAATTCCTGGTACAATGCATAGCTTCCAGTTTTGAAGTCATTGCTATTTTGACAATTTTTTAGATAATACATATTTTAAAGGCTCTTGTCCAATCAGCTCAGAAAATATATTAATTGAATATTCATTTGAACTTCTCAAAATTAATTATGCAGCTGTTTTAATCCTCCTTGTGTGATATTAAACTTCCTCTTCCTTTCATTCTAAATCAAATTCCAGTTCATCATCGGCCGGTGTGCACCGAACAGTTCAATTCGGATTCCAATTTTCCAGCTTCAGGATATGTGTCCTTAGCATCAGCACAGTGTGTACTGAGTCCTCCTAGGGAGAATCAGCGAGCCGGTTATGGACTTATGTATGGTGGAGTGTCAGCTGGGCTCAGGATGCATCCTTCCTCTGATGAGACTGGAGATGCTGACTCACTCCTACAGCTATAGTGGGTGATTAAAGTGTAATGCCATGTGTGCCACCTCCACATACTGCACATGCACACATACACACACGTACAGCCTGACTGGTCATGCAACAGAAACAAATCTCACACTCACAACTGCACATGTACAAAGCAAAGTAGTCATGCTGTTTTGTCAGGGTTTGTCAGAGAGTGTGCAACGCAAGATCAAACCGCAGCTGTAACTTTCCTGAAGGCCACACTTCTCTTCACGGTGAGTAACGCACATCGGTTAAGGACATGGCACACAATGTGTGGGGGCTCGTGAAGGATGTAGGCTGTTGGAAGAGGGACTAGGAGAGAGAGAGGCTATATTACCATTTATATGTCTTCAGTCTGGCTTTTTACTCTAAAGAACACGTCGCACAATTATTAAGAAAGAATGCGTGTGGTGGGTGGTCCCGACCTTGCTAATTACCACAGATTGCACACACCCTGTAACGACATATTTGCTAAAATGTCAGACGGGCCAAACGGAGAGTCTCTCACATATCACAAGCTCTGTAAAGACGCTGTATACTGTGGGAGAGGCTGTAATTAAAAAGCCAAACATGTTGTGTTGAACTTTATATGGGGATCTCAGTGTTCACGCCAGCGTGAGCCAATTTGGAGGGGTACATTTAATACCTCGCTCTCTGTTACCGAGTTTATGAGCTTGTCAAATGCTCGTCGGATTTTAGAGGCTGAAATAAACAGCATGCGTGAGTTCCAGGCCCTAATTACCTCTAAATGTCGGAGGATTTCAGAACACTTCTTTCGGTGTAAACTTCTGCCAAAGTTTTGTTTGAAAGGCCTGTCAGTTTTCTGATTTTGTATACCTCGTGATCAAAAGGATAACCACTTCCTTTAGCAGTTCAAAGAAAGGCATGTGATTGGTTGTGGTCTGCTTAGGTAACAATGATTTAGCCAATCACAGGCTTCCTCTGAAATAAATGTCTGGGAAAGGTTTGTTTGAAATGTCTGTCCGTTTCAAATTTCTGGAGCACATTCCAGAAGCTAACCATTTCCTTTAATGATTCAAGACAGGCCTACGATTGGCTAAAGCTGGTGTGGTAATGAACAATCCAATCACTGGCTTCCTCTGGAAGAAATGTCTGGGAATGGTTTGTTCAAAGGTTGGTTGGTTGTGCATTTCTGAAGCGTATTGTATAGAAGAGATTAAGAAGCTAAACATTTATTTTAGGGATTCGAAGACAGGGCTGTGATTTGCTGTGACCGATGTGGTAATGAAGATGCAGCCAATCACAGCCTTTCTCTGGAATGAATGTCCGAGAATTGTTTGTTTTAAAGATCTGTCCATTTCAGATTTCTGGAGCTCATTGTATAAAAGTGATCAAGAGTCAAAACATTTCTTTTAATGCTTTAAAGACAGGCCGTCACTGACTGTAGCCGGTGAAGTAACAGTAAACCAGCCAATCACCGGCTTCCTCTTGAAGAAATGTCTGGGAACGGTTTGTTCAAAGGTTGGTTCAATGTGTGTTTTTGAAGCATTTTGTATAGAAGAGATTATGAAGCTAAATATTTCTTTTAGGGATTCGAAGACAGGGCTGTGATTTGCTGTGGTAATAAAGACGCAGCCGATCACGGCCTTCCTCTGGAATGAATGTCCAAGAGTTGTTCGTTTTAAAGGTCTGTCCATTTCAGATTTCTGTAGCACATTGTATAAAAGTGATCAAGAGTCAAAACATTTCTTTTAATGATTTAAAGACAGGCCAACCACTGACTGCAGGCGGTGAAGTAACAGTAAACCAGCCAATCACCGGCTTCCTCTGGACTAAATAGTAATGGTTTGTTTGTAAGGTCTGTCTGTTTCAAATTTCTGGAACATATTGTATAAAAGAGATCAAGAATCTAGGCCTTTCTTTTAATGATTCAAAGATAGTCTGGTGATTGGCTGTAGCCAGCACTGTGATTATGGCACAGCCAATCACAGACTTGCTCTGGAATAAATGCCTGGGAATTGTCTGAACTGTCTGAATTTCTGTGTCTTATTGTATAAAAATAGTTTAGTGATTAAGAAGCTGACCCCTTTCTTTAATATCCACAATACAGGGTCGACATTGTTTGCAGCCGGATCAGTGATGATGACACAGCCAATCACAGCCCTACTTTGGAATAAACATCTGGGTAAGTTTTGTTTGAAAAGCCTATGTATTTCTGGATCTTGATTGTATAGAAGATCTTACTGTTAAAAAAAGGGAGATCAAGAGACTAAGCATTGTATTTGATCATTCAAAGACAGGACGGTGATTGGTTGTGGTTCCGAAATAAGGGTCAAAGAGGAAAAATGTTTTTTATTCATTTATTTTTTTTACCATGAATTACATAAGAACCCACTTAAATGTCATTTTTTATAACATTAGTATATAAACCAAAAATCGTGCATATTTAGAACAAGAATCATGTGATTAAATATTTAAAATGATTATATTTAAAGATCACAGTGCAGCTCCAAAATACAAATTCTAATTTAAATCTTTATTCTTTGTCACTCTTTTTCTAACCACTAGGTTTATATTTATATTTAAAATACAAGAAAATTTAGTATGATGGTTTAGTGTTTCATACTGTAAATTTTAATAAGTCAGGTTAGAATAAGTATTTATGTTTATGTAAATGTGTCTGTTGTGCTGAATAATGATGGAATATCACATCGCCTATATTTTGACATTTTATTTTCACAAAAAATATTAGAAACTTTAAAGTTAACTTTTTTACTTGCATTTAATATGCCTTCTATGTATATAATAATACTTAAGCAAATTTATTTTGTTGTTGACATGAAAATGCAACATTTTAACTAGGTTTCTGGATCATATTGTACAAAAGAGCTTAGTGATCAAGAAGCCAACCACTTCCTTCTTATTGATAAGAAAGAACTTAAAATATTACTTCACTTGTTGTCTGTCGACTGAAAACTGCAACCAAAAGCCACAGAATGTGAAATTGTATCAATTGTATCAATTTGTAAAAATAGCAGCAGGCAGTGCCAGTATCTCACCTTGTTCAATCAGTTTACATCACTGCACACCTAAAAAAATGGCGCCCCCTATTGTCCAAAATTAATGTAGATTTTCTTTTTGTCACAAGTTTTTATTCAGTGATCAAATAATCATAAACTCATCACAGGTTTCAATGATCATTTTCTTATATGTTCATGTGTTTTTTTTCTACTACATCATTCATGTTAAACAGGGTTCCCATGGGTCATGGAATTTCTAGAATATCATGGAATTTTAAGTCTATTCCAGAAATTCAAACTCAAGGATTTTTTTTTTTTCACTTTTAGATTTTAGTATCCATTTTTCAAAGCTGGAAATCACTTAAGTCAAATGTAGTCACCAGACTGTACCTGTTAATTAAGGCTAACATGTCAGGATAAAATACATTTTAGTAGCTTTGGCTTCAAAATGACTACTGCTAGGTGTTAAAAAGTAGATGACAGAAAAACTAAATGTCAAATTTGTAAAATTACTATTGAGCTATCAAATATGGGAGAGTGTACATCAGAGTAAGTACATCAGATAAAAAGATCCACTGTGGTTTTCGTACTGGCTATTAAAATCCTGCAAAATGATATTCAAGCTAAAATCCTTTTAATATTATGCAAAGCACAACCACAGCCTGTTTTTTAGTTAATTATAGGTCATGGAAATTTATATTTTTAGACAATGAAAGTCAGGGAATTTGATATTTGCCTTAGAGTGGGAACACTGGATAAATCAATCCATACAAGTCTTGGGCTCCTTTTAGCATCCACAATACAAGGCTGGCTTTGGCTATGGCCGGTGTGTTGGTGATGACACATCTGTCACGAGGCAGCACCATGTTTCTTCTCGTCCCTGTGGTGGTGACCTGCCCCCCCACCACATGCCCACCCTTAAATGCAACCCACTTAGAGCCGGGTTTCTCTCTCTCTCTCACACACGCCGGCTCTGCCCACTTCACTACATAGAGAGAAGGAAAATAATAACTTCATTATAGATCTGCCTCAAAAGGTTACCCTACAGCTCACCTACACCTATTCCATCTCCCACACTCTCAGCTGAGCTTATTATGTGTCGATGCTTCACACTTATAGTTCTGCATGCACTGCCATGTGGTTGCAGTACATTTGTCTCATGTATATCCTCCTCCTAAATAGCCTCACCGGTCTGAATCCATTATTGACATTTTCTGTAATAAAACGTATGGTTGGCAAAGAGCTATAACGTGATTCTAAGTCACATTTGAGATGTTTTGAAAAGGCTGTATTGGAATGACAGTGGTGTGGACTTTACTGAATGCCTGTACAGCCTTGACTAACAAAAGCTATACGTACATGTATGTATGTGTAGCTATAAATTTAAACTCTGTGTCTTTCCTATCCCACAATAATGCATTCTTTTATCTATTAATGAACTTATTCATGGGTCAAAGATTAAAAACGTCACTTCAAAAAATTTCTTAGATTTTATGTTCGTTTTTTCTGAGCAAAAAATAATGAGGATCACTTATTTTTATGATGGTTTGCAGCCCTTACATCAATACCACATGATGTGCAATCATGTTAAAATGTGAAACAAAAATGGAACACGTAAAACACAAAAGATGTGTAGCTTTGGAGCTCTTTCATGTGAAAACATTTTTGATCATGTGATCACTCCAAATGTCCCAAAACCATAAACTCTGTGATTTTTGGTCCAATTTTGAGCCAAATTCAGACCACATGGGAAAGCTAGGTTGCTGCCGGAAGTGGTGTTAGTGAGGCCAGCAGGGGGAGCTCAACCTGCGGTCTGTGTGGGTACTAACGCCCCAGTATAGTGAAGACTCTATACTGCTCAGTGAGCACCGTCTTTCGGGTGAGACATTAAACCGAGGTCCTGACTCTCTGTGGTCATTAAAAATACCAGTTTAACCCCGGCATTCCTGGCCAAATTTGCCCACTGGCCTCTGTCCATCATGGGCTCCTAACCATCCCCATATCATAATTGGCTTCATCACTCTGTCTCCTCTCCACCAATCAGCTGGTGTGCGGTCTGGTGCAATATGGCTGACATTGTGTCATCCAGGTGGATGTTTCACACTGGTGGTGGATGAGGAGATTCCCCCCAATGTGTAAAGTGCTTTGAGTGTCCAGAAAAGTGCTATATAAATGTAAGGAATTATTATTATTATTATTAAATTTCAGCTTTATTCGTTGTTTGTGTTGTGCTCTGTTCATGCCGTGTTTAGAGGGAATGGAGAGGTGATTAACCTCTCCCGATTGTCAATCAGATGGTCAGATGATTTTTGTTATCATTTTCGTTGCTTATTACACACACAGAGATGCGCAGCAGCATTCAAACAACTTAAAATATTAAAGGATTAAAATGTAAAAGATCATTATTGTCTACCTAAATATGAAAACCGCTATCTCCTTTTACACCTTCTTGCCCTCAGGGGGCTTTGGTGGAATTAATGGTCTGCACGCATGCTGAATCCTCACGTACGAGCAGATTTGTTTCTTCTCTTATAAAGTGTATGCCATGTAAATAGCAAAACCACTTGGTGCGACCGTAACTTGCTCTTAAAGAGAAATATAGATGAGACTCTGATTAGTTTTATGCATGCTTTGCCCAAAACACAGCCCTAACTAATTAAGTAAATAATGACAACCCATTTAGAACCATGCGCCAAGTGTGCCAACCATTTTTTCAGTCCTTAAAATAGTAAAAGTGGATTCAGACACACCCAAAGTGCACCTGCGGCATGCACTTACCATTTGCTTAGATCTTTAAAATAGAGCTCACTAAGGTTTGGAACCATGAAAAGTTGACTAGTAGTGAGTAAAGCTTCATTTTTGGGTGAACTATCCTTTGATGCATCTCAATGTGAACTATATTGCAGGGCTTATAAATTATAAAGGGCTTATAAAGGTATTATAAAGTCTTATGTATGAGAAACATACCAGAATTTACATTTATTAATTGAAAATCACAAAGACAAATAATCAAATGAAAGAAGATTTAAACCTACATGGCAAGTTTTGGATGGCATTCTGGAGATATCAGCCATAAAGCCAATGCCAGAAAACTAATGTTTTTGTATTGGTTCCCATGGCAATGGAAGGGTTGCCCTGAAAAATATCAGTGAATGAATTAAACAGTTGTACTGAATAATCAGACAATTAACCTTGAAACATTTTCCGACATAGTGTGTAACAGGTGACAAGAGTGCACCAAATATATTCATTTAATGTAATAGAGAATAAAATCGAGGAAAGCCCAATAAGGCTATTTTGAACAAGAAGCCAGTTTGGTTTCATTAGATTTGATTGTTTTCCTAAGATGGTTTAATTTATTTTTGTCATACTGTAATTCAAATGATTTGTATTCAGTGCACTCACTGGCCTTATTGTCCTTACCCTAGCAAGACAAGTTATAAGTTTGACATTTATTTACATCTTTTTGCATTGCTTTTTAACAAAAACACTGTCAGTAAGAAAGTTCTTCGGGGCATACTGTTTACATTTAAATACAAAGCTTCTCCTTTACAATTGATAGCATTATGTTCCCCGGGCAAGGGCTGTGTGCCATCCTGTTGTCACGTTTAAACAAGACTTCACTCACAGATATGGGAGTATTGGATGTTTTTTCCCAGTTTCAATGACCGTGCAGTGATAAACAATCCAAAATCCCACTCCAACCTTTGATAATTAAGGACTGTCACGCATGCTTGACCGCATGGGGTGCTCTCTGTTTTGCTCTCTTTGTTCTGGATGTTGATGTGTAATCAGCCACATCAGAGAACGCTATGGGCCAACCAGGGGGGTATGTGCCATATGTCCTCTGCCAGTCTCTTCAGGTTCCTCTGTGAGTCACAAAACTGGACCACACATTTCCCTCCACTGCTTTGTTGTATTGTACAGTTCTAAACTCTCATCAATGCTTTCCAGGAGATAATCACAAATGAGCTCTGCAACGTCACAGTTGGAGATTGCTAGATTATAACGCTTAGCAAAACAGGTGTTGTTCATTTATTTATATTCAGTGCCATGTTGATGTGCAGTTCGTTCTACAAAGCTGTGGAGAAGAAACAGCACGTGTAGTCTGCAGACTTGAACAGTTACACTGACTATTTAAAAACTGACAGAATGGCTCCATGTACCTTATTTCCAGATATAAACATATTTTAATAATGTTAGCTGTAAAGTTGTCAATAAAATTTAAAAAGTGCAATGTGAGGAGACTTTTATATACATATTAGTTGTAGATTTTCAGATGTTGGTGTTGCGCTCAATATTGTAGGAAGGTGAATGTGACCTAGCAGGAGCAGGGTTTAGGCAGACAAAATGATTGGAGTTCTGAAATGTCACCAGAGAGAAATATGCCATTTTTACCAGAAGCCCCAGTTATTAAAGGTCTTTTTGTCTGGGTGTGAAATAATTTCAAACAGAAACCATCTGAGACTTACATTTAGACTTACTAGAAACTGTATTTTGGTTATTCTTAATGAATTCATAGCCTATAGCATCTGCATATCTGCATGCTTGACTATTCACATGGTGCTGTTGTGTATTAAAGTTTATACAATATATACATATATACTTACATAAAATAACACAATACACGATAGATGACACGGTGGCTCAGTGGTTAGCACTGTCGCCTCACAGCAAGAAGGTCGCTGCTTCGAGTCCCGGCTTGGCCAGTTGGCATTTCTGTGTGGAGTTTGCATGTTCTTCCGTGTTCGCGTGGGTTTCCTCCGGGTGCTCCGGTTTCCACCACAGTCCAAAGACATGCGGTACAGGTGAATTGAATAAACTAAATTGGCTGTGGTGTATGTGTGTGAATGAGTGTGTATGGGTGTTTCCCAGTACTGAGTTGCAGCTGGAAGGGCATCTGCTGCGTAAAACATATGCTGGATAAGTTGGCGGTTCATTCCGCTGTGGCGACCTCTGATGAATAAAGGGACTAAGCCAAAGGAAAATGAAATGAAATGATTCTTGTCCAGTGTGGAAGCATTAAAAGTGTCTAAGATGCAAAATTGTTGCATGCAACAACCAAGAGACGGTTTAGACTGCAAGTCACTGATGAGAGGATGAAGGATGTCTATGTATGATGACTGAAATCACTAATTACACCCTACAAAATGTTATGTATTCAAATACATGCAAAAATTGCATGTGTTTTATTAGTGCTACACAAGTTTGGTTTGCTGCGTGAAATGCTGGACACTCATAGCTTGTTATTCAGGGTTCAAAGTGCGTAACCTAAATGCTAACCACGGGCTTAAATCCTGGGGGGGATAGGGGGGACATGTCACCTACTCCACACACACACACGCACGCACGCACACACACACGATTCAGGTGTACGGCTGCGGCTCAGTTAATGTTGAACTCCAGTAAGTAGGGTATTTTATTCACTTTAAATAAAGCGATTCTCTTTAATGTAGTTGATGCAGACTCGTTCATAAATTAGTTGCGGCAAAAATGCTGATTACCGATGTAATTGTCCATGAATCTGCTGTATTAGCGATTAAAATATTACTTATCTAGTTAACGTTAGCTTGTTTACAATAGCTTGTTGCAAAGTGCACTGCAACTAATGCGCCAAAGCTGTTTCCCATGCATTATTTCATTTGTGACGACTTGGCATAATGTTAACTTAGCATTAACGGCCACAATTAGCATATTGTTTAGCTGTGCATTTGCTAAATGAGCACTGTGCTACGTCTGAACTGACCTCACTGTATTTTTTTGTATAATCAATTTCTATTCTGTTCTTAAGTGACTTAATTAATTTGAAAAAACTTTTTAAACATTTTTTTAATTCCTTGTTTTTATTGTTGTGATTATTTTTATGATAGTTTTTACGTTCTTTATGTAAAGCACTTTGAATTACCATTGTGTATGAAATGTGCTACAGTATAAATAAACTTGCCTTGCAGTGTCATGGACTAGATAAAATGACAGAAAAAAGGATGTGTACATAAGTTGACGTGGACATAAGATAATTTTTCAGTGCACCTAAACGCCAAGTACAAAAAGTTCACATATTAAGGCAATTTGGCTTTAAGAATGGGTGCTTATGAAAATACTAATGTCACAATATTAATCACAGGCAAAGGAGACAGAAATTATTGTGGGACAGGCAGAGCAGAGTCAATCAGATGTACAGTGTCAGGTAAGTGTGTTGTGCTTTTATTGAAGGGATAATGACAGAATTCTTTTGGGGGTGAACAATTTCTTTAATGTTTTCCGAGTTGTGTGCTGTTCAGCAGATGAACCTCAGGCTCACCAATTTACAGTATGATTTGTCAATTTAACAAGTGTAATGTAAACAAGTTAGTTATTATGAGTATGGAAAACGTCTTTTCCTGCATTTATTCTGCTTCAGGAGTCAGTCTGTTGACTGTAAACAACATAACAAACAATGCAATAAATAGTTTTGAAGAAAAATTTGCTTTGTCATTGAACCTGAGAAAAACTTTGAAAATGACCATAATGACATAGTCTCCATGCCATAATTATAATGATGGAAGTTTTTAACTGTGGGGACATATCTTTATGAGTACAATTTGACTGTATTATTTGTGTCTCCTCCTCATGAGAAATTTTATATTTATTGTTTCCCCCTACTGTTAAATGTATTTTACGCCCATGATGCTAACATATCCTTACAGCTAGATATTTGCCATTTTTAACACAGATATCACTCTGCATGTAAACGCATCAACCTACTTTCAAGAGTTCACACTTAGCTGATGATTAATAATAAAGCGTATTTGGCATGCTGTCCCGGGAGAGAGCCCTGAGCTCAGGATATCCTCGAGCCCGGGGCTCCCTCCAGTTAGAAGGGCGAGAGGGAAGTTTGAGCTCAGGTAGGTCTCGAGAACTCCCCCGCTGTGAACGTACTTGAAATATAACTGGCTAAGAGTATGTTTGAAGATGCTACTTGGAGTAGTAATTTACTTATGTTGTATGTCTTTGGACGGTGGGAGGAAACCGGGGAACCCTGGGGAAACCCGCGCAAGCATGGGGAGAACATGCAAACTCCGCACAGAAACGCCGACCGGCCCGGTGGGAGGCCGAACCAGCGGCGTTCTTGCTGTGAGGCAACACTATGCTATTCACTGGGCCGCCATGCCGCCCCATCAGGAGAAGAGGAGTAGTAGGGGTGGAAGGGGGGATTCTTCAAGACGAAGATGACTGGAGTGGAAATCTCTGGTTACTTATAGTGTGTCGGTAGTCATCTGATTGGTGTAATATGCGGAGCTGATGCGGTACCAGCCGTGTTTAATCATAAGCACGTGATCCTCCCGAAATTAGTTTATATATAAACCACACTTTAAGAGTTCACACTTAACTGATGATTAATAATAAAGCGTATTTGGCATGCTGTCCCAGGAGAGAGTCCTGAGCTCAGGATATCCTCGAGCCCGGGGCTCCCTCCCGTTAGAAGGGCGAGAGGGGAGTTTGAGCTCAGGTAGGTCTCGAGAACTCCCCAAAATCCTTTTAGCTCGGGACAGCAGCCACGTATTGAAGAACCCCCCAAAAGGCGAAGATCAATGCTATATCCGGCTGCTGGATATAAAATTGAAAGAGGGAAGAGAGGCTCCTGCAGGAGCAAAGTTGGAAACAGGCTCTTTGAGAGAGTCTGAGTATGGGCTTGGGAGGGGCTGTGATTGACTCCGTGGGAGTCGGACTCGGGGGAAGCTCCTGCGGGGGTCGGAGCCAGGGTGGGTAGGCAGTCTCCTGTGGGAGTCGGGGTAGGTTTTTGGGTGGTGAGGACTCCTCACTTACCCCTTCTTTGGGTGGAGCAGGGGGGTCGTAACTCCGGTGGGAGTTAAACTCGGGGAGGCTCCGTGGGAGTCCGAGTTTTTAGAGGAGTGGTGGCCTATGCGGAAAGAAGAAAGAGTAGCGGAGGAACTCAATGCTAGAAAGAGGGAAAAAGTAGCGGAATAACTCGACGCTGAAAAAAGAAAGTAGCGGAGTAACTCGACGCTAGAAGGGGGTTGAGAGTTAGAGATGGGAAGAGGAGAAGGGCTGGAAAAAGGGGGGGTGGAGGAAAGAGGGGCAGCATTTGACGGTGGAAGGAAGGGAAGGAGATGCGGAGGAACTCGACGCTAGGAAATAGAGAACAGGAGATGCGGAGGAACTCGACGCTAGAAAAAGTAAAGAGAGATATATATGTTGGCCGGGGCGGGTGGGGCTGTGTGATTGACTCCGGGGGAGTCAGAGCTCTGGGGGCAACTCCGTAGGAGTTAGAGCTGTAAGGTTGGCCTCCTACAGGAGTTTGGGACAGGGAGGGGGCGGTGGAGACTCCTGTGGGAGGTGGACTGGGCGGGACTCCTGGGGAGTCCTAGCTCGGGGAGACTCCGGGGGAGTCAGAGCTTGTGGAGTGATGGCTTATGCGGAAAAAAGAAAAGAGTAGCGGAAGAACTCAACGCTAGGAAGAAGGGGAAGTAGCGGAGCAACTCGACGCTGAAAAAAGAAAGGTTGGGGTCCTGCAAGAGATGGTAAAAAAAAAGGGAGGGGGCAGTGGAGGCTCTTGCTGCAAGCGTGGCGGGTGAGGGGGTGGCTGGGGAATGGGCTTGGCGATATTAAATTCGGCTAATAACAAAATATGTAACTGGGAACTGGAAGATTGCTTGAGGGTGAGTGTAAACTCGCCGCAATCTACCTGGCGTTCTGCCGTGGGAGGTGTAATGGGTGACAAGAGTGTGATGAGGTCGATGTCGGCACCTGATAGAATCTGGTTTCTTGCAGCATGGGAGACTTGGGGAGGTTCCAGGGCTGGAGCGTTGTGTGGCGGGGGGAGGGGTGTGGCTGTCGAAAGGGTGAATGGGGGGCGTGAGACGGAAGCTAGTGCCGGTATGGTGGCGTACTGGGTAGGGTCAGTGCTAGTGAATGCAGGGGGGAGTGCAGAAGGGGGAAAGAAGGAAGGATGGTTAGGTTGGGTGGTTAAAGACTGAAAAGGGATGGAGCATGAAGCAGAGGGTTGGGGAGGGAGGGTAATAGCTTGGGTTTGGGAGAGGGCTGGAGGAATAGGGTTAGAAGGAAGGAAGTGGGTAGCTAAAGTGGACGGAAGGTTAGGGCTGTTTGGAGAGCTAGAAAGGGGGGCTGGAGGCCAGGAAAGAGAGATAGAGTAAGGTTGGGGAAGACGAGGATGGGAACTGTAGTCCATTTGGTTGGAGTCCTGTAGGTTGGTGTTGGGTAATGTAGTTTGTGGAGCTTGGGATTCCTGGGGGCGTGGTCTAGCAGGAGTACGCCGGGGGATGTGTTTAGTTTTGTCTTTTCTTTTTCCTTGTGAAGAATATGGAGTGTGACGGGAGCTGGATTTCCTGGTGGTTTCTCTTGCTGGTGATGTGAGGAAGGGGTGGGAGTCTGATGTGGCGTTGGAATACAGTTTGAGGAGTTCCGGTTTATTGAGGGATCGTGGAGCATGGATGCCGAGGTCTGAGAGGTGTTTCCGGAGTTCCGTGACTGTGATCCTTTTTGTCGGGTGGATGAAGGAGGTGGCAGATGCGTATGATGAGGTAGGTGAATTAGTTTGTTGTCTTGGTGCGGAGGGAGATGGGGATCCTGTTTGGTGGAGGCGAGCGGAAGTGGAGCGGGTCATTATTCTGCCTCTAGTAGAAGCCTCGGGCTCAAGCATTGAGCTTCGCGGGGCTGTGTGATGGTGAGGAGCCGCGGGCGTCTCGGGCGGAGCGGGGTGGTCCTGTGGGTTGTTCTCTGGATAGTTGTAGTTGCTGGTGTTGTTGTTGTTGTTGTTGTTGTTGTTTTCCATTTTGAGGCGGCTGGTAGGTTTGTCGAGTGGTCTGTTGTTTAGTCTGCAGTTGCTAGCGTGATTGCGGATGGAGCTTCTTCAAGACGAAGATGACTGGAGTGGAAATCTCTGGTTACTTATAGTGTGTCGGTAGTCATCTGATTGGTGTAATATGCAGAGCTGATGCGGTACCAGCCGTGTTTAATCATAAGCATGTGATCCTCTTGAAATTAGTTTATAAATAAACCACACTTCTTTCGGCTTATTAGTACATATATAAATCTGGCATGAATGGCAAATGGGGCGGTGCAGTGGGTAGCGCTGTCGCCTCACAGCAAGAATGTCGCTGGTTCGAGCCTCAGCTGGGTTCTGTGTGGAGTTTGCATGTTCTCCCTGTGTTTGCGTGGGTTTCCTCCGGGTGCTCCGGTTTTCCCCACAAGTCCAAAGACGTGGTATAAGTGAATTGGGTAGGCTAAATTGTCCGTAGTGTATGTGTGTGAATGAGAGTGTATGGGTGTTTCCCAGTGATGGGTTGTGGCTGGAAGGGCATGCGCTGCGTAAAATATATGCTGGATAAGTTGGCGGTTAATTCCGCTGTGGCGACCCCAGATTAATAAAGGCACTAAGCCGAAAAGAAAATGAATGAATGAATGAATGGCAAATGATCTACCTTACACTAAGAAACACCCCTAAAAGAAAATGACACTGATGTAAAATATATGTTTATTTGCATTAGGTTATAAGATGGAATAATTTACACAGCGTAATGCTCACTACTCTCGAGTACTCTTAGAGAGGCTACTTTTAGTCATACTTTGAGTACTATTTCGAACAGATATTTTTACGCGCACTACATTTTTTGGCAAGTAATGATACTTTTACATGAGTATGATTTTATTTCAGTACTCTTTCCACCAATTAATGGTAGACAGGTCCTTATGGGAACCCCTATGGAGTGATGTGCTCAGAGCTCATGACAGACGTGACAATCATAACAGGTGCACCTGATGCTCACTCTTAGTTAATGTGTGATATCACAATCATGCCAGGAGAATGTTTGCCTGGAGCTCTTTGAATGACTGTATAAAAGACACTCACACTGACGGTAACTCAAGACCGAATGACCCTTTTCCAGGTGCCAGTGAGTGAGTTTGAGTTTGCGGTTGGTTAAACGGCTGTAGAGTCTGGCTGTAAATCTGCGGCGAGTGACCAGGTGTAATATTCTCATGCTCTTCGGCAGCAGTTTGTGTGTTGTGGTTGGACGGATGGTGTCTGAGTCAGCGGTGTGGTTTTATTTGAGCTCTCTTTCAGCAAATAACGAACCGCTTTTATTCCCTTCAGACATTCTCCATGCGCTTCTTACTGGCAGTGTAGGCACATATGCTGGTCTTGCAGATGCATAGAAGGGAATGGGTACACTTTGATCCTCCAAACCTGTTCTGCAGGAAGGTCTCTGGCACCATATGTTTTTTTTATCACAACTTAATTTTGGCAACATATGCAGTGTGTTTTTCTTCAAATACAATTTTAGTGGTTCATTCAAATGTAGTTACAACTGAATGTGGAGATAATTCCAATATGCGAAGTCAACAGTGTCCCTGTATGAAGACATTATGAAGTGAAAACGCACTGAATTAAACAGTTTTTAACAGTCTAATGCAGATCACAGTTTGGTAGAGTAAAAGTGAAAATAATAAATATTGAATAACAATAATACAATCTGAGTCAGAGCAGGCTCTTATTTGCTCATTTTCTGAATCATTCACGCTTAGTGTCATTAAGCAAAGAGCATCTTGTCATTTGAGTCTTTTGAACTTCATCACAATAATGGTGAATCAGAGGCAAGAGGCACGCGCGCACAATGTAATATCAAACATTCATATCAGATTCTCATTTTCTTTGGATTTACTGGATTTATTAGGTACGGTTTTGAGTTAAATGTTAATATTTGCTTTATTCTATATGAGTCTGATTATATTTCTTCCAAATTTCAAATAAACACATTTATAGCTTTTTTTTGGTCAATTGGTCAAAAGTTTTTTGTTGTGTGTTTGAAAATTCCACCAGATATTAATTTCTTACATTCGAAATTGGTATTGTGTTGTCTAAAAATAAATATATGAACTTTAAGGTATAACGTTTTGTTATTTTAATTAAAAAAAAAAAAGAATTCTAAATGGCATTTTTATTGGAATAAATGTCATCAGTCTTGTCCTGAGATGGACTCCACAAGTATCTTTCAAAATATTATAGTGTCTATAAAAATATTTAATATATTAATATATTAAAATATATTAATAGGTGTCTATACAAATATTTGAAATATAAGAAAGAACATTTATGCATTGAAATCGATGATACCATGAAGAACCTTTAACATTCATAGAACCTTTCAATTGGACCAAACATTATACAAAGTGTAAAAGCTTTATATTATTAAAATGCTCACACTAACAACGTTGTTCTTTAAAGAACAATTCTCTGTAAGGTTCTTTGAAGAACCTAAAATGGTTCAGTGGGATTGCTGTGAAAACACTGTTTTTGAACCTTTATTTTGTAAGTGTATAGTTTGTTTTTAGATTTTCTTGCTGGTTTGAGATATGTAAATTATATGTGAGTTTGGCAGGTTTCAAGTAGACAGGACTTGGTCTTGGATGGCCAAAATAGCTACCTGGAGATATTGCAAGCATGGTCTAAGAGAGACTTGTTTAAAGGCACTTTGGTTTACATCATATTCATAAAAGTCAAAGTTACCTGCAATGTTATGTGTAACCACATATGGGCAATAGAGAGTCCAGACACATTACGGTGATGCCAAAAACTAGCAGCGATGGCTCCATCTGGCCTACAAATTTGCATCTGAACACTTCAGATACTACAGCCAATAGAAAAGTTACTGTGCTTAGCCAGACTTTTAGACTCATGCCATAAGTTCAGGACTTCATAGCATATTTCATTGCCTAAGGACCACCTCGAGGCTGTTTGACTGAAATGTAAAGCAACCAATGATGTGTGCTAGAGTATATGTCATAACTACATGTCTTCTAATCAAAATTTTAGATGCACCAAACATAATAATTCATACATTAAAAAAAAAAAAACAATACTTCCATTGTACATTTCAGAAAAGATGTCCAACCACACTACATGACCAAAAATGGCATTTGAGAATCAAAAAGGTTACAGTCCTGGGGTGTCATTTATAAAACTTTACATAGAAACCTTCCTAAAAGTGAACGTATGGCAGAATGCATTTTAATTTATTTATTACTTATTATAGCTCATATGATGATTTAAAGTGGTTCAATTAAGTCAATATTTAATTTAAACATGTTTACTTAGATTTTACTTGCAGCCGCACACATTCTCCTGCCCATTTTTTTTATAGATTACAACCTTTGCGTTGGAAGTAGCGAACACACATTTATAAATTAAACCCTGAAGAGTTAAAGAAATAATCACTTGTCGCATCTGTACACTTTTCACTCTAGTTCCATACCTTCATCCAAAGCAGCTGTAAAAGAATGCAAATTCGCCTGAGCCCTGCTGTTCCTCACATTAGAGCGCATATCAAAGTATCAACACACAAATGCGCCTGAAAGTTAATAGTATTGTGTTTCGCATGCAGTGCTGCGAGGATGACTCAGACTTGTAAGAGCATTACTATGGCTGGATTTGGCTGCCAATTAAAATGCCCATGTGTGTGAGCAATGTGTGGGTTGGTGGGGCTGCGCTCTTTCACACAAGCGAAGCCTCAGGGGATCATTAATCTAAAGCTAATAAGAGACCTGGTAATTGGGGATGTGGTTCTGTGTGTTTTGCGAGCAGGTGTAATAATCATAATAGAAAGACAGGCTTAATCATCAAAAAAAAAAAAAAGGACACCGGTAGGCAGCCTTTAGGGAACGAGTTGATTAATTAAAACGGTACCATTTCCATGTGATCTATTTCTGTGTATGTGTACTGATGACACGGGTCATTTTATTTTCACCATATGACCAATCTGCCCGGCGTGACGTGTGAAAACGGTGGTGTTCTCCATCAACACCTTCATTACTTAGCCTGCGTGATATGGCCGCCCACCCTGCATGCCTCTGTGAGTGACTCTGATTGGTGAGGAACAGGCCATGTGTGGGCAGAGAGGTGTCATTCTCATATTAGTGGCCCTCACACTGTGTGTACCTACACCCTGCCGTCCATCCATGTCTCAGGGATGATGATGATAATGATGATGATGATGGTGGTGGTGCCCACATAGTGTGGTCAAGGAATGTTTCATCCACCGAGCCACAGATATAGAAGTGCGATGCGCACAGACGCATTCGTGCATGCTCGACGTTAGGGACGCGCAAAGTGGTATAAACACACGTACGCCGCAGGCACCCACGTATGCAGACATCCTCGAGCTGAGCTGCCCACACATCTCTCTGTATCAATAAGCGCTCATCTGTGGAAAAGAGATAAAGTGAGGTAAGAGGGGATTCCTTCTGCGTAGTCTCTTTCACAACTTCTGCTCTCCACACCGCTGTTAAAAAGCAGGGGGTGGGAGGTGATACTCTTCTTGGCGCAGTGATGTCACAGCGAACGCTTAAGGTGACATCAGAACATTTCACGAGGGTTATTTGTATGGATCTTATGTATTATTGTTAAAGGGTCGTGAAACCCCTGTTTTTTTTTTGTTCAAATCTACCTCCGAATTTTTGGGAAATAGCTGTAAGCACAGAAGGCAAAGGAGTGGTGTGACGGTGCAAAGCAGGAGAGAAAGTCTGTCAGTCGCCCATTCTGACTTAGAGTGCTTATTTTAAAAATTGTAAAATTTAGAAACACATATACCTGCTTTGAAGGGACAGAAAAGTCCTCTGGCACTTGAGCGTTTCAAAGTCATGTCTGTAAGCTTTTTAATGCTGCATCATGATGGATCAGCTGATAGATGCGAATTTCAAACGCTCCAGTGTCTGTGAAGCGCTCTTGTAAACCGGTGATCTGTTGAGCATGTGAACACAATGGCCAATCAGCTGTGTCCAATAATCCTCTCAGCAGTGCTCAAAATGCAAGCAGGAAATGCTGCTATCGTCGCATTTATCATACATTTCAGTACAAACTCACAGAAGTTGGTACTTTGTGTGAGGTCTCACAGCTTGAACAAATAATTCACAAGAAGCTCTTCTCATAGGATAAGAAAACTTAGTCTCATGAATAATAATTAGACACCAACACATCATCAAAGTACTCACAGTCCTATGTTACATCCCCCCCAGTGACGCTCTTCAATATAGATTTTAAACCTGGAAGATGAAATTAGAGGGTAAAAGCTCAAAATAAGCCAGCTATTCCCAGTAATTAAAGCTAATATGTGCAAATTTTGTCTTAATTGATGTTTAATACACATAAATGTTAATATCTCAGAAAATTTAGTCAAGGGTTTCATGACCTTTTGAAGAAAGAAGAAATTATTAACCCTGAATTATGAATCCAGACCAGATGTCATAAAATTCAGTAATTATTAAAAGCATTATTTTATGCTACTTCTATACTACTACTTTTTTCAGCTGTCACTGTGATGGTACCTTTAAAAAAAACCCACTTTTGTAGATACTAATATGTATATTTTAGGTATTAATTTCGGTACATTTGCGTACCCTTTCTGAAAGTACTGGTACTGGGTACACGTAGGTACTGCCCCAGTGACAGCTCTCATACCCATTTCTGAGAATGTAGGGTTTTGGTAGGAGAAGACTTTAATAAAACCCAATAGGTGTCATGTACAAGTCATGAAATAAAACAACAAGAAGCCACAGGAGGTTTTTACAGCCCACTATCAGCTCAAGTCCCATTTATTTGGAGGTGACCTATCCATTTGGAGCTGGCTCCTATCTCTTTTAACTCAAATGGCCTCTAGTCACCAGATCTCAGTCCAATAGAGCACATTGGTTTGTGGTGCAATGGGAGATTCACAACATACAAATTTTAGCTTACAAACCAATTGTGTTGCTGTTATGTCAATGTGGAGCAAAATCTCTGAAGAATGTTTCTAGCACCTTAATAAACATTAGGTGGTGTGGTCATGAATAATTAAGGCAGATTTAAAGGCAAAAGTGGGTCCAACCTCCAATTAGTAAGGTGTAGCCTACCCAATAATGTGGCAGTGAACACTTAAACTAGTCAGGCCACTATTTAGTGACTTGTACCAAAATAAACCAACAACCAAAGTCTGGTTTATTTGTACTAAAGATAAAGAAACCACGACTGACATAAGTCAATGAAGAAACATTTTACTTGTGTTCAGATTTCTTGGATTTTTGAACTCACACAATGGGACGCAGATGAGACTGACACTGTGGAACTCATTTAACGTCCACCTGTTTCCTATAAACTTTTCATTACCTCTGCATAAAACGTGCGTCTGTCCAAAGCAGCGATGTCCACAGCTGACAAGCAGAGAGGTGATGAGTCTTCACCCTGAAAGCGCATTTTAATCCGCGCTGCTCCCTCTGGAGTCTGGGAACCTGTTACAGAGAAGTGTGAGGTTACACACTTGCAAATACTCATGGCAAACCCAAGAATACAACTGTCTGACCTCGGAAAAAGTGCACACGCTCCGTCCGGAAAGTCGAATAGAAAATGTGCTGGCCACATGCACTAAACAATGTAAATGCAAGTCATAAACAAGCCCATTTCCTCAGTGTTTCCAGAGCAGTAGGCTGTGTCAGCAAGATGATAGGCTAATGTGCATCCCATGTGACAATCGTTTCAGATGCTTTGATGTGATAACTAAACAAACTTTCACATGAGAGTCGCAGTAATGCCTTTGGCTATCGTGGTGCAATGGGAGAGCGAGACAAAACGGAGCAGAATTAACTAGGAATTTAATGCGGCATTTGAATTCCCCTTGATCTTCCGTGGCTCCTGTCGCTTCTTTCCTATATGTGAGTCATAGAGGCATCAGAGGACGGTTCTTCCATCAATAGGCTTTTTCATGTTGTGGGATGTTGACGTCCACCAGCCTCCTACCCACCTCTAGATCAAGGTGACCTCTGGGGCACAAACAGCTGCTCCCCTGGTGTTTAGTTCGTCATGACGGTGACAAAGCAGTGCACCTCCGAAACTTCTGTGTTGCTGGCTTTTTTTCTGCCAATGCAAAACATACAAATGAAATTGATTATGTGAAATGCATCTATATTGAAGAGTTCAGATGAAAAAGGCTTTGTTTATAATAGGTTTATAACTTTCTTTTAAAATAAGCATTTTTTTTCTCAGCCTCCTACGTTCATGTTTAGTTATTTCACTTTAAATGCAATGAAAAAAACTATTCATCTCGATAAAAGTGAAATTACTGAACACACGGGAGCCTAAGAAAAATGCTCATTTGAGAAGAAAATTTCAGATGGCACTTGCAGGCTTTTAGATGTGAACTCTTCATATATATATATATATATATATATATATATATATATATATATAT
>CAIGQV010014432.1:1369302-1380328 GCA_903798115.1 Danio jaintianensis
ATATATATATATATATATATATATATATATATATATATATATATCACACTCAGGCACACATACATACAACATTTTAGAGCTGTTTACAATTTAACTATATGTATGGAGAAGGGTACAATATAAAAAATAAAAAAATTTCTGCACTATTGTTTTTGAAAAATTAAAAAATATACTGCACAAATGCCAAAATTACCTCATGTATCATCAAAATAACTAAAAAATAGGTATTATTTATGCAAGGCTAGTATTTCATGACGTCACTTAGTTACACATTGAGTACAAACACTATGCACATTTTTGTAGTTTTGCTCAGTTTTTTGTTACACTGAGATGTGAATTTTCAGGCCCGAAAAACTGTGTTGTTGGATAAATGATTTACATTTTTTTCTGGTGTTAAATTGTCCCCTGCTTATTGCAGTAGCCACATCCTGAACCTTCTCAATTGGTCAAGCTAGAAAGTGATTAAAAAATGAGCAGATCACTTACAATATTTTGATGCGAGAGGCTCAGTGTTTGCACTTTTGGGAGAGATAGATTTATAAATGCCATACTAGTAGAAAACTGGGTTCAAAAAATTTATTTTGACACAAAATAATGTCAAATAACTGATTGCATAGTGACATTAACAGAATTAAACTTGCAGTATGAAAACAAAGAGTTTTATAAAGCACAAAGTGATTGACTTTTTTCATTGTTTGGACATTTCTTGAACTGAGAATCTGCTTGATACTAGTTCATTTTCACAGGCTTTTTCCAAACAGCAGATGTGAAAACAAGACGCTTCAGACATGTGGTTTCAGTCAAGTCTGAAGTATGCCTGTTGTCCACTCTTGAAAAGGGCTCTTCACTGCTCTGTTGTGAGAAAAAAATCATTCCCAGCTCAATATTTTTTTCATACAGTCAATTCATGTCTCCTGATTCTGTTAATTTTGGCACTTTTTAACAAATGCGGTATTGCTGGTGTTGTGCTGTTCCTTTTATAGTTATTTAACAGTTACATTGTGGACAGTGAAGAAAGTGACATGCTGATGAATGACGAATTATTTGAGAAAACTACAAATGCCATCTTGTGGTTAAAAGAAATCAGGAATGTATTTTTTTTGTGTGAATATGAATTTTATCTAAATAACATAGCAACTGGATACACAGCTCAACAAGTTTCTAATTTAAAGTTAAAGGTATAGTTCACCCAAAATGTAAAAATCAGCCATTTACTCACCATTTACTTGGTCTAAACCTGTTTGAGTTTCTTTATTCTGTAGAGATATTGTGAAGAAATTTGGAAATATGCAACCATTGACTTGCATAGTATTTGTTTTTCCTACCATGGAAGACAATGGTTATAGATTTTCAGCTTTCTTCAAACTATATTTTTCTTTGTTCAACAGAAGAAAGAAACTCAAACAGACTTGGAAAAACGTTTTATTTTGGGGTGAACTATTTATTTAATCCCAACATTTAAATTTTTCCTCAATTCTTCCTACAAATTTAAGCAGATATTAATTTAATCAAGACCTGTGATTTTTAATAAAGGGGCTGGGCTCTTTTTTATTATAAAGTCTTATAACACTATGACCATTAAGGCGGGCTAAAAAAAAATTAGGGTGGACACTAGGCATGTATGTGAATATATGTTTTATACTAAATTGCCCTTGTAAAGAGACATTTCATCAGCCACCATAATACAGAGTTTAATGCAAAGAAATAGTAAAATTATAGACATTGCCAAGGATGGATGAACATGACTCAAGTATGTTACTCTAAACAGCAAAACTGAAAATTCTAACAACTAACAATCAGCTTCAACTGAAGGGCATGTTTCAGAGTATGACAGGAGCTGCTCACTGGGGTAAAACATGCAGCATCACTGCTTCTGCAATGAGTGAGAAGCTCTTAATATGATCAGTGTACGAACATCTGCTGAACTCACATGACATAGAGTCTGCTACAGAATTAGCAACTGTTCACACCGCCTCACCCATCTGCATCTTAATCGCTCGCAGACTGAGATTTAAATAGATTAAAAGACTTTAGATTTGTGTTGTGTGACAGAATGAGATAATTCAGCCTATTGCTGTAAGAAATGTACACTATAAACGTGAACCTATCTGTACTTGATCTTCTTAAAGTGCATTAAAGCTTTCCAATTATGTTTTGGGGATCTTCAATAATAGGCTTATATGAGGGTAAAAAAAAATGTTTTTCTCACAGTGTCAGAAACAGTTCATTTAATAATTCAAGCTCTCCAAACCTTACCGTTTACAGAGCCTGCTGCGCTCTGATTGGTTTAAGGGAATTTTCACATTTAATACTATTGCCTGGCTCGCACCTGAGTTCGACTGACCCCCTTCCGTCTGTTTTTGGTTCTGAACCCCGATACGCTTGCATCGTCCTATAGTGGCAGATGTTGCTAGGTAACAGTGGTGTGGGAAAAGCTATGAAATGGATGGATTTGAACTTTAGACTTTAATAATGTAGATTTATTTTCCACATGCTAACATTGAGCGGCACTATTTATCATGATGTAATGAGTCATTTTTTTTCTAAAAATTAGCAAAATATCCATAAACATTCTCTCTGCTGGCAGTGCATCAATTATGCATGTCAGAAAGGCGAGTGAATAAATGAATACACAATTTGACCAATTCATACGTGATTAATAATTGCTCATTCCAATATTTGGTGTGATTGTGCTCACAACCAAAGTTAACCATACTGGAATTTGCATAAACTGTACCCCAGACAGGCGGCACGGTGGCTCAGTGGTTAGCACTGTTGCCTCACAGCAAGAAGGTCACTGGTTCGAGTCCCAGCTAGGCCAGTTGGTGTTTCTGTGTGGAGTTTGCATGTTCTCCCCGTGTTCGCGTGGGTTTCCTCCGGGTACTCCGGTTTCCCCCACAGTCCAAAGACATGTGCTATAAGTGAATTGGATGAACTAAATTGGCCATAGTGTATGAGTGTGTATGTGAATTTGAGTGTATGGGTGTTTCCCAGTACTGGGTTGCAGTTGGAAGGGCATCCGCTGTGTAAAACACATGCCGGAATAGTTGGTGGTTCATTCCGCTGTGGCGACCCATGATAAATGAAGTTGAAGAAAACTGATTGAATGAATGTACCCCAGACTACCCAAGTTCAGAAGACACATTAGCCAATGAACTGAACTCTAATGTCATATGCCCCTGTGTGCTCACCAAAAGTAATAGTGTGAAGTAATCAATCGATCAACCAATCAAAAGCATCCTGATTTTGGTTGGTTTATCACTTATAGTGTATGTGGAAATTAAAAATCTCATTACCAAATCCGAATCTGTAAAAGGATTAGTTCACCCAAAATGTAAATTCTGTTATTGATTACTCATGCCTCATGTCATTTCAATCCCCCGAGACCTTCAGTCATCTTCTTAAGACAAATTGAAATATTTTAGATGAAATCTGTGAGCTCTCTCATCTTCCATAGACAGCAATGGTCCTGACTGATTTAAAGTCCAGAAAAGGAAGCAAAAACGTTGTCAACGCATTTCATATGACTTCCGTTGTTCAACTGTAATCATACAAAGCTTAAATTTTGTGTACCAAAAAAAAAAATGTAAATATGACTTTGTTCGCCTATATCTTCTCTTTCTCATCAAGTCAGGGGTGCACGTTTACAACAGGCAGTATGACGTATTGCCATAACAGAGTCAGCAGTGCAACACTTCAAGTGTCGTATTGCCCGTAGTAAATGCACACTTTGATCTGATAGGGGAAACCTAGGCTTACGAAGTCATTTTTACAGTTTATTGGCACACAAAATTGGAGCTTCGTACGATTACAGCTGAGCCACTGAAGTTACATAGAATGGTTTTGGGTTCCATTTCTGAACATTGAACGTCTTGTGACTGTTGCTGCCTATGGATAGCTCAGATTTCATCTAAAATATCTTAATTTGTGTTCGGATGATGAACAAATGTCTCAGGGGATTGAAACGACATGAGGGTGACAACAGAATAACATTAATTATGACAGAATTTTCATTTTAGGGTCAACTAATTCTTTAAGCTCCAGTATCTTTTTTAGGACTTGTAAACACAGTGTTATGAACACGTCATTGGTTTAAAAAAAAAAAACTTGTCTTACCATGACAACAACACAAACTAATCTCTTCCAGGCTTCAACTGTTTTTGAGAGTCACGGTAGATGTTGTTCGTAGCCAATGAAGTTCATAGGCTTGCATTTACATATATTTGTGCTGAATTAAGACTGGATTTACTGATGAGTCATTTGAGGCAGTTCTGAATCAGTTATTTCCTTTCAAAGGCAACAACTTTTTATCAACATTCTATGCCAAAGTCACATGCCTTCTTTCTCTGACTAGATATATTGTGTTTGGATGCAGAACTTTAAAGAATTTATCTTCAGGTTAGCAACAACCAACAGAATTATAATAATATTCAAGAGAAACCCCCAGACATGAATTCCCCCGACAAAGTTTCTTCATATTTTGCTGTGATAATGTGGAATTCAGTCTTGAATGACCAACACCTTGGGATGAGGATATGAGTGTACGTGAGCAGGTTTTACAGTTTTACGGCAGCCAATCTCAGATCCCTGGAAAACCACTCAAATCCACAGGGAGAGCTATAGAGAGAAAAAAGTTTCAGCAGCTGACAGAAATGGTTAAGCTCTTTTCCTGCGCCACTGATTTCTGCAGAAACCCTTCACGGTATCAGGTCTTTTCAATTTCAAGACAAAAGGTGAAATGTTAGAGGATGTGAGGTGTGAAAATATCTTTGAAACACAGCGAACAGCTGGCCATAATTCATCCCAGGATATTCTCTCTCGCTCAGGCCCTTTGTTTTGATTAGGCAATCAGGAGAGGTAAATAATGAGCGCATGCAAATTAAGGCTTTTACAATGCCAGAATGAATTGTGTGGCTTTCATGGAAGACGTGTGGTCGTCTTTACACAGACACAGCACCTCCTGGGGAAAAAAAATGCTAACTACAAAGCAGCTCCCACATTCTCGGGGCCAAGGCCATAAATCTCTTCCCTCTGGCCCTCTTCCAGTTTTCCAGTTCATGACTGCAGGTATTGCAATTTGGAGACGTTTTAATGCAGGTTCCTCTGATGTTGCACATCATCCAGAATATGTATATCCTCAACAACATCAAATATTTTTGACATGATTTGCCATGGGACTGCTATAACACGAGTGCACCTCATTCCCTGATGCTGACTCGCCCCATTCAGCTCTCATAGCCATAAATCATTCATTCATTCATTTTCTTTTCGGCTTAGTCCCTTTATTAATCTGGGGTCGCCACAGCGGGATGAACCGCCAACTTATCCAGCATATGTTTTACGCAGCGGATGCCCTTCCAGCTGCAACCCATCACTGGGAAACATTCATACACACACTCATACACTATGGACAATTTTAGCTTACCCAAATCTCCTATACCGCATGTCTTTGGACTTGTAGGGGAAACCGGAGCACCCGGAGGAAACCCACACGAACACGGGGAGAACATGCAAACTCCACACAGAAATGCCAACTGACCCAGCCGAGGCTCGAACCAGCGACCTTCTTGCTGTGAGGCGAACGTGCTACCCACTGCGCCACCACGTCGCCTTAGCCATAAATCCTTCCATTCAAATCCTGGATCTCTGTGAATGAGGTCAAAACAATGAATCAGTTGAATTACAGTAATTCAACTAGCTGTGTATAAAAGCTTGAAATATTTCATTAAATATACATCAGTTAAAAAATGTATAATATATATATATATATATATCTATATATATATTTAATTATGCATATTTTGTTGTATAGTATGTTAAATTATACATATTTTGTTCATTGTACTTCATACGTTTCATCAATTCTGAAGCATTTAAAGGGTTACTTCAACTAAAAATTAATATTATGTTATTAATTACTTACACTGCCCTGTATTCATCTTGGGAACACAAATTAAGATGTTTTAGAAGAAATCCGACAGCTCTCTGACCCTCCAAAGACAGCAATAGTTTAGAAAAGGAACCAAAAACATTGTCAGAACGTTCCATGTGACTTCAACCGCTCAACTGTTATTATATGAAGCTCAAAGAATACATTTGTGTGGCAAAAACTGTAAAAAAAAGTTTTTGTACTATATGTTCTCTCCATCATCAGGTCGTCATGCTGTGTTTAAAATGGGCAGTACAAAGTATCGAGATTAGAGTCAGTATTACAGCATTGTATTGACAGTAGTAAAACACTGGCAAAAAATTTTCTTTTGTTTTTTCACACACACACACGCACACACACACACACACACACACACACACACACAAAACACAAAACTGTTCTTAGAGCTTCATATGATTAGAGCTGAACCACTAAAGTCACTGTTTTGAGAATGTTTTTGTTGTTCTAAAAACAAACAAAAAAAAGGTCTCAGGTATTTGAATGACATAAGAGTGAGTAATTAATAACCTTATTTTCATTTTTGGTGACTAACCTTAAATTAGATATTTTAAGAAGAACACTAAATAAAAGTACAAAATTCACTAATTACTTCTATTTTTTAAATATGCTTATTATCTGTTTTTTGTCCTGTCTCTGTCATTCTGTTGCACTGTAGAAGCCCTGTCACGAAAACAAATTCCTCGTATGTTTGAACATACCTGGCAATAAAGCTCTTTCTGATTCTGATTGTAATTCTGAAAACATTCAGATCCTTACAGTTATTAGTGTTAATCTTGCACTTGGTGGTAATTTCCTTAATCATCTACTACCTACAACAACCCCTTCTTGACTGGCCACCAAACTTTTCAGTTTTCACTGATTTTGCAAGATAGTGTCTAGTAACTGAAACCCTCCAACAACAGGTAGTCCAGCTGAAGGCCAAAGGGACGACTCTATTCCAAATCTTCTCGAAAATTGCATCTTTACAATGTCACTACTCGACCAAGTGCCCCCAAAAGGCTGCTCCTGAGCATTGTAAGAGACTAATAATGTGCTGTGGCCACAGATGTGCATTTATTTTCAAATAATTCAATGGCACTGCGTCAATTATTCCCCTTTTACTACAGCTACCACACTGAGACACATTGTTTAGATGTTGTACAGTATTTCAAGACATCTGTCAAGTTTTTGTCCACCAACAGCTCCTGTGTGTAGCACTAATATATATACTCATACCTTGTTTAAAAGATGTGTCTGAATGAATGCACAGAATTGGGGCAGACTGGAGGTTAATTCGAGTGATCTTAGAGATGAGTATATTCTAAAAACAGCACCTACAGGCTGGTTTAACAAACATGACAGACCAATGCAAATAATAGCTTGGAACAATATAGACGAATGTTACTTATCAGTTGGAATTGATAGGGTTTAATCAAGGTTTAAGACACAATTTTTTTTTTCTCCAGTAAATGCACTTTTTATCACACTTCTACAGTTTCTGATCAATTACACCTGGCGTCTCAGTACACACTTGATCGAGCAAGTCTGTTCTTCATTAATCCAGTCATATTCAGTGTAATGGATGAGAATTAGTTGGAGACATACTTAGAATCAGGCCATTAATGCTGCTGGTGTATTGTCCGTGTGAAGTAAATGGGCAATACAGATGTAAGCCAAAAAGACACGGCAGAAAACAGGGCTACGCGTTTCAAAAGAACAACTTTCCATCTCGGACAGGACACTCTGTGCTTCAGCTGCAAAGAACCATGAATGGTCTCTGTTTTAATAAAATAAGAAATAAAAAAAATCCCATTGATTAGAGAGACAAAGGAGCTACTGGTGGAGAAAATGTGGGTCCACACGTGCTGACCGAAGTGCAAGGGTTGACAGGTCTGTGGTCACACAGTTCAGCCACAGCAGAATTGGGACATTAATTAGTGCCTCTGGACTTTCCCAAAAGGGGCACAGACGCCAGTGTGCTGGTCTCAGTGCATGCTTTAATTGTGTTCTGTGCATTTTCCTGTGTTTTTGTATTTCTACGGCTCCTGTCCTCTCTGCCCCTGATTTTGAAAAACCTTTTAAATTGCAATTCGCTTCTCTGTCTTTCATTGTCGCAGGCTGCTAATTGCGACCCAACTGATTCTCATCACCAATCAGTACTGAGTGAACCAAAGGAGTATAAAACGACTCAATATTTTTTTTAATTTTACATCTTTTGTTGCAACTCTAGACAAACAGGGATGTTTATAATGATGAAATGTGCCAGTCACCTTCCAAAGGTTAAAGGGGACGTATCATGCTTGTATTAATCCTCATATTAATCTTGAGTACTTATAGACTAGTACTGTATCCATCTTTTCAAAGAAAAGTCTTTAGTTTTTTTTAATACCTTTAGGTCAAAGTTACAGCTTTCCAATTCTCCCTGGAAAAAGACAAGCACCTGGAGGTGTGCTGTAGGTGGATCTACTGACTCAACAGTGCGCAATAGTACGGTCCACTTAGCGACCGACTACGTCCTGTGATATTGATGTAAAGAAAACAGGAGAACAACTTTGTAACCATAACACTTTGACGAATACAATCACAGTTGTGTGATCAGCCTTGGCAGGTTCCTGGAGCAAACAATCATTCCTTTCCTTTTTCTTCGGCTTTGTCGCTGATTTATTGTGGTCACCACAGTGGAATGAACCACCAACTTCTCTGGCATATGTTTTACATAACGGATGCAACCCAATGGGTGTTTCCAGCTGGGAAATTCTGACATACAGTCTCTTATTCACACACACTACGGCGAATTTAGTTCATTCAATTCAACTATAGTGCATGTCTTTGGACTGTGGGGAAAACCAGTGGACCCAGAGGAAACCCATGCGAACACGAAGAGAACATGCAACCAGATGCCAACTGGCCCAGCCGGGACTCGAACCAGCGACCTTCTTGCTGTAAGGCGACAGTGCTAACCACCGTGACCCACCATGCCAACCTGCAAACACTCATACTGGTGTAATTAGAACATTCTGTACACCTCCATGCCCTTTTGCAATGGCTGGCACCGTCAGAGAAAGACGAGTGCATTGCTTGTCAAATGCTTGTTAAAACCTATGTGTTTTTCAAAGAAATAACATTTTTTGTAGGTTGCAAACATTTTAATACACAGATTTAATAGCAAAAAAAACCAATTGTCCTTGGTTATGTGACCATGATCCAGGCTTGAGAAACTTTTAACGAAACTAGTTATGACCCGGAAGTACGATTTTGGGAAAAAATACTCTGTTACGTCCAAATAATTTTTTTGAAGCCTAGGCATCCCAACAGGCAGGTAAAGCAGCTAAACTCGCAATATTGTGAAGTGAATGTTCACCATGGCCTGGATTGCGTTCAGCCATGAGAAAACATTGCAGAATATTTTTAAATAGAAACAATGATGCCTTGAACACCCAGGTTCAAGCTCTTACCGGTGAAAAATGTTTTGCTACGGTCTCCAAGTTGAATGAAATCTTCCTTGGAAACAGTGTGCAACAGGGTTTGTGATGTGTTTTCTCTTGTTTGGTGGGTGTGTTAAAACTGTCAGTCCAATCAGCAGCAACATGTATATAAACCACTCACAGCCTGCACAGTTGGTCTAAGTACATTGTTTTATTCTAGACGATCAGGGCAGTCACTGTAACAATGAACAAATTTTTACAGATTGCATAATTGAAAATTCTTCAAAAAGAATGGCCTTCCGTATGGCCTCCTGCATCATCAGAATGGGGTGTCCATCGCACCATGAATTCTGTTTAAAAATGTTTTGCAATGTTTTGTTGGAGCTGAAAGCAGCACAGGTTAATATGATTGCCAATCTGGAAGTGTCAATAGAAGCTGCATGCTTGTGTTATGGTGTATTGAAACCTGGACATAAACTGACCAGTGGACTTGGCGGTGTCATGTTCACCAGCGATCAAGGACTTCAGAGATCGCTGGTGAACTACAATTCATCATGAACTACAAATCATCACGAACTACAATTCCCTTCATTCCGTCACACATACACCGGTTTTCACTTCCACTGATCACACACGCAGCTGCATCCCATCACTATTGATTGTTTGGACTATTTATACACCTTGCACCCGTTTTGTCATTGCTTAGTCGTTTGTTGTTTTTGCATGGTATTGTTTGGTCTGGTGTGTTATGCTTATGTTATGTCACAGTACCCGATCATAGTTTGTTGTTTTGTTACTTTGTTTTCTTGATGTCCTGTTTTTGCACGATGTTTCACCATTAAATGCACTTGGATCCCATCTTGTCCCGTCTCCAATACCAGTAACGTGACAGAACGACTGAGCCACTATGGATCCAGCAGATGGTGAGATCATTAGACTGCGTCAGGGTAATCGCTCCGTTGAGCGTTACATGACGGAGTTTTTGAACTTGGCTCCGAGAAGCAGCTACGACGACCTACTGTTGATGATGTTTTTTCAAGGAGGACTTTCAGACCCAGTTTGCTCCAAGATGCCAACTTTTGAGGAGGACTGGAGTCTATATGAATTCATGGAGTTTGCCCTTTTGTTGTCGGGCTCTCCCTTTGCTATTTCAGTTGTGGAGGAGGAGGAACCCCAGGAGAGCAAGAGGAGGAAAGCCAAACTCAGGCTCCGTGCCTATCCTCGACAGTCAAGTTCACGATTTTTTTTCTCAGAGCCCCATGAATGGATGGCAGACCTGTGCGACTCCCCAGTGCTGCCAGAGCAGTCGTCTGAGTCCCACGAAAAGCCGGAGGTGCCACTTGAGTCCCATGAAGGGCTGGCAGAGCCGTGTGACTTCTCAGTGCTGCCGGAGCAGCCGTCTGAGTCCCACGAAAAGCCGGAGGTGCCACTTGAGCCCCATGAAGGGAAGGCAGAGCCGTGTGACTTCTCAGTGCTGCCGGAGCAGTCGTCTGAGTCCCACGAAAAACTATTTGAGGCTTGTGATTTCTTAGTGCCGCTGGGGTTCGATGAACTGCCAGTGTTTCCTGAACCAAAGTCTCCTGACCCGCTGGGGTTTGATGAACTGCCAGTGTTTCCTGAAACAAAGTCTCCTGACCCGCTGGGGTTCGAGGAACTGCCAGTGTTTCCTGAA
>CAIGQV010014432.1:1380338-1428187 GCA_903798115.1 Danio jaintianensis
TCCCGTCTCCAATACCAGTAACGTGACAGGTGGGGACTTTGGATATTGGCACTTTACTTTTCATTTTTGTATATTCAAGATTCTTATGGTCAGTTATCTTTTGAAATGTCTGAATGGAACCCTCCAGCCAGTGTCACCATTCTTCAATAGTCAGTCATGGATCGTAGTTTTTTTATTCTCCACATGAAAATTTCAGTAGAGGTTAGTTGCAGTGGCTTAAGAGCTCTCTAAATTTATTTACTGGTTAGAACTACAATTAGTGAGTTCTATTATTAAATTTTTACTAGTCACAATTCCTCAATTGTTTATGTTCACATAAAATAAACGACTGTTTACAAGGATACTCACCAAGTATTTTGTACAACACCAAATCAGAAAAAGTTGGGACAGTACATAAAACGCAAATAAAAAAGAAAGTAGTGATTTCCAAATTTACTTTGACTTGTACTTCATTGCAGACAATATGAACACAAAATATTTTATGTCTTGTCTGGTCAACTTCATTTTATTTGTAAATATGCATCCTTTTCTGTCATTTCAGACCTGCAACATGTTCCAAAAAAAGTTGGAACAGGAGCAGTTTAGGGCTAGTAATCAGGTAAATTGGTTAAATAATGATATGGTTTCAAACAGATGATGTTGACAGGTGATTGTAATTGTGATTTGGTACAAAACCAGCATCCAGGAAAGGTCTAGTCTTTTTGGAGCAAAGATGGGCTGAGGATCGCCACTTTGCCAACACATACCTGAGAAATTTTTTGAAATGTTTTCAAAACAGTACTCCTCAAAGAAAGATAGGAAGACATTTGGATATTTCACCTTCAACAGTGCATAACATAAAGATTCAAAGAATCTGGAGGAATTTCAGTGCGCAAAGAACAAGGGCGCAAACTTAAGCTGATCTACCGTGATCTCCGATCCCTGCATCCCTCCGCACTGCATCAAGAATCTTCATTCATCTATAAGCGATATCACCACATGGGCTCAGGACTACTTTGTCAAACCTTTGTCAAGTACCACAATACATTCACAATACATTCACAAATGCCAGTTAAAACTGTACTGTACTAAAAGGAAGCCTTATGTTAACAGTGTCCAGAAGCGCCGTCAACTTCTCTGGGCTCGGAGGCATCTGGGATGGACCATCACACAGTGGAAATGTGTACTGTGGCCAGATGAATCAGTATTTTAGGTATTTTTTGGGAGATGCCGTGTGTTCTGGACCAAAGAAGAAAAGGATCATCCAGACTGTTACCATGGTATGGGGTTATGTCAATGCCCTTGGTAAAGGTAGCTTGCACTTCTGTGATGGCACCATTAATGCTGAAAAGTACACCGAGATTTTGGAGCACAATATGCTGCCTTCTTCTCCAGGGACGCCCATGCATATTTCAACAAGACAATGCAAAACCACATTGTGCACACATTCCAAAGTCCTGGCTACGGAAGAAGAGGATACAGGTACTTGACTGGCCTGCCTGCAGTCCTGACCTGTCTCCAATAGAAAATGTGTGGCGCATTTTGAAGTGCAAAATGCAACAACGAAAACCCTGTACTCTTGCCCCACCTTAAGACTTGTTTGCAGGAAGAATGGGACAAAATTATACCTGAAACACTTTATCACCTAGTGTCTTCAGTCCCTAAACGTCTTTTAAGTGTTGTGAAAAGGAATAGCATTACAAAGTGGCAAATGCTTTACTGTTCCAACTTTTTTTGAAAAAAATCATGAGAAACACATTAAATAATGTGCTGTTGTATTGTTTGCAATGAAATACAAGTCAAAGTAAATTTAGAAATCACTTCTTTGCCTTTTTTATTTTCATTGTCCTACGGTCCACATGACAAAATGTTATGCCTCCTAAAACTTGTTGCATACTCAAAACTACATTTAAAATGCAATTAAATGCAAATACTGCAGCCTGCTGCTCTTCTCACCATTTCATTTGTTTTGATTTTGTATGCCACTTTCTCCCGCCTGCTAATATACAAGGCAGATGAATATGCATGCAGCTTGAGGCACAATTAGCATAATGAGATGGTACTGAATAGTGAGCTACAATGCAATTACAATTAGTCGGACTTACTGAAGAGCTCTTTAATCAAATTTTCACTGCTAAGAATGCAATAACTGATTTCACCAGACTCTATAATTGCACTGTATGAATTCCAGTTAGACAACTCTACAATTGCAACAATATCATGTATCAACTATTTTAGCAAGATCTGTAATTAATTTAGAGAGATCTGCAATTGCATTCCTACTACTAACAACTGAACTGGTTGCACTTTATTTTACATTATGTGCACTAAAAGCGTACTTAACAAAGAAAGTACTTGTTGTATAAGAATTAGTTGATAGTACTGGCTGTATATGCTTACTACATGGGTTATGGTTAGTTTCAGGGGTAGGTTAAGGGATAGTATCTAATTTTGGTAACACTTTATTTAAGGTCTCCTTGTTACATGTACCATGTAATTACAATACATTATGCATAATTACATAACTAACCCTACACAATAACCTACACTCTAACCTTAACTGCATAGTAAGTACATGTATTTAGTTAATATTACTCAGTAGTTAAATGAGTAGTTACACTGTATAAGGACACCTTAAAATAAAGTTAATCACAAGTTTTTTTTACGCAGTTTATGTACTATGATAAATACATTTGTATATGCGGAACAGGACTGTAAAAGAAAGTGCAATCACTGATTTAGAGAGCTTGATATTTGTTTGATAATTACTAACAAATAAGAACTCTGCAATTAAACTGAAGTCAAAGGAGAGGTAGTATGACTAAATTTTACTAAAGTCGAACTTCTGAACTGCTATAAGGATTGAGTCAAAGAGCTCAGCTGTTATGAAAAACAATACATTTACAGTGAGTAACACTGGGTCTGCTCAATGCTATGTTGAATTGCCATATTGCCTAGTGTGTAGTTCTATACACAATGGTGGACGCATAAACATCTTCTATCTTACACAATCCAGGAGATTTAATTATAATGACCGTTATGTCCTTCCAGTGGCCTGAGACCTTCATTCATCTTCAGAACACAAATTAAGATATTTTAGATAAAATATGAGAGCTCCCTCATCCTCCATAGAACACAACGTTCCCAAAAAGTCCAGAAAATTTCCATAAATATCCTCAAAACAAACCATGTGTCTTCAGTTGTTCAATCAGAATATTATCAAGCTATGAGAATATTTTTGTGTAAAATAATGGCTTTATTTAACAGTTTCTCTTCAGAGTTAGTACAGGGCACAGGAGTGTTTTGGTAATGGGTTTTCTTTTGGTACCTTTCTTGACTTTGAAAGTCTCTGAACCCTTTCTGTCTGTAGGTAAATAGAGAGCTCTTGGATTCTATCCAAAATATATAAATTTGTGTCCTGAAGATGGACGAAGATCTCAGGGGTTTGGAAAGATATAAGAACGATTAATTAATAACAGAATTGACCTTTTTGGATGAACTATCCCTTTAATAGCAGGGAGTGTCTGCTGTCCGGAGAACCTCATTAAATGTTCAATCTAACATTTGGCCCCGGTGGGACAGAAGCAATTTGGACATTCGGGAAGACCTGTGCTGTAAGGCTGACGATAGAGAGGACGTATTAATCAACAGTTGTGTCTCTGTGGTGTCATTCATACATAAAGGCCCGTCTTCACAAATCACTCATTATTCACTAAACACACATGAGGACCAACATTTGTAGCAATTCTGTACTCAGTTTAGTCAAACGAACTTAACTTGGTTAATAAATCATGCCCCCCCCTTGTTATTTATACAACTCTCATTCTGACCTTTCGGCCTCACATTCCACTGACTCCACAGTGAGATGCATAAATGTGAATTCATTATCAAAAATTGACTTTGCAGAACTGGGAAATAATTTGCCTCTTTCAAGTTCCCCTTGCTGCATATCAGCTTGGCTTGATATAAAGGTTTTACATTAGGAAATAGTAACAATCTTCCATTTAACCATCATTAAAGTTCTGCTTCAATGTCCATCAGGTTTTTTGTAAGTGATTATAATTGTAGAAACATTAAATTGGGAAGATGATTTCTAATTTAAATAAACTCTGTTCTTTGGAACCTTCCATTCATCAAAGAATCCTGAAAGAAATGTATCACTGGTTGCAGAAAAATATTAAGAAAGCACCATAGTGACAATAATAAATGTGCACCAAATTATCTTATTAGAATGATCAGAGTGAAAGATCATGTCAAAAAATGAAGAGTGGAGTAATAATGAAAATTCATCATTTACAGTAATAAGTTATCATTTTTCACGTATTAAATAGAAACATTTAATAATATTTATACAGAAAACTGTGTAATAAATTACAATATGTTAAAAAAAATATGGCGATATGGGAGTGATGGCATATTTAAGATCTTTCTCAACTTTAGAAAATACTACTTTTTTTTAACCCTTGTGTAAATTTACCACCCTTTTGTTGTTTGTTATCATCAGTTGCAGCTTTAACCCTTTAGATATGCCTGTGCAAAAAAGTTTCTGGCTTTTTATATGGAGTTCTGTGTGTATGCATAAATACACTTACTAAGTTTACTATGTTCTGAGAGCTGAGCTGCTTATTTTGATTTTATCAGACATATCAGGATAAGTGCGCAAAGGTCAGTCTCACACATACACACTATACTTCATATAGAAGGCAGAAACTAAGCTTTTTTTGCACTGCAACTGATGATCAAGAGTAAAAATTAATTTTACCTCTTTTCAACAGGGAAAACCACCAACTAACAAGACTGCATGATTATAAAGTGTCAAGGCTTTGCAATCAAAAAATGTCATTATAATAGAAGTCAATGGGGCAAAACTGCCACAAACATAACGAAAGGGCAGTAATTTTGCCCAGAGTGTATTGTTGAATTTTTGAAAATTTTCAAAGTATTTTCCCAAAATGTGCGTCAAAATAAGATTTGTCACCAAAAATTATCCCATTTGCTGAAATACATAGAAAGTAGTGGCCAAATGAAGACTGAAAATCACCCCAGAGTGGATGAAAACATCGCCAACAGCACACAATATTTTTTTGGTAAAATATTGATAAATCTAGCCAGTGGGTTAAACAAACTCCCTTACTGCCAATACATTATGAAAACACAAAAATATTTATTGTAGTTTTCGCTCACCACTGTTGGAGTTACGTTTACCCAACGATGACAACGTCCACTTCTCTATGAATATTTGTAAAGGAATTATCAACAAACAAACAAAAAGAACAAATGAAAATTGGATTTATGTCTCAGTTTCAAGTACAGAATATTACACAGGCACATTATTATTAAACTTATACAATTCTGCTTGTGAATTTCTTGAGCGAAGTGCCTCCAGCTTTGCTTCTGTCAGTGCAGGAAGAAGGATCTTATCAGAAATAGCAACAGCTCTTGTCCAAGGTAAATTGGGTGTGCGTGAACATAAACTTCCACAGGAGGTATTTTACTGTTGTTCTTAGCTTGCACATTGGTTTGGAATGGCAAAATCCTCTCATTATCACTACACAGAAACGCCTTTTGATTGTCGTGCCAGGAACAAGAGGAAAGTACATGCCAGACTACTGGATAAATCCATCAAATATGATTACATCATTAGGAGAGAGATGAAATAGAAACATGTTATTTGTTTACTTTCAGCATTTTCTTTAATATAAACTTTGCTACTATGGTCAACAGGTAGAGCTTCATAGACATAATACTGCCTTAGATGCCTTTATTCCGCAATATCAGCTGGATTAAATTAAGTGTTTTTATTGACTTACTCATATTTCATTTAATTTACTCATTAAAATGCCTTTGTTTTATTTATTAAAGCTGTGGAAATACATACTGTAAAGCAGTGAAACACATTGTTTTCATTAATATGATTTATACAACATTACTTTCAACTAAAAACTGTTTGCGTACCTTATTTTGTACAGCAATACCATTAAATTGTGACCTTGTGTGGATTTTTTTTTTTCTTGGTCCCCATGAGGCGAACGGCTCATAAATCACTCAGAATTATTATTATTATTTTTTTTTATTCAAAAGGGCAGATTGTTTTCTGTGAGGGTTGAGTTTAGGGATAGGGGGATAGAATATACAATTTGTACAGTATAAAAATCATTACGCTTATGGGAATTCCCCAGAAAGATAGCTGGACGGTGTGTGTATGACTGTTTCTCTCTCTCTCTCTCTCTCTCTCTCTCTCTCTCTCTCTCTCTCTCTGTGTTAGTTTAGCTGTTCATTTACACAACAACAGAGTTTACAAAGTGCACACTTTCGAAATCTCGAAATATCATTAATGTCTCTGTTTAAGCCACAAAAAAATGTGTTTTTGTTTAAACAGTGATGCCATGTGTCTTCATGAGACATACTGTACACCTACCAATATCCATTGTCATGATTTATCGCAAAAGGTAAAAATACAGTTTAAGACGCATGAACTTGGTTCAAGGAAAAGCCATGCTTTTATTGTGCATATGCACCTTTAGTAAATTTCAGCATTATGTTCTGTTTAGTTTTCAATTTGTTTCTGTTTTTGTGCCTCCTTTCAGTTTTGTTTCTGATTCCCCCTTGTTAGTTGGCTTGGTTACTAATTATTTTCACCTGCTCATCATTTATCTGCCTTTGTTTTTGTGCCTCTGCGTTTTCAGGTGTTTGTTGTTTTCCACATTTCGTTCAGTTTCTTTTGACTGTTGAAAAACATTGTCATTGTTTTAAAATGTGTTCACAAGTGTAACACGTGCAACTGTGTTTGTCAGTATTAAAATGTGGGTAGCGCTAAATTAATCAAAATGTTGTTGTTAAAAGGACAAAGTAAACAGTCCGCTAGTATTATATAAAATCAGAGCCATTACACGCAAGATTGAGCATTTCTCTGGCAGCCATATTAAGATCCCAAACGTTTTTGTTACGTAACATTTGCTAAACTATTATTTGATCCATCTAGCTATCCAACTATTTTCTTTTGTTTGGAAAAATTTCTGCATGACCCCATCTCTTGTTTGCCACGCAAATGACAACGGACATGTTTCAAAGCCGAAGCAGCTATTCACATAACCAACTGCTACCTCCAATCCAGACTTGGCAGGAAGAACGAACAGGCATCTATTTTGGCTCGTTTCCTAATTGGTCTAAAAATACACGTATTGTCATCAATCAATTAATTTGTTAACACATACATTCTTTCTTTTCACAACTGTGTTTATGAAACAGTTTTACACATCAAAAGGATGGCATTTCAAGGGTGCATTGTTTCATCCGAGAATAGAGGTTCGATTGTGAAGAAAGGAAGTCACGAGTTTGGGATTTCGTCCCAGCCGTCACGAAGTACCATGTTGTTCAAGAACGTTTTGCAATTGTGTCACACACACACACCTGCAAGAACGTCAGCCTGGATGTGAAAACAAATTAGCGAAATATCCTCATAATACCCTAAAGCTCAAGCAGGTGTGTTTAGATCTATATCCTGGTATAAAAAAACAACCAGCTGTGACGAATCAGACAAAGGAAGATGATAATTCCACTCTAAGGAATATTCGAGTCATTATCTTAATCAGACCACTGCACTCTTCCCAGAATTCCACTCTCTGCTGTGTTACTGCATATACACGTCTGTAAAGAATGTAAAGACGGCGTGGACTGAAATTCAGATGCTATCTAGCAGAATGATGATTGACGCCAGCATTACGCGCATGTTGAATGATTGAAGGAAGCAAGCTGATTTTACTGTCTCACGGCATCTGTGAAAAGTTCTCCAGGGTCAAATTTGAAAAAGAGGCTCTGCACAGCTGCCAAAAAGAAAGAAAAAAAAAACACCAAATGTGACGGCAGTGGCTAGAAGTGGATTAACTGAAAAAAGCTTCAATCTGCTGAACTCTTGAAGGGTGCAGGTGCAAGCTTCTGCTCACCTGAGGTGTGACACAGCCTTGAACTCCTCCAGTTCCTCTAAGAGACTCCCAGAGCTCTCCAGTTCTATTAAGAGTCCACAAACAACAGCCCCGTTCATCATGATTCACTCGTTCCTTCTGAAAGTAAGATGAATGAACTTGTTAAATATGTAGCTTTTTAAGGGGATAGTGAACCAGGAGTAAGTTCAAAGGGAAATTACTTGTTTTGGAATTTCCAAATTTAAGATTCCTTAAAAATGGCATCTTTACAACTGTAACGAACTCATTCAAAAGGCTGGTCATACACAAGACAAATGCACAAGAAGACATGCAGAGAATCTCAGTGGGCAATCTGTGTGCTGCAGCTGGATTGGCTCACCAGGTCAGCATTGAACAGGGTAAAAGTTAGTCTGAAGATATACATGTTTTCAACTGAAAGCCCCTCTGCTGTGACAAACTCTCTCATCAGCAGAAGGAATCAAAAGACGAAACAAGTGTGGACAGAAAATTGATCCAAAGATAACTTAGGCGCCGTTTACACTAGTGCTTTTGCGTTTTAACATGCATACATTTTGTTACACCTGGGATCCACAATACTAGATGTGCATTGTCAGCCTACGAAAATTGAGCATTTTGAAAAACACTGAAGACCCCTTTTTAGTTTGAAAATAAAGGGGTTGCATTTCAGTGTGGACAGACTGAAATGCAGACTTGTGAAAATGGAGGTGCAGATATCCACAATCGCTCCCTAACTGGGTTTTCTGTCTAAAAATGAAAGCGTATGGTTCCCTGATTTGTCAAGCCCCTCACGTATGACCATTATGCCGGCAAGATATGCACATGCCCAGTGAGCATGAATGGTCACGTATCATGTGTCTTACACTGTATAAGGAACACAGTAAAAACACCAGTGTGGACGAGGAACTATTCATTCTAAAATATTGTTCTAAAACATGATGAAATCGAAATTGCACAAAAAAGTAATTAAAGGTGTAGCAGGAGTTATGACTTTTGTAATGGCAGAGTGAATGCAGATTTGTGACTGCAGATGTGCGGAAGTCATTCAAAGTAAGGGCATTTACACCCCATTCACACGGGGCGTCAGCGTCAACGCTTCCCATTTACTTTGAATAGGTGACGTCAAATGTTGCCGAACTGAATTGTGGATCCGTCTGCGCCGCTTCAGTGGCGTTGCTTGCTGTAGAAGTTGGGAATTTCTCAACTTTTCAAGCACCAACGGACACATCAGCCAATCAGATCGCTTTATGCAAATTCTCCAGCTCAGACAGTAGCCGATTGCGGATTTGTTTCATTGGCTGACGCTGCTATGACGATCGCATCAGCCCCAACTTCAGACACGCCCTCCGTCAAGCCCTCCTACTCAATTTTTACTGCTGTAACCTTCATGTGGCATTTACAAGTTTTGTTATGCCAGGTGTCCACACTACTCCGGCATCTTCAACCTCCAAAAATGAAGCATTTTGAAAATGCTGATAACCCTGTTTTAGTTTAGACAGACTGAAACGCAAACTGTTGAGAATGGAGACGTGGCTATCCACAATTGCTCCCTGAGTGGTCTTGTGGAGTATTGCCCCTGATTTGTCAAGCCCCTCTCTTATGACTATTAAACAACCGGTAGACTGCAAGTAGAGATGCCAGCAAAATATATGCATGCCCAGTAAGTGTGAATGGTCAGGTATCATATGTTTCAGGCTGTATAGTGATCAACTGAGACAATTTTTCTGAAACGCAGTAAAAGTCTTGAAGAGAAACATTTTCATTAAAAAATGAAAAAGCACTAGTGTAAATGCAGTCTCAGGACATTTATAGTTGTCTACTTTCTCACAATCATTGCTCTTCTCTAATCTTAATAACAAAGACAATTACAAAATTCTTAAAACTGTCCCAAAAGACACTTTGAAGTGCCATAAATAATTACAATGAAGCGGTGAGAAAGAAAAGGGTGCGAATAGCATGTGACCAACAAAGCATGAAGCCAGATGACAAGATTTGATTATTAGAGCATGAGTATACCAATGCTGAGAGATTCTGGACTCTAGATAAATACTCTACACTGAGGTATCACTCGGCACTTTGATACAGCGAGACCAGTGGCATGTCCTAATAAGGAATGTTGTTGCCCAGTCAGTAACACATTCCCAGAGTTACTCACCCCAAGCTTGGTCCATAAACTAATGCCAACAGATTCCAAAGTGAAAAGATTTGACATATTTCAACTTATTAACGATTTTAAAAACTATATATTTTTTAATTTAAAAAAGAAAGAAAAAAGGTTTGGGATATGATCGCTTGACATCATCTCCTATGATATGCCAAAAGCCAAGTGGAAGATTTATACTAAAAGTAGGGAGGATTTTTTACTCTTGCAGCTGACTTTTAGTTTGGGATCTAAAGACATTAATCACCAAAGTGACAGGATAGGAAGTGATCTCGTAAAACACACACAGCTTTTCTCTATCACGGCTAAAGCAAAGATGACCTCTAGAGACTCAGTAGCAAACTGCACACGGAAGACTTCATAGTATGTTCATAGTAAAATATATTTCAAGCAATATATGATAAAGTCATTAGTAAATAGTTAATTAATATGAAGTTACTTAACCTTTTTATGCAGTTTAAGATAGCTTTGTCTTTGTTCTGCCAGCAAATTGGTATGTTTCAACTAAAAATAGATTTTGTAAAACTGTGCCATTGCGTGTGGATCTGTTCAGTTCAGTTTCTAGACATGCACAAATACATCAGAGTCAAAACAATAATGGTGTTTTGCCTGCTACATTGCCTGCAGGGTTTCATCCTATAAAACATAGTGGCTTTAGTTACTTTCACAAATTGCTGTGATCAAAGAATATATACACACACACACACACACACACACGCACAAAACAAACCAGAACAAAAACACACCGGAAAGAGTTTACGTGCATTGCTGTCATGTAAATGTATTGGTGTTTGGTTTAATAAATAATTGTTTTAAAATAGGGCCTCACTGTGGCGCAGTGGGTAGCACAATCGCCTCACAGCAAGAAGGTCGCTGGTTCGAGCCTCAGCTGGGTCAGTTGGCATTTCTGTGTGGAGTTTGCATGTTCTCCCCGTGTTGGTGTGGGTTTCCTCCAGGTGCTCCGGTTTCCCCCACAAGTCCAAAGACATGCGGTATAGGTGAATTGGGTAAGCTAAATTGTCCGTATGTGTGTGAGTGTGAATCAGTGTGTATGGATGTTTCCCAGTGATGGGTTGCGGCTGGAAGAGCATCCGCTGCGTAGAACATATGCTGGATAAGTTGGCGGTTCATTCCGCTGTGGCGACCCCAGTTAATAAAGGGACTAAGCCGAAAAAAAAATGAATGAATGAATGTTTTAAAAATAATCATTAAATTAAGTGTTTTTAAACAACTAGGTTAAGTAAATCTGTATTTGGGACAAGATAGATATGATGTGTCCCCTTCCTGGCTGATTCCAAAATGTCTTAACAATTGCTTTGATGTTGTAGTTTCAGATGTTTTGCATTTCCTATAGCCAGATTCCACTGAGCGAAGCTCAAATCACCGTTTTGTTCTTTGTTCTCATAATTGAAAAATTTCCTGTTTCTAGTCACTCAAGTGTACTAAAAAATTGTAAAATATAATGTAATATAAAATATGAATGGGAAAATATTTTGCTCATGGATTTATGGGGTGGCAATAATTGTGGCACACATATATTTAAAAAAGATATTTGTGTTTTGATAAAAACTTAAATGTGTTTGTAATTATTTGTTCTCAATTAGAGTATTTTTAGGATAATATTTAGGATAAAAAAAGCTTATTTTCTCATATTTACCAAGGGTACCAATATTAGTTATGCTGAATAAATGGTTGCTTCAAACTATTTGGTTAAATGAATGATTCAATGACTCATTCATTAGGACATGGGCTTCACTGAAATATACACACTTACCTGCAATATATTACTGAACATAACATAATATACAGCTGACAGGAAAGAAAAACTAACACAAACACAAATCTGATAACTGTTTTGGGACAATGCATTTTTCTCAGGCACTTACTTGGACCGTGCCTGAAAGCATCAACAGTTTTCACGTATGTTTTAAAATAAAACACTCAACACCCACTTTTGGGTCCCAACCCCCCAACTGAGAATAACTGGTATATTTAACATACTTTGTTAACTGACATAAAATAATTACTTATTCAAAAGAATCACCTACTCACTGAGAACACAAAATTAGACACAGCTAACTTGTTTCATTGTTGAATAAATCAGCATTTTGAATGAATCAATGGAATGATGAACTGTATACCACCTTAATCTCCTCTTTGGCCAATAAAAATTGAGAACCAGAATTAAAAAGAGGCATAATAAAAATAAAAAAAGTAATATTTTTTCGACAGACTACATTTTGTCACAAGTACACACAACAAGACAAGGACACGCCAGGGGCTCTTGAGTGCTTTTAGAACGGCAGAAATCACAGTGCATTGCGAAAGTGACCAACATTTAGTGACTGGATGATGGAGGGGCATTTGAGGTGGGACAAAGTTGGTCTGGGAACGTTGGAAACATGGGAACTGGAGGGCTAGAAAATGAGCAAAAAATCTGGGGTGTGAGGAAATAGGTCACTTGCCTGGGAGACTTAAGAGGGAACACGATTCATCTGAGTGCCACATTGTTTCTCCGTGAGATGGCCTATGACTTCGGTGACACAGTTTCGTCCCATAAAACATTTTGTTCCTCACGTTTTGTAGACAAAAGGATCCCTCATGTGCCCGTCTGCATTTTCTGGTGTGCATTTACTTGCTTGTTATTTTTGCCATGCCGGTCAAGCCTGTCTGGTCTTTAGCCCACTAATGGTCATCATTGTCTCTCTCAGGCTGGACAGCAAAACACTGCTGGTTTGCCAACGTAATATCTGCACTGAGAAATCTGATAAGCATCATGATTTAGGTCAAATAGACTTTGGTTTTACAGTTGTAACTTGGACGTATCCATTGCATTTACATAGTAAGTACATCTATATACAAGTCAACACACAAACATCAGTTTTACTCACCCTTAAGTGGTTCCAAACCTTTATTAGTTTCATTCTTCTGTTGAACACAAAAGAGGATATTTTGAATAAAGTTGAAAACCTGTAACCATTGACTTCCATAGTAGGAAACACAAATACTATAGAAGTCAATGGTTACAGGTTTTCAGCATTTTTCTAAATATCCTCTCTTGTGTTTAACAGAAGAAAGAAACTCATAAAGGTTTGAATCAAACTCAAAGGATGAGTAAATGGTGGCAGAATGTTTCTTTTAGCAAACTAATTTTTCAAATTACATTATAATAAATTACTGAGTAGTGACAATTAGAAACATCTAGTACCATTGTTTTCTCTCTGCAGTTGTTACTAAGTTCCCAAACATAAGTTCTCAATCTTTAAATTGCCTTTTAAGGCCATATTTTCTCCGTACGCTGACCTCTAAATGAAATAATAACAAAACCAAGCGCTGTTCCACCGATAAAACTGACAAGAGCTTTGAATTGAACAAAAGAATGTATCAAAGGAAAACACGCTTGAGAACTCAATCCATCAACAGGCCTCGATCCTAACATTAATGCTGTGGGAAAGCATAATTCCTCCTTGTTGTAAACCTCTTATGCTCTCAGCACAAAACACTGTGTATGATGAATTATAATGTGTTTTCAAGAGCACAGCTAATAAAACACGAACGTGACCTCAACAGAAGACTATTTACAACAACAGCACCTGGTATAGTGACTGGGGCGGTTTTCATTTTGATGTTAACTATGCTCTAATATTATTTTACAGCACAGATTTGTTTATCCACTTCAAATGCATTAATCAGTTTATTACTCAGGACTGTGCAGAACTATGTAGGAAGGTCTTTGTAGAAAGTAATGGTAACACTGACCTCTAGTGACAGCCTAAGAGAACCATCAACTAAAAGGGATAGTTGGATCATTTTTGGAACATTTTTTATTTAATTTACAATGTAGTTTAAAGGGATAGTTCACCCAAAAAGGAAAATTTACTCACTATTTTATTACCCTCAAGGGATTCAAAACCTTTTTGACTTTCTTTCATCTGTTGAGCATTAAAGCATGTATTTTGAAGAAAGCTGTAAAGATTGACTTGAATAGTAGGAAAAACAAACTATGGAAGTCAATGGTTTACAGCCTTTCTTTAAAAAATATGTTTTTGTGTTCAACAGAAAAAAAGAAACTCCAATAGATTTGGAACAGATGAAGGGTGAGTAAATTATGATATAATTATCGGTTAAGCGTGAATCACAGTTCTCTCACAAATCTCACAATTGCACCTGAAGTTTTATATTTTATGCAGGACTATTAAATATAAAGTGTGTTATTTCAAACTGAACTTCGGTTGATTGGTTTCAATGCAACTAAAAAAGATTGCATCCAACTAAATTTATTTTAAAAAAAAATTTATATGCATATATTTAAAATTATCTAAAACATCCTGCTAAAAATGACTAAAACATGGTTTGATAATGGTAAATTAAACTTCTTAAAATGGCAGTTAATTATAACTTTGGTGTTGCACTGTGATCCTTAAATTAGAGCCTTTTAATATTTTATAACGGTTCTTGCAAATATACCTGACAGCATTTCTTTGTTATATTAACTATTACACTGAATGACTTTTTAGTGAGTGTGAAAAAAAATTAAGAAATGTATTCTGCAGTCATTAGTTTTGCTCTGAAAAAATAAATTCTTGAACTAGTACGTCCAATGTGTGTATTTCAAAAACTGAAACATATTGTCACTCAAAAAATGACTTTTGCTGCTTGTTCCAACCAGGTCTACTTATTTTAAATGAGTTGAAACAGCACAATTATTTTTTTGGCACAACTTAAGTGTTTTATGTTCAATCCACTTAAATTTGTAAAAACGATTAACTTAAACGATTTGTGTTGAGATAACATGAAGGAATTGTGTGGAACCCAACATTTTTTGTATGAATGAATGAATGAATGAAGTTTATTGTTTTGATAAAGCTACACCAAAACTTGACACATCTGATTAAACGCACGTATGGGCTCTTAACGCGCCATGAAAATAGGCGGCAGTATCGAGTCATTCATGGGGGATGCATTCAAATGCTAATCGCCGAGGAACGACTCTTGTTCCGGGTCGTCCTGTTTTGTTGTGCTAAGTAAAAACAGGTTTTGTAACGTGGGGTTATAAATAAAGTCGTCTGTTGTGGTTTAAAAAGCAGTGTTGGAAGATACCTCGACGCGATGCAGAGACCACAGTTTCGCCATCCCCGTCCGGGCTCGGGTCCCCGGCCAGCAGGTTTCCGCAGCCCTCCTCCAGCCTTCGACAGGACAGGGAGTATGTTTCCATCGCCTCCGTGGGCTTATTCAACCCCACCGCCGCCGTTTGGGCCGAGGTTTGGACAGCGTTCTCCCAATACCCCACCGAGAGAGTATGGGGGTAATAGGAGCAGCGGGGGCGGTGGGAAATATTTTAACGGTCAGTCTCCGGGTCACACACCGCGCAGAGCGAACCCCAGTCCCCGCGGCGCACCGTTCAGACGCTCGCCGTACGAGAGTCCCGGACGACACTCTGGATATCAGGTAGTTTACTCGCGTTCAGGCCAATGTTATCAAAATGCGCGTACTTAAACACATTTATGTACTGTAATTTGGCTTCTTCGGTCAACCCTGCCGACAAAAAAACGACTAGCACCAGCCTTTAGTTAGGTCGGTTTTAAGGGGTCTCCCAACCTGGTCATGGCTAGTTTACGAGCGGTTTTGTCCACTTGTTTAGATGAAAATTCGATCGTTTACTCACCCTTTACTTTTCCAAACCGTTTTATTGATTTATTTATTGTACTGTTGAACATCAAAATGATATCAATTTAAAAAATTTAACCTGTAACCACTGACTTCCATAGCATTTGTTTTTTCCTACTATGGAAGTCAATGATTACAGTTTTCCAACGTTCTAAAATAACTATATCTTTTGTGATAAGAATAAATGATGACCGAATTTTGATTTTTGGGTGAACTATCCCTTTAATCTGCTTAGCTGGGCTGAGACTATTTGAAACCAACTACTTCCTGATTAAACTACACAAAAGGAGCAAACCTGCTGGTTTTATCTCACCCTTTTCATTTGATTTAACTTTAGCTTGATTTAACTTTAAATAACTTGCTAAAATGTGGTCAAACATCTTTAAAACCAGCTATGACCAAGTTGAGAGACTATTAAAGAACTGTCTTGACCAACTTAGGTTGGTGTTAGTTGATGTTTGTTTTTTTCCAGCAGGGAAAAGCAGTATTTTGTTGCTCAGAATTAATTTCTATTGGATGCGACACTGCAATACAATATCTAGTTAACTATAGTCTTTTAATGCCTTTCTGCATAACATATTTCTCCTTAAGGGTTCACCACGGACATCCACACCATTTGGTTCAGCGCATGGCAGGGATAGAGGGACAAATGATATGGAAAAGTATTACAAACCTTCAATGCTCCAAGATCCATGGGCTGACCTACAGCCTATCTCTGTCACACAAACTCAGTCTAAAACCTCCAAACAAAGCGATACAAGCAGACAAGGGAGGTACTACAATTAAACCCCATCAGTGCATTTCTCTAACTTCAGAGAAAGCCACTGAACAGTCCTTTTAATTTAGTGCACCAGAAAGTGCGCTAAATTTTTAAAAAGTCAAACGGAGCCAGCTGAACACAAGGACCTGAGGCAGGATTCACCAGCAATAAGTCTTGAGAAACTGACATTTTAAAAATCATATGTACTTTCTTGTATAAACATAGCAACACCTCAACAACAGGAGCATAGAAATGATGTGCTTTTGTAACCAGCAGCCTATTCAAAGTAGTTTGCCACCGCTCCCATGGAGTTTGCAAACATTGCGTTGAAATCAGAGGAATACGTCTTCAATCTCAAAATGCAATCTAACTAAGATGTCCGATCAACACGTCTATCTACCTCTCCATATTGACGGTGTGCTGTTAACTAAAACAGGTCAGGTCAAGTATTTGTAGGTTTGGCTCCTTTCATAATTTTCTATGGACTCATTTTTTTTTTTTTAACCTTTTATTTTCGCTGACGCTTTTGGTTTTATTACAATCTGATCTATGACTTTTTCTGTAAAAAAGATATACATATATAAACATGGACTGATAAAAGACATTGTCATCATAAAATGTCCACAAAGGACAAGTGTTGGATTATAAACCTAATTTAATTAAAGTTTGTAACGTAGTCCTTGTCAAAAAAAAAAAAGTATTGGAAGTGGAAATGTCACTCTTTATTTACCAAAACATGTTTAATGTTTTTTATGTTTAATAAAACATAAGTTAATATTACAGTGCATTTTCAAAGATCATGTAGATAAATCACCAATACATTCGTTACTACACATATCTGGGCTTTATTTTGTTTCTGTAGGCATTAGACTCTTTTTGCTGTAGGATATAAGAATCTCATATTAGAGGTCTACAAAAATAGATTTTATTAATGTAACAGAAACACAACATTTTTCACTGGACACTTGTATCACCACAATAACCGTTGTAATAATACATTACATCGCATCAGTGGCGTCAGTATTCGTTGTCTCGTTATTTTGAACATCCTTCAATAATTTGGCCTTATACCTTTAGCATTCAAACATCTGAAAAATCAGCGTTTGCCAAGAGACATTTTAAATGCAGAATGAAATGAATACGGTTAGACTAAGTGTACAAGAAAGACTTGAAGAGGTTTATATAAAAATGACTTGCTTTTTTTCTTTAGCACTCAAAGTCAATCATTTTTTAAGGGTAATGAGGCATCAGCTGTTGATATATCAGCATCTTTGCCCCATGCTTTGCTTACCACACAAATACAGCTTTTTAGGGGTAATAACTGACTGTTACTGATTAAATAGGAGGTAAAACTTGCATATTCCACAAGGAACATATATTTGGATGAAAACAGCAGAGTTAAACATTTTAGCTGCAAAATGAAAAAATAAAAAGTTTGGTAGATGCCAGAATAATATGGCAATAAACTGTCAACCTCAACAGCTACTTACACATGGATGTGCTTATTCAAAACCATTCATAAAAGGGTGAGTATTTTCATATCTGCAGAGTAGCCACAAAGACCTGGTGTCTGAAACACAGATCATTTCCAGCCCTTTCACCCTCAAATTAACTAAAATGTACAATAGAAAATCTAATTACACTGGATAAAAGTTACAATAAAATTTCAATAAGTTATAATAAAAGTACACAATTCAGTCTGTGTAATAAAACATTCCATCCTGTTTTTCACAGTACAGTTGACTCAAGCTAGATAATGCTTTTACAAAAAAATCATGTGTTATTTGGGACCCCTAGATGGCACAAAACAAACCTCCAAATCTGCTGCCACACACAAACATAAGTGAATAAGCCCTTTGTTTTATGTACTGTTACACTAAGGATATTCAGTGCCAGCTTCTCTGAAATGAATGGGATTTTATAGCTTATGTTACAAAGGTTTTGATAGAACAAATTTGGAAATGTATTAGATATTTAGCCATTTTTAAATTGTGCATTTGCTTAAGCAATAGATTGTATCATTTGTAGTGTTAAAATGATAATTTAAGATATTTAATAGATATTCAGCTAATTATTTAATCATTTGTGCGTTTGCTTTGGTCATTTTTAGCAATGGCAGAAACTAATTTTTCTTTTAAATTATGTCCTTTTTTATTTTGGTTTAATCTAACATTAAGGCTTTACTTTAGTAAGTAAAACAACAGGAGGTTAAATTTCTCAAAACACACCATGAACAAAAACAGACCGCTTGGAGTAGTATTTTTTTTCTTACAGTGTTAGTGTTCAGCACTCAGTGTATGTACATTTAACTAAAAGCAACTAAAGTGAACACAATCTAGTAGTCTGTTATAGAGAGCTGGGAAACTAAATGTTTAATTTGATATGTCAGACCTTTGACTCCATTTGTCATTTAATGCATATCTGAAGTTTTGCCCTTTTATACCCATTGAGAAAAACAACCGGAGGAAACAGAGAGATGTGTTTTTAGGAGATGATCTCCAGCATTTGCCTGAAGAGTGATGAAACCTGATGGGGTTTTTTTGTAAGCGGTGAAAGGGTAGAGAAGAGATGTTAGTGCTATTGCATAATCTAGTAATTATAAAATGCAACATCTTTCTCGAATCCTCGTTGCCAAACTTTTCCTCTTCTTTTTTCCGTTTTTCTCTTTGCCGTCTTCCATTTTTCTGGCTCTGATCTCACGCATGAGATCAAAAAACACCTGGAGAAATTAAGAAGTTTGTATAATGCATCATACAGTTCCACATTAAATTATTCTTTATGCAAAGTTATAGTTCACCCAAAAATGACAATGAAGCTATCATATCTAGATTATAAGATTATCTGACCTCCTTCTGTGGGGCACAAAAGTAGATTTTGAAGAATGTTAGTATTTTTGAAGTATTTTTGTCTATATAAGTTAATAGGATCCAGTTTTTTTAAATTTATTATTGATTTAAAAATTCTTCTATTACATGAACGCTGCCTGTACTAAGATGGCTTAAAGATGCTTTTAAACAAACGTTGGGTCTCATTCACTAATAATTTATACATTTTTATTATTTATGTGCATATTTGAACTTCACACGTGTATATGCACATGAACTTGTTCTTAAACTTGTTCTTTAGTTGGTGAATTTGTAACCATCTAAATGAGCGTGCTGACGTAATTTGCATAATACGTGCCAAAACCAGCTCCATATGAGGGCTTTCTGCAAAACGCCACTCATTCAGAGAAAGACAGTTATGGCACCGAAACAAACTAACCTTATCAATAATGAACATGAGGTTTTGCTCTCAAAAATGGAAGCCAGAAAAAAATCTACTTCTCTGGGCAACCTAAAGTGACTGAACAGCCGTTTGTCAGCAAACATATGTCATATAATTGCAATCTTATTAAAACCTTTCAATGTAGATGTTTTTCTTGCAGTAGATCTATGTCTAACAGATTATTTTCTTGTCATTGTTTTGATTACTTTTTTCTAAGTTCTTTTTATAAATATTCAATCAGTTAAATTTTATGTGCCAACATACACGCACACAAGTCCATTTCCCCTAGCATTTCAAATAATTTTAGATGTTCTATAAGTAGTCACAAAATACACGCCATACACGTCTCTTTTTATAGAAATGAACAAGGACAAAATGTATTTCTTTTTTCAGTCAGGACTGAACAAGAATGAACATAAAGTTAAGTTTAATTTCTGGGTGAACTGTCTCATAATTATTGCATGTAATGGTTGTCAAGGCCTACTTTATCTACGTTGGCACGGGTTTTGGCAGAGGTCTCGACGTAACTGACTGCCCACTGCTCCGCTCTGGCCTTGGCCTCCTCCAAACCAACTTGTCTTCGGTCCTCCAAGTCTGACTTATTTCCCACCAGCAGGAAAGGTACGTTCTCCTCTTCTTTAACCCGAATGATCTGTTCTCTAAAATCAAGAAATAAATAAGAATGCATTTACTCCATGAAGTGTCGATAACAAGTATAATCACTATTTCAGTGTCATCACTCTACCTGAAATCTGCAGTAGCAGCGAAGGATTCAGATTCTGTGATGGAGAATACACAGAGAAATCCCTCTCCACTGCGGAAGTAGTTGTCCCGAATTGCAGCATAGTCCTCCTGTCCCGCCGTGTCGAGGATGTCGATTTGCACCTCCTCTCCATCCAGAACCACCTTTTTTCTGTAGCTGTCAGCTTTAGTGGGCTCGTAGTCCTCCACAAACTTGAAAGGGGTTAACACAATTATTGTCTCACACAGGTAACGTGAATTTTACCACAATGTGAAATGCATCTTACCTCATCATACATAAACTGCAGAGTTAATGCTGACTTCCCCACACCGCCACTTCCCACCATTATCACTTTGTGAAGAGCCAAAGCGTTCCTGTTGGCAGCCATGGCTTCAACCAGCGAGAGACACTGGCAGTGTATTGAAGTAAAGTCAGAGGTAGATGGGTATTAAGGGAGCCCTAGAACGAAAAAGCACATGTTGTTGCTGTTTTAACTACTTGAGACTAGTAATTGACTCCTTGAGACTGGTAATTTAGACATCATTCATTAATAATATCCCTGCAGCCTTTTAAGCTCGTTAAACGTGTTTGAGCGGTTACTTATAAATAATCAGCTTTCTTCTGTTCCCATCAGCAGTCACCCTGCATGTAATGATGATAACACAGGCCTACTTTCTTTCCGGCCCTTGAGTAAATGCTAAAACAATGCGGCTTCTCATGAAGGCTAGCATAGCATTTGTCGGGTCCCTTCCTAACTGATACTGACATCATTGCTCACTCGAGCAAGGAAAAAAACACACACAATCAAACTCCTAATTTCTCTTTAAAGAGCATCAATAGTTCCTATATACCATTACCATTATCGTTTTCCATTTAATGCTGTTCCTTACATGTATGACTTCCATTTGTAACTCTGTAGTATTGGTAGCCATTAACTTCTATTGTAAGGACAACAAAAAAACACAAAAGACATGTCTCAAAATATATTTCATGTACCACAGAAGTCAGTCATATGGGTTTGGATTAGAACCATATAATAGGTGAGTAAATGTACATAAATCAAACTTGAACTTTACCTGAGAATCTGTTAACTAAAAGAATTTAGTAAGATTTAAAAGTTATTTTATATTTCTAAAGTTTATTTACAAAGTTATTTTAAGAAATATTAATTCAAATTTTCTGAATGAATGTAAATCCAATCCTAACTTTAACAACAAACAAATTAGCTGCAAGTTTAGCCAGGTGTCCAGATTGTGAGGCTATATGTCATGTGCAGTCTTACTAACGTAATGACTATACACAAAAATCCTGTTGGAGTCACACAATAATATAGGATTACTGCTGTTGGCTCAAGCGCAGACTGCTAACAACAGCAGTTTTAGGTATACTCAGTTTACACAGCTCGTCTGTGGTGTATATGCAAAGGGTGTGGGTAATGGTGATCTACATTATGCAGCACAGTTGAACGACTGCACATGATTGACGCCACATTGACAAGCTTGTTAGTACAAAGAGTGTGATAAAATGAATGGAAAATTCAAATGAGCACTTGATTGATTGGGCACCAATGTGCCTCGGTGGGCTTTTGTTTGAGGCCTTGGGCTCATTTTCATAATAGAAGAGAATGTTACAGGTTCGCAGTCTAAGGAGTTGCATGAAGATAGCAGTAAATAATTCTGAACCAAAGACTGCAGTTTTGAACTGGTTGGTGAATATTTGAGAACAGTGCTGATGAAAAGGTCTTTTGTTAATTCATGCTGATGTCAAGGTCAGAGGAAATATGTAAGAGCACCTTATCAAAAGATAAGCTTTGCTTCCAAATTAACATTATTGTGTTAGCCTGTGTATGTCAGAGTACAAGGACTAAAGTTTAATTAATTGTGAAAGAAACATTTTAACGATATTAGGATGGGTGGCTGGCTAGATGGGATTAATGGAAGGGAAATGGCTAGTACTAATGTACTTAAAGGAATAGAAAAGACACAAATGTGTAGCTTTTTAAGGTTACTGCCCCTATGAAAAACTGTTGCACCCCTAATCTTTGCATTTAGTTTTTACTGACAATATAGCTAAGGCATAGTGGTTCACCCAAAATTGAGAATTTATTCACACTTAAGTGGTTCACTTAAATTTCTTTCTTCAGTTAAACACAAAACGAGATTATGAAGAATGTTGGAAATAGCAGCCATTGACATTTACAGTAAGAACAAAAAAATACTATGGAAGTTACTGACTGCTTTTTTCAGCATTCTTCAGAATATCTTCCTTTTGTTCAACAAAAGAAAGAAACTTAAATAAGTTTGGAACAAGTGGAGGATAAGTAAATGATGACATGACAGTCATTTTTGTGTCACTTTAAAAATAATATAAAAAGTAACTATCATCACACCCTGCACACGTATTAGATAAACATTAGGGTAAATAATGACAGAATTTTCAATCCCTTTAATGACAAATTCTGTAACAGCCTTCACCTACAGGATCGGACTTGAGCAATAAAACAGCTCAAGCAATGTGACATTGGTCAAACTGATTTTTTTTCCCTTTTTTTTTGCAAATGTGTTAGTTTTGTACACTTGAGAGCAATTCTTTGCATTAGTTATAACACCAGAGATATAACACCAGAGTTTTTATACAGTGCTGGGTTTACAAATTCCAACACAATTTCTCTCATTATAGATACATTGTAGAATGTAAAGAGATTCAATGATTATAACAGAACTCAATGACAGGATTTTAGTGAAGATAACAGGGAAAGCGTAGGTATATAATATTATTATATCTAATAGATTCAGAATGTTTTTCGTGTAGCTATATGAAGACCAGCAGCCACGTACAAGCAACAAAGTTTCAAGCTTGCTTGTGAAGTTCGCAGAGCTCGTTTTTCCTTTAGATATGTATTGAAAAACACTTATGCCTGAGCAGAGGATTGTTTTGATTTGACTACAGGCATAATGTAAAAGTACACGTACAGCAACGAGCTTAGAATCACCCATGATTCTATGCTCTTTGGCAACAGTCGTAAAATATAGGCTACATCCCCAGCTTCTTTTAGATACGAATGGTGATTAATATTAGGTTAAAAACTTGTTGATGACTTGTTTCCCTCAGATATGTGCTATACACTCCCCAACAATTAAACAACAGCCTGCTACAATACATGCGCGTGATATTTGACACCTGTTCCGTTTGTACATCTGTTTACAGGAAAACTACAGTGAACTGGTTTAATATTTACACATAAGAGCGAATTATTTTAATCGCCCCTGACCCATCATTCAGACAGGAAATCCCGACAAATTCAAGAAAGTGCTCACGGAAAGAGCTAATGACTGCTGCTGAGCTAGCAAGCTAACTCCGTTATTTCGAAATGAAACGTATGACGAGCTGTTGTACTTCACTGGCTCTTCGGTGTAAAATCACGAGTGACTTTCCTATATTATTTAAATACACGAAGCGCGTTAAACATCACTTCCGTGTTTATAGAGGATTTCGTTTTAGCACTTCGTGGCTAACAGAGAAACGAGTTGCCTGAGAACTTACTACTTGGTGCTATATCGGAGCAGCTAAGCAATTAAACAAGTTACGTGTTTGTACAGTAAAAGTTGTATAAAAAGAGTGTACAGATACTCACCAAATAAACAGGCACTGGTGTGTTGGAGGTGTTGTTAGCTTTGCTGCTACGGCAGATTTGTTTTGCTCAGTGCATGATGACTCAGAGAAGGGAGTAGCACTGCTGACAGCCTCGGCTGACTGGGCTTGGTCTCCTTCACACGGACTAACAGCTTACTTCTGAACGGAAATGAATTTTGTTCATGTATGCGAATATCTAAACTAGTTAACGCCCCATAACTCGATGGGTTACGTCTCCGACTTGCGTTTCTTTTTAAGCTACAAAACCGTTTTAGTGTTATAACTTGAAACTTTTTTAGTAATTACAATGACTCCATACGTCTACTGGATAGGGTTTACTGTAGACACAATCTAGCATCTGCTTTGGGACGTCATATCTTCACCAGAAAATTCTCCGCCTAGAGGTCTCCCACTGTACTAGCAGGAAAGCCGCTTGAGCTCGCATGTGTAATATTTAATGAAAAAGCGATTGCACACGTTATTGTATTTAAATCATGATTTAAACTGACCAGTTCATCTCAAATATTCATTCATTTTTCTTTTCCGTTTAGTCCCTTTATTAATCTGGGGTCGCCACAGCGGAATGAACCACCAATTTATCCAGCATATGCTTTATGCAGCGGATGTCCTTCCAGCAATTACCCAATTCACCTAAATACACCGGTTTCCTTGTGGGGGAAACCGGAGCACCCGGAGGAAACCTACGCGAACACGAGGAGAACATGCAAACTCCACACAGAAACGCCAACTGATCATCTCAAACAAAATAATACATTTTTCTGAAATATTAACACATTTCTCAGTCCAAATTTCATTGAATTAGATGCAAGTGGTACAGTATATGGAAATCAATTCTCTTTTCTGAGGGATTTCTAAAATAATTTTTAATCAGTTTTATGTCTTTGGGGTCTTTTTTATGGATTTATGAAGTCATTTCCACCAAAGTCCACACAAGTGTAGTTCACAATAAAGGTGCATTAATAAGGAACATTTGAAAAACACTTTCGACCAGTATCAGACAGAGGTCCAATACACACTTGCTGCCAATCAGCAGTTGGATTATGGGTGTTTGTTTAGGTGCTTTCACAAATCAACATCATTTAGTTAAAATTGCTTTAACAATAAACTTGTTTCACAAAGCTTGAAACTTAGAAAGAACTTTAGAAACAACTGTAAATATAACTGAATAACTGACAGTATATTTTGTTTTATGAAGGATTTTTAAAAATTGGCATTTAAACAAACATCCTTTGATATTTTGTTATATGAATCTTTTTTATTTATGTATGTGTGTGTGTGTGTGTGTGTGTGTGTAACATCGTAACAATACTAGTTTTCAACTGTATAGTATAATCTGAAAGTCAGGAAAAAAATGACTTTTATGGAAACATTAGCTGCACTTTTTAAATAAACATATGATAACAGTAATATTTGGAAATGTTTTCATTAAATTAATGTATTATATATAATAAAAAAAAAAAACTTTTTACTTTTTTTTTTTCATATATTTTCTAATCCTTACTCCTGGCTTCAGTGTCACAATCCTTCAGATATTATTCCAAAATGCTGGTTTTAGGAAATTGTAATTGAGACATCATCAGTGTATTTATTTTTAATATTATTGATGAATAGAATGTTTAAAACAACAATTTTTAGCAAGGCTTTCATGTATCATTTTACAATAACACCAATTTATCTTGGCTTCAATGAATCACAACAAGACCTTCCTCATAAGGTAAAGCCATTTGAAGAGTGTTTATTTTGTACTCGTATGAAAATGGATGTGAAACAAAAAACAAACCCTGAGGCATGTAGGGAATGACTTTGGAAAAAAAAGTATATGCCTCTTTTTAAACACCGTTTTTGACACTATATATATTTATTTATTGTTTTTGTATATAATCATACATTTGGTTAATCTGACATCTTTTCTGGCTTTGCATTGAAGTGCTGCAATCAAGGCACAGAGCTCACTGAGTTTACAGAAAGATTGCTGAGTGTTTGAATCTGCAACCAGCCATGCGATATAAATGCTATACAGTAGTGCCTCTGGCTTTAAGCAAGATTACATATACGCACATCTCTAATACAACATAAACCTCAAACACTAAATGCTGACTTTATGTCTTCAGTCAAATAGGAGTCGCTCTCCATTCTTTCCCCTCAGTGAGAGCGCGAGGTTGATGGATGAACACGCTGAAGCGCACACCCTGATTAGCAGCAGCTCGAACGAATCCGCTATTAGCGGTCATAGTGATGGCCCGCAGCGTGTCCCCCGTCCCAAAGATCATCAGCGATCTACGGTTCACCTTGGAGCTCATGACCAATCGCTGAGTGCGTTCGGACGGTTGATCTGGAACAACTTTGAGCCTCGCCAGCAGCAACTCCGCTCGGGATTTCTCTCCCTGGCCTCCTAAAGTGTCCAGAATCACACGGAAATCCTCCACCGCAGACTGACAAGCAAACAGCTCTTTTCCCTTCATGAACTCCTCCAGCCGCGGCAGGACTTTCTCATGGCGTTCTTGCGCGGCCTGCTCTGTCAAAACCACCTCTTTAAAAATGAAGTGGCAGTTGCCGTGGCTCAGAGACGACACGTATGTGATCAACGTGGTGATGTCGAGATTCACCCTATTGCACACGTCCACTTTCACCTCAGTAGGAAAGGCAAGACTGGCCACAATGGTGTCTCGATCGACGCAAGTGTGTGTGAGGTCTTTCTCATTGCTATCATCATCGTCGACATCTTCACCATCCTCTTCTTCATCAACCAGATCTTCGTGATCTCCCTCCTGGTCTTCGGTCTCCTCTTCTTCATCTCCACCTTCAATCGTGTTAACAGCAACGATGTCACCTCTCACCGAAATGCCCATTTCTTTGAGCTTGTCTGCCATCGGGCTGGAAACGCCATTATAGAACGCAAATATAATGTGAGGGTTGCTGTACTGCACCGGCTGCTGCTGACTGGCTTCAAGAAAATCTTCCGCTTGCCGAATGACGCTTTTATCCCCATACTGCCCACGGCCTTGCCAGATGTTGTGCAGAGCCTCCGCCTTGCGCCCGATGGCTTTGACCCATGTATGTCCTCCATTCGCCACCACGTCCACCACTAGCGTCTGCTTCTGACCGTCGGGGCTCTCGTAGGCGAACACATGCAGGACGCTCACCACCTTCTCCAGACTCTCGGCGGACTCGACGATGGCCTTCAGGTGAGTGAGATTTGTGCTTTGAAGGTGCGATTCCTTGATCACGACCTTGCCGGCCTCCACCTTCTGCAAGAACTTGAGCTCAGCACGGAGTTTACTGCACAGTTTAGCACGTCCCTCGACCTCTCTGCCTTGGCGGCTGCAGATTTTGTCCACTCGCTCAAGCAGCTCCTTGGCTACTCGGATACGGTCCTGCAGCGTGTTGTAAGTAGCCATTGCTGTTAAACATTATTTCTGCGTGATGAGAAAGAAAATGGTTTAAATATTGACTAAATATATTGATACACCTGTATAAAACATCATTATATATTATTCATTAATTTTCTTTTCAGCTTAGTCCCTTTATTCATCTGGGGTTGCCACAGCGGAATGAACCGCCAACTTATCCAGCATATGTTTTACGCAGCGGATGCCCTTCCAGCTGCAACCCATCACTGGGAAACACCCATTCACACACATACACTACAGACAATTTAGCTTACCCAATTCACCTATAGCGCATTGCTTTGGACTGTGGGGGAAACTGGAGCACCCGGAGGAAACCCACGCGAACACGGGGAGAACATGCAAACTCCACACAGAAATGCCAACTGACACAGCTGAGGCTCGAACCAGCGACCTTCTTGCTGTGAGCAACAGCACTACCCACTGCGCCACCCCCATTATATATTATAATAAACATATTTTCCCAGTTTGATGATAATTGCTAGTTTTATTAGTTATATACAGTTAAAATATACAGAAATATTAGCCCTCCTGAATTATTAGCCCCCCTGTATATTTCCTCAATTTCTGTTTAACGGAAAGAAAATTTTGTCAACACATTTCTAAAGATAATAGTTTTAATAACTCATTTCTAATAACTGATTTTTATTTGTGCCATGATGACAGTAAATAATATTTTACTAGATATTTTTCAAGATACTAGTATTCAGCCTAAAGTGACATTAAAAGGCTTAACTGGGTTAATTAGGCAAGTTATTGTATAACAGTGGTTTGTTCTGTTGACAATCGAAAAAAAATATTGCTTAAGGGGGCTAATAATATTGACCTTAAAATTAAAAAAATTAAAAACTGCTTTTATTCTAGCTGAAATAAAACAAATAAGACTTTCTCCAGAAGAAAAAATATTATAGGAAATACTGTGAAAAATTTTAGATAATAATACTTCAGAGTAACTATGTTATAGTTTATTCACACTAATACTAATATTACAAATGTTACTATAAACTGGAATATACTGGCCAATAAAACATGTTTTCACATTCACAAAGAATTCACATTTAAAAATAATTCCTTCAAAGTCTCTCTAGATAAAAAGAAAATTACATTGTAACATTACAATCGAGCTAACAGTAACAATCACTGTTCATAATTGGCATACATGTTAGTGGATAATAATTATCTTCAAGCTTTTAATACATTATTAAAACAGATACATAACCACTGTCATGGTAGCCATGTAATAGGTTAACATTTATAATTGAAATATACATTACTGGCAAATATGTTTTAGTTTTTAATAAATAATTAAAATGGATAGATTACAACTATACACATTAATTAATAGAATAAATGGTAGTATATACATACATATATACATACATATATATGTCACAATAAACCGTAATATATAGCAACAAACAAAAAAGAGTCACTACAGAAAAGAAAAAGTATTTTTTGGTTTCTTATGTACCTGTAAAATCACCTTTATGCAAATAATTATCTTTGTGTATGAAATATGCTACATAAATATACAGTCAAGCCAAAATTATTTATACCACTGATATGAGTAATTGCGGGCTTGACTGTATGACTTGTCTAGGCTAATGAATCTAATGAATAGTCACTCCTGATATAAAAATGTCAATATTATACATCATAAATATACATTTAAAAGTAGCAAGCAATGCTTAAAAACATATTTCTTTTTTTTTCACATAGATTACAATTACATCATGTACATTTGTATTCTAGAATCTTCTGGATTTTGTGATTTTTATTTATTTTTATTTTTTTGTTATGGACATGAAAGGAAATTCAAGACATTTCCCTGGTCAATAGGTTAAGCTTTACCAAAACGTCATTTCATGTTACCAAAATCAGGATGTAACGTTATATTTAAAGCAGCAATTTGAACAAAAAACATACTTATATAAGCACTAAAGATGGTCTAGCTGATGAATAAGTTCGCTGAGGCGTTGTTTAACGAGCCAATTCCGGATTACACATACATAAACATGAAGCTTTTTGTACATTTTTTAGGAAAAATATCAATCAGTGTCGAAATAGTCACGCTTTTTCTTAACACACCGGCTAATATCTACGTGTCTGCCATGGTTTTCTACATACCGGTCAACCTTCTTGCTGTTTACTTTCAGTAAAGTAAGAACAACAACTGACCGTTTAGGTGAAGAAAAGTTATCCGGAAATGTGAAATACTTACAGCATTTACAAGTTCAAGTTCTGCCTCTTCTGATTTGGGCTGACGCTTTTTCAACCACGAAGTAGAGGAAAGTAGCGCTGTCAGAATGCTGGAGAGTTTGTATCGCCCTCTAGCTTGGAGGTTATGAATTTCTAGTCAGATATACGTAGAGATGACCGTTTACTAATTACATTCGCATTCTTTTGCTGGTATTAAAAGACTTTCTGGTCAATCTATTTTGCTGGTTTACTGATGTTTTTCTTTACATATTTACCTGTACATTGCATTCACTAGATATTCGATGTTATTAAAATGACAATGGCAAACCATTTTGCATTTTAACATTTATTCATTTAAGACATAGAATTTTAGCAATGCTTTTTAAGTTTATTAATTTATTGGTTATAACTATTGTCTGACATAGCTATTAACTGTTTTCTTTGACATAGGCCTATATAATGACTTATTAACCTATTGGAATGCACTTTGTACATTAGGTTAATGTTCAATAAATAGCCTACATGGTAAAGAAATGTTGAGTTCTACACAATTCCTTCATGTTGACCCAACACAAATCGCTTAAGTTAACTTAATCGTTTTATAAACTTAAGTGGATTGAACATAAAACAATTAAGTTGTCCCCAAAAAATGTAAAAAATTGTGTTGTTGCAACTAATTTCAAATAAGTCGTTTGAACAAGAAGCAACATTTTTGATTGTAGTTAATAATAAATAATAAAATATTGATAGATGGCAACTATTGTCATGGCACATTAGAAATACTTGTTACTAGCAAAGGCTTGTGCAATATTTTTATAATATTAATAATATTACATAAACTAATGTAAGAATGAAATGTGACCCAAACCAGTAATAAGTGTTTTTAATTGTTTTTAAAATTGAGATTATTGAGACAGTTTTGAAATTTTGAAAAGGCTTCAGAAAAAAATTAAACAAAATTGTGAGGCTGTATCAGAAATCACCCCTGTACCCCTGTATTAGTAGTGTCGACATTTTGAAGTGTACTTGATCAATCCCACAATGCACTGCAATAACGAGTGTACAACCTCTAACAAATCCAATCCATCTAAGGGATTTATCAACTTGCAAAGCACAAACAAATTGGCATCCCACTGAGTGCTCACTCAAAAACTCACTCAATCCTTTTTTATTCACTCCTTCAAGTAGACTCTATTAGTGAACTAATTTTGAATACAGCATGACTTTAATGCAGTCTATGAAGTGCATTTAGAGATAGCAATCCACATTACTGATCAAAAATTGGGTTTTGATCTATTTACAGTAGACAGTTTACACAATATCTTAATGAAACATGATCTTTACTAAATATCTAATGATTATCTGTCAATTTGCTGAAATCATAGCCCAAAAATCAGTGATAGAGTTAATGATTTTGGCGGCCCTAAAGCAAATTCCATATTTGGATCCATGATAAACACACAAACTATTATTATTATTATTATTATTATTATTATATATTTTTACAAATCAACATGAACAACAAAAAGCCTATAAATTACCTTTTTTTAGGTGAAAATACTGTCTTCTCATAATGTAAATGGCCATTGCTCCTCTTAACAGCACGAACAGCAACTTCATTTCAGTTCTGATTGAAATTTGATTGGCTATAGCCAAGAAAGCATGCAAAGGGCACACCACACAGCTTATAAACATTGAAACAACAAAAACATCAGTTCACAACAACATTACAAAAAAATCCAGTTCAAATCAATAAAACTCTCCACACTTTACATTTTTTAGTACACTTTTATTGCATAAACATGATTTGTGAGCATGCATAATTTAACACTGAACTAATGTTTATGTGTGTGTGTGTGTGTGTGTGTGTGTGCGTGTGTGTGTGTGTGTGCATGTGTGTGTGTGTCTGTGTGTGTGCGCGTGCATGTATATGTATAATCAACATGTATATCTTTGGCTACATTGCTCAACACTGTGAAAACACACTGTAGCAGAAACCTTTAATGCTTTCAAGTGTGCCAACAAATATATACATATTGGAGCTTTTGCCAAATCTGTTTCACTATGTATCAGATGTCTTTAATCCACAGCTTTGGCAAATGGTCTTTAGTGCATTCCTGACAGTGTTGTAAATACTATAATTACTGCAGTATGAATCAAGTATTTACTATAAATTACAAATTAAATGTATTTTTCTTGTGGAATGAACATTCTAAAGGCAGTTTGCTTATAATTTGTCAATTTTGTTGTAAATAACGCTAAATTTCTTGCACAGATTGATCATTTTACTTCATAAAGCAAAATAACACCAGGAGCCACAGGTATTAATCTTGCTTTGCCATTTTTTTTTTTTTTTTTTTTTTTACATTCAATCGCAGTTTTAGCTGAAAATCTTCTTTAATTCTTTATCAGACAAGGAGCCATGGTAACTTTAATAACATTGATTACATTTTTTATTTTGAAAATCAAATCATAAAAATCATTGAGTAAAAAAAGTTTTAAATTCTTGTAATAAACTTCAGTAACACTCCAGAGTTTTTAGATTAGAATTTGAATGTAGCGCCATTGATGCGATCCAAGACCTGTGAAGAGATGATCCCAAGGTATCCATAATCCTGGACCAGGTCGTATCCCGAGCTGATGCTGTGGTCGTCATGGAGAAATGGAGTGCATGAGACTGATTCCTGAATGACCACCGTGATAAACGAGTCCCCACTTCGTCAATTGGTGAAGTTTTTTTTTCCTCGCCACTGTCGCCGCTGGCTTGCTCGGATCGGGACTCGTGGAGCTGCGCTTCGGTGGATTTGCTCTACAGTGTTTGAACTTTCAGCAGTGAAATTTAAACCACACTGAACTAAAACTAAACTGAACTTCAACTCTGAAATCTGGACTTTACTAGAACTATAAGCTGCTTTGACACAATCTACATTGTGAAAAGCGCTATATAAATAAACTTGACTTGACTTGAATGTGTCTTCTCTTTAGTGTCCTAGAGAAATATGCAATTTAGATGTTTGGATGACCTTATGATGAATTTGGATCAGAAACCAAAAATAAGGGCTTCACCCAAAATAAAAATTATGCTATTTATTACTCACTGTCAGGGGCGGACTTGGTGATTTGGGGTGCAATTCCAGCCAAGGGGCCCAACAATTCTATAATGCACCCTTTGTACTTACTTATTTATTTATAATTTTATTAATTTATTTTTGGCCTTTATTAAGTGGATAGGACAGTATTTCAGACAGGAAGTGAAGTGGGAGAGAGAGAGATGGGGTAGGGACGGGAAATGTCCTCGAGCCAGGATTCGAACTCGGGACGCCCTGAAGTGCTACTGCACCATATGTCAGCCCGCTAACCGCTAGGCTATTGCGCCGACTACCCTTTGTACTTTTATTTATTTTTTATTTATTTATATATATTTTTCTTATGTCACTCAATCTCCTTTTCTATGTTTTATCTTAATGCAATATCTACATTTTAAATGATGTTTCCTTATAACGAAATCACAACTAAAAATAATAAATAAACTATTTCATTTTTAAAACTAAATCTTTACCTAATTTGACTGCTGGACTGCTCCGTGATTCGTGATGGGGGACAAATTTGCGTTGATGTAATAATTACATTAAAATTTTATTGGTTAGACCCTCACCATACAAAATATAATAGAAAATGATGTTATATATAAGTCATAGGTATAATTACTTCTAGGTATTTACTGGGGGTTCCAAGATTACCTGGGGCCCTAAGCAGCCACTTACCCCGCTTATTGGTTAAATCCGCCCTGCTTACCCTCATGTCATCACAAACCCCTGAGACGTTTGTTCATCTACAGATCACAAATTAAAATATTTTAGATGAAATTTGAGTGCTCTCTCATCCTCCATACCTCTGTAGAGAATACTTTAGTGTGCACATAAAACAAAAATAGCTACTTTAATAAAGTTTCTTCTACTCAGTGTTGGTGAACGAGCCCCTTATACTGATAGGCAACTGAAGAGAAGAAAAGTGTATTTTTATGTGCACACAAAAGTATTATTGTAGCTTCATAATATTCCGATTGAACCACCTAAGTCACTTTGACTGTTTTGAGGATGTTTTTGGAAAGTCCTTTATGGACTTTGAATGAGTTGGGACCATTGCCATCTATGGTGAATCGGGCAGCTCTAGGATTTCATGCAAAATCTTATATTTGTGTTCCGAAAATGAACGAAAGTCTCTGGATTGATCTCTGGTATGTAATTAATAACAGAAATTTTATTTTTGTGTGAACAAACCTTTTAACAGCATTTTTTTGTGGTGAAATAAGTCCATTCCTAAAATGAAAACATTAACTGAATATAAAACTAAAGCTATCACTATGCAGTAAGTCAGAATTCTTAGATGCATATTCTACAACTTTTAAAATCACTTTATTTAAAGCTGAATTTAGGCCTATAAAAACCTTCATTGCCTTGCTGTTATATTATATCAAGTACTAGCAAGTACTAGCAAATAAAATGAAAAAGACCAAACATGTAATTGCTTAGGAATAGCCTACATGTTAAAGCAGCTTGCCACAACATCAGGCACGGTACACTGCACGGGAAAGAGGAGGATATTAGGTCAAAACGCTCGCGCTCGCGGCAGACGCTGAAGTAACTCATGGTAACAAATTCAGCAAGAGCGTATGCGCGATCCTGACGCAATCAGTATCTGGTTTCCAGTCTCTCCTTTTGGAGGACTACGCGCTGTCTGGAGACGAAGAGCTCTTAACATGAAGAAAATGCATAACCGACACTTTATCTGAAGTAATTCAGCTTTTAAACTCCCTTTTGCGGAGCCGCGTTGAGTTTTAACCGATTGCATAAGTTGCGCTGTACTTTTACCGTTATTCCTACTCTTCTAGCAGCACTACAGGAGGGAACTCTATTTAAACGCAGTCTTTGGCGGATATTCATCACATCTTTTCTTTAGCCGTACGTGTTTTACGCATATGGATACTTTTCCGGAGCGCAGACGGTAGATTATGCATTCCTCAGGATGGGTGCGAACAATGGGAAACAGAGCGGGAGTGAAGGTGAGTGCCAGAATCAGACTCTCAGACACAATGCGCCTTTTCCACTCTTAAATCTCGCTGTACAGCAGCCATAGTTGTGTCAACGTCACGATTCCCCATTATTCTCAGTGGGCAACTGTAGCCTCACAGAGAGCTCTGTATTGTACTTCATAGTTGTCATTTTCTGTCACTGCGTGAGCTTTTGAGACGTTGGAAAGGTACCCTTTAAACTTAGGGAGTTAAATGCTTTCTGGTGTTTCTGGGGTTTCTGCAATCTAAAAAATGCTGGGTTCCACACAATTCAATCATGTTGTAGCAACACAAATTGTTTAGGTTAACTTAATCATTTTTACAAATTTAAGTGGATTGAACATAAAACATGCTGGAAGGGCATCCGCTGCGTAAAACATATGCTGGATAAGTTGGCGGTTCATTCCGCTGTGGCGACCCCGGATTAATAAAGGGACTAAGCCGAAAAGAAAATGAATGAATGAATGAATGAACATAAAACAATTAAGTTGACCTCCCCCCAAAAACTTAAGAATTGTGTTGATTCAGCAAATTTTAAATAAGTAATTTGAAAGTCATTTGTGTATACAGTAAGGATATAGGCTCTATATTAGGTCAGAATCATAATTCCTCCATGGATTTTGCCAGATCAACAATTGATTTTCAGTAATGGATTATAGTGCCTATTTACACTCTAAGGGTGACACTGAAGCTTGTTTGAAGTTGCATTAAAGTGTCCTTCTATACTTTTAATGCAGACTAGAGGTGGAATGAATGCGTTTACACAGTAATTACAACTGAATACTTTGATACTGAGTGCTGAAGTCGGTCAGAGCAGGCATAATTTAGTCTGGTTTTATGCAAAATGATTTCATCACACTAATATTTGAGCAGGCACCTTTAACTTGGCTGTACAAAGACAGCCAATCTTTTTAAGATTATGAAAAATATGCTAAAACAAATGTCAATTTCTGAAATTGTTTATGGTTTCGCAATGCTTAATTGCTTTCAATGGTTTGAGACTTTTGGTATTGATACTTAACCCAATCAAGTTACAGGACTGTAAAATTGCAAGCAACATTTTTCAAAATACCTACTTTCAAGAGTTCGCCCTTAGCTGATGATTGATTATAAAGCGTGTTTGCCATGCTGTCCCGGGAGAGAGCCCTGAGCTCATAAGATCCTCGAGCCCGGGGCTCCCTCCCGTTGCAGGGCGAGAGGGGAGTTTGAGTTCAGGTAGGTCTCGAGAACTCCCCTACTTGGTGAAGGTGGATTCGAATATAAATAATTATGAAGAGAATAGCTGAATTAGTAGCTCGTCTATGGTGTCGATTTGGTTGGTCAATTTACTTATGTTACATGTTTTTAGTCTGTGGGAGGAAACCGGAGAGCCCGGGGAAAACCCACGCAAACACGGGGAGGACATGCAAACTCCGCACAGAAATGTCAACTTGGCAAGGTAAGGGATTGGACAAGTGACGTTCTTGCTGTGAGGCAACAGTGCTAGCCACTGGGCCTCCGTGCTGCCCTTTCGAGAAAAGGGGAGGAGTAGGGGTGGAAGGGGGGATTCTTCAAGACGAAGATGGCTAAGGTAAAATACTCTGGTTGTTTATAGCGGTTTAGGAATCATCTGATTGGTGGAACGTGCATTAGCTAATGTGGACCAGCTGTTATCAATCATAAGCACGTGCTCCTCTCGAAATTAGTTTATGAATAAACTTCACTTTGTGTTCAACAGAAGAAATAAACTTAGAAATGTTTAAAACCAAATGAGGCAGAATAAATTATGAGGTAATATTTACTTTTCTCTTTTATATTTTTGAAGTTGGAGATAAGTTAGTGCCAACTAAAAATGACCATTAATATTTTGAAGAGAGAAGTTGAGTAAACAAAAAATCTGTTAAGTAATTTCTTAATAATAGTTTGGTGAAATATTAAAATCTAAATGTTTATAATTTATTTAGTGCTTTATATATACTAATTTTACTATTATGATTAAAAACCTACTTAAACATAGATGAAAGAGTTGCTATCACAGACCTTTTTTTTTTAGCTTTATGCGTACTTGAGAGTTTGATTTGGAGCTAATAATAAACTACTGTGTGCCAACTGTGCACAACACAAGCTGAATGGTTTTACTAAACTAACCATCAGTGGAGGATATGTGTACTTTAATAAAGTGGGAATCACATACTATCATCTTGGCTTGTCTGCAAATCATCTCTAGATGTTTTTTCTTTTCATCCAGCAATATATGCCACACAGGCATACACAGCAGTGAAAAGACAGCAGGCCAGATACTGTCCTTTTAAACTGTGGACGCTGAAGGTTGCTACTGATCATTTTCTAATAACCGTAAGCATTTATGCCAGAGATTTTGCTCTCACAGAGTGAGTTCTTGGCTGTGTGAGAGGCTTGTGGTCTTTTAAAGCACACCAGATTTCTCTGGAAGGTCAAGGTTTGGCCCTCAAGACTGGCATTCAGTGAGAAAACCAAGAACTTCCCACATGCAGCTCTACACTTTGCATATTTCACATATTATCAACTTTTGCAATGTTTGCTGTTATCTTTTGAAGTTGAGGTCTTCAGAAAGTGGTTGTCTGCTGATTAGATCAGTTTATTACTGGTTAGATGATTTCTACTTCACCTAATTTAATTAAACACAGTAAGATGAGATGAATTCTGTTGTACTCACAGGGCTGCAAATTATACCTGTTATTAGTTATTATTAAATTATTGCTGTTATTGAATTGAGTTGTATTGTATTTTTGAGATTTGCTGTTGATTTGCTTTTGTATAAATTCATTATCATACTTATAATAAAATAAAATAATTATAATATATTTTTTAATAAATTTAACCACTAAAATTAAATGTAAAAAGATGAAAACATAATTTATTATTTGATATAAATTACAATTATTATTACTACTATTCAAGTATTAACAGAGTACTTCAGTTCAGCAGTATTTTACAGATATTATTTACTGATGTAATATAAAATATGATTGCTCATTGTTGGAATGTCAGGAGCGGCAAAATGTTATTTTCAGGTTCTGTGCATTCATATGCTCTACATTAAAAAACTGCAGTTTGTAAGCCAACAAATTATAAATGTGCACTTTAATCCATTTACAGGGCTATAATGCATTCAAATACTAATATTTATTCCAGTATCACTTATGCAGTCATTTACCACAAATGTACCAGTTGTTCTTTTACAAACGAAAGCTATTAGCCTTTAGTGCATCATGGATGTATTAAAGTGAATGTTTGCTTATGTTTAGTTTGATGACTATTTGAGCCTCTAACAGACAAAGTCATTGTCAAAGACCATATTTTTGAGCTCAAAATAAAACCAGAATGTCCTGGATCTGTTCCAGCACAACCATTATTAAATCCAAACAAGTCATCCAAAGAGATCCAGTCAAATTTACAGCGAATTACAAATCCGAATGTAAACCTAATAAGGGATTTTTGCTTTTCTATAGCGTGCTGATATTAAAAGGGCCTCTATTTTAAAATTGTTCATTAAGTATTTGTTCATTTTAAGGCTTTTTTGTTTTTGTGACTATGGTTGTACACTGTAAAAAAATACAACTAGCAAAATGTTGGCTTAATAAGTATTTGTAAGTTAGCTGGACAAATAAATGACAAAGCCATCTGGACTAGTAAAAATAAGCTGTTTGAACAATTATTGGGTCAGCTAAGATATGAATGTTGAAAAGTCTTAAAAATGCAAGTTGACATTAATTGACATTTGCGCATGAGCGCTGTTCTGTTTCAGGAGTTGGCCCAAGTGTGATACATGAAAACAAACAGGCATGACATTTTAATCTAAATATATACATTACTAAACCTGGAAAAACTACATATGTGCAATTCTATTGGATAACATCTCATATAGGAATTCAAGGAAATGAAATAGCAGACAAACTAGCAATAGAAGCTTTAAATCTTAATAAAAAAAATGAGATTTCCCTTCGAAAAAAATGAAGGAAGAAGCCACATTGATAAACACTGGCAAAGTATTTGGGATTCAGACAAAAAAGTAAGCGATGGCATGTCCTAATGAACTGTAAAAAATGTAAGGAAGAAAGAACTCAAATAACATATCATTAAATTAGACACACTCCAATATAATAGGTGGTGATATGCACCTTTTTAAGCTGGTCTGTAACTCACCATTCAACCAGAAGAAGAAGAAGTGAAGCATGCAGCGGCCATTCTAACCACATGTGGATTGCCGTGAACTATAAAAACTTAAGTTGGGAGACCTTACTCAAAACGTTGAGTTGAGGCAACTACTTGGTTTAAAAGTTGAGTCAACTCAAAAAAAGTTATGCATCAAGTTGCCTTATAGTTTTATGTTGTCAACTTTTTATTTTTCACAGTGTAGCGATATGAGATTTTCACGCTATGATAAGTGTCTCAGAAAATATTGCGATATATAAACAAACAACAGAAGCAGACAGTTGCATATGCACAATTTTTTTAAACACCTAGATATAAAAATGTTAACGGTATGATAACCGTACACTTTCAATACCTAACACAGGTATAACATTACAACCCTAGAACTGATGTAGATTGTCTTTCACCTTGCATATAAAAATAGGAATAAACTACACACAGTTTTTATTGTGAACACCTTGCTTCTCATAAATAGGCATGCATTCATTGTTTGTACCATAAATATAAATGGTGCTTGTTATCATTAATGATTTTGTTTTCCTGGCAATCTTATGATTTACATTCACGCAATGTAACATTTCTTTAGTCAATTAATCTCATCAGCAGCGCAGAACATTCTTCAAAGACAATGAACAATAAACAATGCTTGTGATGCAATCAGACATCACATTCAGTGTTGGTGTGGGAGCAAGATTCCTTTTTGGTCCACCGATCATTTATATAAAAGGCCTGGCCTGAAACGTCTTTAGTGATATCACTAGGAGACTATTTAGTGAAAAACAGGTTTGTTTACAGAGCAAAACACATTTTTCTCTCAGCATGTGGAAGCTCCATCGGTCAGGCCATTTATGGTCAAATCAAAGCTGATGCGAACTCTGCTTGTGTTTGCTCTCTCGTGGAGCCTGTAAACATGCCTCGTGTGTGACCTGAAGTGCCATAGAAACAAACAGGAGTGTTTAGGAAACTTTCACACCACTACATCTTGAGTTATCCCCATGATTATTATAGTTGTTGCATTTTTAATTGAGTTTTTATTTTGACAAATGTAAATGTAACTTTATTTCAATACATTCATGTTTTTGTTCGTTTTTTTATTTTCAGTTTTAGTCATTTTAGTTTTATGAGAGTTAATGGAACACATCTAGAGCAATGTTTAGTGTTTGCCAGCTTACATGAACAAATGTATCTCTAAATAGTCACAGGTCAGATTTTCGCCACAAAATGATTCCTTATTAATTCCATAAATGATAATTATTTTTGCTTAACTGCTTATTTTATGGGCGACGCGGTGGCGCAGTGGGTAGCACGTTCGCCTCACAGCAAGAAGGTCGCTGCTTCGAGCCTTGGCTGGGTCAGTTGGCATTTCTGTGTGGAGTTTGCATGTTCTCCCCGTGTTTGCGTGGGTTTCCTCCGGGTGCTCCGGTTTCCCCAACAAGTCCAAAGACATGCGGTATAGGTGAATTGGGTAAGCTAAAATTGTCCGTAGTGTATGTGTGTGAATGAGTGTGTATGAATGTTTCCCAGTGATGGGTTGCAGCTGGAAGGGCATCCGCTGCGTAAAACATATGCTGGATAAGTTGGCGGTTCATCCCGCTGTGGCGACCCCAGATTAATAAAGGGACTAAGCCGAAAAGAAAATGAATGAATAATTGAATGCTTATTTTATTTCAGTTAGTTTTCCAGTGACTGTTGTTAGTTTCAGTTAGTTTTAGCTTTTCGTTTATTGTGCATTTTATAATTTTATTTCAGTTAACTAAAATATTTTGACCAATAGCTTTAGTCTTTAGTATTACTTTTTGTTTACAAAAAAAGTCTTTCTGCTGGTTAATCATCTGCGTCAATCTATTGACAATAAATCAGAAACAAACAGGAATCGTTACACGCTAATCAAATTGCAAATTGGAAGAAACACGAGTCTTGGGTTTACGATACATCTTTCCTAATTTGGAATCAACCTTTCAGACGTTGTAAAACAAAAGGCTTCTCAGCTTTCCAAATAACGTCATCATCCCCTCAAAAAAAAGTAGTTTTTCTTGTTCTCTTCTAGTAACTCTAATAGACTTTATATAATTTGTAGTTTTTTATGTGATGAACTCAATCGAATAGTACCACTTGTACACTTAATTTGAGTTTAGCTGGGTTTGTGTTTCTTTGGCCTCGGTTTTTCCTGTAATGTAATTTGTAGAGAGCTTCAGTTTTCAGCCTCTGCCATTGGGGAGTATCTGTGGGAGGCATCTGGTTTGTTATTCTAAGTTTCTGATGGACAGAAAGAGAATGCCCGGCATTTAGCGTGTGATTCTGTGAATTCTGTGGCATTCGTTTCATTCAAACGTCACACAATCATCCTTTTTATTTTATTTATACATTCTTTACTGATAGAATCTTTTATTAATGTATCATTTTGTCTACTGTGAGCCAACATATAACGCACTGAGTTTTGCATGTGTATTATTTTACTCTTTCATAAGACTAATGTTGATTCTGCATTTGTGCTGGTGTCCTGATGTGTCCTGGGGTGTTCTCTGTGATTTTAGGGAAAGGCAGTTCCAGTATTTCCTCCGACCTGAGTTCAAGTACAGATCAGACATCAACCAAAGCTCCAAAGAATGCAGCTACCAGTGAAGGTAGGCATATGGTCCTCATTAACCATCACTAGCAAGCCCTTCGCTTTCCTTGTTTTGCTCCTTTTGACTCCTTGATTATTTTGGTGGAGCTTTTTTATTTCGAGACCGTAAAAACTCGAAAATAAACTCACCGTAGCACACACTGTGGAGAACAGAGTTTCTTTTTTTATCCCCTTTCTCCTTTTTACAATCTAGTCTCCGAATCTGGTCCAAATCTTTAGTGGTGTTTAAAGCGTGCCTTGAGGGGAAGAATCTGCCTGGGTGTGTTTGGGTGCATTGTGTGAATGTGAATGAAAACAAAAAGTTTTTTTCTTCTTCTTATAGGCATTCTAACTGAGTATGGATTATCTAGACACATTCATTGCAATGTTTTTTACACTACATGTAGCAGACATTTTGGTTTGATAAAATTCTGTTAGTTTCGTTTATTTGAATAAGCATAAACAACAGTCATTTAAACCCTAATCCATTTCTAACTAATAAAAATGGACTGACTGAGACTTAAAATAAACTCAAAAGATGCTGTGAAAAGGTGTGGTGCTACAGAAACCACATACCAAAGACACATAAACAAACTAAAATCATGTTATGATGTCACAATATATGATGTCAACATATAATAGTCTGAAAGCTTATGCATTCCTGTTTTTTTTGTTGTTGTGATTATATTGTGTCATTATGATTCAATACAGACATCGGAAATGTGTCTTCTTGTTGCATAACTTCATTTGTGTGTGTGATGGGAGGATCCCTGCCACTGTTTTGACTTCTTTGCACATTTTGTAGGCTCAAATGATAAAAATACCATCACATATATGCACATACAACATTTAGCCTTGCACATTGGATTGTTCTGGAATTCATCATTCACCATAAATGATGCATTTTTGTTTTATATCTTTATGTTGGGACTTATAAACAAAAATGTGAGTGCTAATCCCACCAGGACTAAATGTATCATCGCAGTGTTAGCTTTCAGATCATAGGTTGTTTGTTCAGGGATGCAGTATGTGTGTTTAAAATGTATTCAATTGATGAAAAGTGACGATATGGACATTTAAAATATTTCAGTTTCAAATAAATTCTCCTTGATAAATAAGGGACTAAGCTGAAGGAAAATGAATGAATGAATGAATGAATAAATTCTGCTATATTATATCTAAGAATCTTACAAAAAGCTGTACCACAGTTTCCACAAAAATGATATAATAATTTAATCATTATATAAATGCTTTCAAAATTGATAAAAACAATACATTTTCAGGCGGTTTATTCCGCTGTGGTGACCCCTGATGGGACTAAGCCGACGGAAAATGAATGAATAACTTTACCGCAAATCAGCATATATCAAATTTCAAAAGGACCATGTGACACCGAAGACTAGAAATGCAGCTTCGCCATCCCAGGAATAAATTAATTAATGGTTAATAACAGAAAACATTTGTTTGCTGTGTTTTGGATCAAATAAATACAGCCTTTCAGCCTTAGAATGAATCCTTTCAGTTAACACAATAAACACTTTTTTAAAACCCTTTAAAACAATCTAGCCATTATCAGATGTAAACATATAAAAAAATGTCAGTATCTATCTTCTGGAAAAATCGACTAATAAAACTGATGACTCATCCTACACTACACAACATATTGTCCAATCAGATGCTCTCTAGAATGAGAATGCCCCTCCCTAGAGTACCTTTCTGCAAACAACCAACAAGCACCAAATCAGCTTCATAAACAATAGCCAGAAATAGAAGTTTCCTGTCCAAAACGTCCTGGTTCAATAGGAAGTAATATATCAACACAGGAAAGAAGCATGCTCTATAAATATAAAGGTAAATAAAAAATAATATGAGAAAGAACAGGCAGGCGTCTGCTTTTCTCACTGTTTGTGGCTGTAAATGTGCTGTACATGGACTCGGCTGGGAACATGAAGTAGACATGTGCAAGTGTGGACGTCCTCAGAGCCAACCTGTGGTGTGTGTGTGTGGTTGCGGCCTGCTGTATATCCAACCCTCACTCGCTGAGAGCAGATCTGGTCTCTCCTCAGCCTGTCCACAGTAATGTCAGAGTGGTTCTTCCAATGGCTGCCTCTGCGGCTTTGATTTACACCAGCTCCGCCTTAAACACTGCTGATGGGAAGATGCTGCAGCCACTGCTCAGCACACAGCAATAAGCCATTGTCTCTCTCTTCAACTACAATTTGGAAGTTTAAAGGATTTTTTTCTGTCTAAAAGAGCAAGATGATCCAGACCTGCTGAAAACATCTTGATTGAATTGCCTCTTGCATATCTACGTCACTATATGGAAATATTTGCAAAATGCCACCTGAAAGAAAGAACTTGTGGGAATCACACTAGTGTTGTTGCTGCCATTTTGTGGGGATGCAGTGTTTTTGTTGGGAACACTTTATTAGGCCTTCTGAAAGTGGGGCTTAATACAGACTCTTTGTGCTTCATATCCAGAACAAGTATTAAATGTATAATTTTTTAGACATTAGGCATTCACTTTTGTCTTCAACAATAAATTGTGTCATCAAAAAATACTGGCAGTTTACTGGTGTATGTCTTTTGGATCATGCACCTAAAGCATTATTCTTAAAGTAATTCGGATATTCGATATTGTAATTTTTTATAGCACCAAAAATGTCGAACTCAAAACATGATCCCCCACAAGTTAAATTTATTTAAAGGTCCCATGAAATTAAAATATACTTTTTTAGATGTTAGTATCAGTATTTTTAGGATGTCTATAACCCAGTGTGCTCCAAAACAGTGACAAAATTTGCGTTTAGAAGATATAACACTGATATAAACATGTAAGGCTTGTAGTTTGCCACTTCCACCTAAATGGATCAACATTTTTTTTTCACGTCACCTCAAACTTCAGTTTCTCATCAAATCGTGACCAATCAAATGCTCTCTAGTATCTGACATGCCCCGCCCCCTTCAAGACGCTTAACATTTGATGCGCTTGAGCTCAACCACTCTCACTGGCAGAGCGGTAATTAAGCAAAACGATATTGGCTGTTTTTTTAAAAGGGGAGGAGCCACACTATGTCCCATCTTCTCTTCAAATGTATAAATGCACATTTCACCGGACCTTTAATGACACCATTCGTTTTATTTTAATGAAACATTGATATAAGTCATGTTGAAATAATAAATTACTGAATATTGCAACATTTACATAACATTTTTTGCATTATTACAGTCATGGAAAATGTATTGTTGTGTTCTAAATTTAAAGAGCGAATGAATGTCTGAGCTAATTTGCATTTAAGCTCATTTGCATTTAAAGGTACACAAAAAGTGGCAAATTTGTGATAAAAAAAAGTGGCAAAAACATGCTATAATAATTGATCTGTGGTGTATTTTGAACTGATACTTCACAGACACATTGTGGGGAGACCAGGGACTTATATTACACATTGTCAAAACTGGCATCAAATACAGGGATAGGTCACCCAAAAATGTAAATACTGTCATCATTTATTCATGTATAACTTTAGGGTTGAACCGATCTTGACATTTCATTGCAAGCAATTGGGCTGATTTATTATTATTTTTTTCAAACAAGAGATTATTATATATACAATATTTTGCCTGCTGCTGCATCTGTGCTCTGTCAGGATCTATGGGTTCTGTTAATATCCTGTGTTCTGAGTTTGTAATATTTCCACACAAATGACAATTTGGAAAACCAATGCAATTCAGTTTGTGTTCAAGTCCAGAACAGAGATCGGCCAAAATAAAACAAGGAACGGCCTGTGCTGATTTATGGCTAGTCTGTGCATCTTTATATAACTTTCTCTTCAGAAGAACACAAAATATTTAAGGACTGTTTTTTTGCATTCACATAATACAAGTTAATTGTGCAAAAACCAATGCTGTATTCCACGACTTCCGATATATATAAACATAGAACATTTTTTAATCGTGTGTTTTGTGTTTTGGAAAAGAAACGCAAAAATGGTTTGGAATGACGTGAGGATGAGAAAAACATTTCATTTCTGGGTAACCTAGCCCTTCAAAAGTGCTCTTTTTATGTTTGTAAGTTCAGCTAATGCTGCTGACACAAATTACTGAGCTACAATTTGGCACATTGAACCCCTCAAACAAACACTGCGATATTAAACTTGGAGAGGAGAAAATATTTCAACATCAAAAAAATTACATGCTTCACTTTTAAATGCTGTGTAACATGTGACATATTTACAACTTGCAGGATGATTTAGAAACGTCAAAACCAAATTAGCAGAGTCTCAATTTATTCAAAGCTCGAAACTAAACCCACATAAATTGCGGGTGGTCAGTTGGTCTCCACATGTTTGCATTTTACAAGGACAGTTTGTGAAGTGTATTGTGGACAAACTTAGAAGTCCTTTTTTTAGGTTAGCACCGACTACATTTTTGTGTTATTTCGTTTTAATGCGCATATGTGGCTCTCATTGTTTGCCACTCCAGGGATGGAAAAGTGCAGGCTCTCATTTGCTCCATAGTGAGTCATCTAGCCGTATGGTGTATCAAACGGCCTTCAGTAAGATTGACTGGTTAGAAGTGGGCAGAGCGGCTTTAGAGCTGTCAGATAGCATTGTTCAGAGAAACGGCCCTTTCCTACCAGCACTTCCTCCCTGATAACCCCACAAGAGCTTGAAACCTGTTGCTCGTGCTGTTCTGTGTTTTTATTGCCGAGTAAAAGCATATGTCAGCTTAAAATTGTCAATGCTGTATAGTTTCATTTAAGATTAATCCTTCTTAAAGCTATTTATATGGCAGATTTGGCACGAGCTGGCCTTACAGTGGTCTTTAGCTGTTGTTTATGCCCTCTGCTTTGCTCCACTGAACATTCCAAGTGTGATTAAACGGGTTACAGTGAGCAGTTCAGTTTTACACGTTCAAAGATAACTTACTTTACCTGGAATGTTGCAGTTGGCCCTTATTGGCCTGATCTTGAGAAACCTCTTGAGCTCCATCACGGGTTGCATAATGCTATTATTATTAGGTAGTATTATTTTTATTAGGTTGCAGTCATGTGGACTTATACATTACTTAAGTGTACTTGATTAAATGAACTTGAAGTATACTTTTGTTTTTGTAAGGGTAGGTTACTTTTACAGGAGTGAAAAGTGACATCCCATGACATCCTATCAGGTACGTGGGGTCAGGGGAGGCAGTGTCATCATCCTTACCTACCATCATGAGATGTATACTAATGATAAAATAAATATTTGTCCACTGATCTGTGCTATTAATGCAATTTCTGTACGATTCAAATGATTTCAATAATTTTTATAATCAAAATCGCTGTATTTTGCATATTTCTTGTTCCATCACAGCTTAGGAAGCGAGGTGAAGCAGCCCGAGATGTGCCTCACGTCAGATTGCGCAATCCCTTGCAAACTGGGTTGAGCACAAGCCTTTTGCTTATTCAGTGTATGCTTCCAATGTAATGCTTTATTAAAATGTTTTATACATTGTAGACATTTTTATTATATGTCCTTACTTTCCATATAATAGGTAATATATTTCACGTATTCCTATCACTTATTAAATGTTAGGATCTGACACTGAAAAGACATGAAGTGAGGCAGGCAGTAGCTCTGCTGCAATGAAGGGGGCGCACGTGAGCTCACGCTTATTCTTGTTTGGTGGTTGCTCTTCTTCTACATCAGGGGTCACCAAACTTGTTCCTGGAGGGCTGGTGTCCTGCAGATTTTGGCTCCAACCCTAATCAAACACACCTGAACAAGCTAATCAAGGTCTTACTAGCAATACTTGAAACACCCAGGCAGGTGTGTTGAGGCAAGTTGGAGCTAAACCCTGCAGGGACCCTTGGGCCCTCCAGGACCAAGATTGGTGACCCCTGTTCTACGTAGTCAAGTTCGTTATTTTATGTTTTGCTCTGACTGACTGCAAAAATCTTGGATGTAATATCCCAGCTCAAAAATTTATCAAAATTGGACTTTCAATCAAAACGTGAAAAAAGAATGGACGACCAATGCTGGAGCTAAAGGCCTTGCTTCAAAGGATGGGACAGAAGATTAGCTTGATTATTACAAAGTAATTCAAGTCATTTCAAGACTTAATTTACAAGTAAAGCAAAGACCAGTGTGCAAATCCTGTGTGTGTGTGTATGTGAGAGAGAGAGAGAGAGAGAGAGAGAGAGAGAGAGAGAGAGAGAGAGAGAGAGAGAGAGAGAGAGAGAG
>CAIGQV010014432.1:1428197-1470022 GCA_903798115.1 Danio jaintianensis
GAGAGAGAGAGAGAGAGAGAGAGAGAGAGAGAGAGAGAGAGAGAGAGCACGCATCCGCTGCGGTGCTGTGTCACTTGTATAGGCTGTCTGTGGCGTCCACCTTGGTGTTTTTTGGGAGGCCTATTGAATCGCTATACATTTTACATTCTTCCTTGGCCCAATATGTACCTGCTATGTATATATATATTTTTTTTTTTGTAATATTATTTTTGTTTTAATTTCGACACTTCAAAGTAACAATCAAACATTCATCTGCTTTGTGTGCTGATAAACAGGACAAGTGACGCTGTTTAACACTAATGCACTCTTTAAATAACAAATAAAAATAAAAACTCAAAATAGCAACGCGCCAACAATACACTCCTCGTTTTCCGACCAGCACACCCATGAGCGCAAAAATGGGCACAAATGCATTTGCTATTTAAACAACATAATGCAAAACATGAACATGATACCTACGCCGGACTGAAATTATAAAAACAATTGCACCACGCCTGGTGCCGCATTGCGCCGGATGTATGATGTATTTGTGTGTGTGTGTGTGTGTGTGTGTGTGTGTGTGTGTGTGTGTGTGTTTCCAAGCTCATAATTTTGTGTGTATTTGTCTGTTAAAGTGCAATAGTTCTGAAGAGAGTTGAACTGGTGAGCACATTCTGACTGAGGCGCTTTCTGTTCACATGTGTGTCAGTCAGCACAAGAGCAGCCTTGAGTTCTTTTCGAGGCTGTCACGTTTAATAACTCAATTTAATATCAAGCACATTATTTATTGATTTATTTTCTTATACGTTGCAATATTTTCCCAGTACCAGTATATTGTGCAAAACTACTTCAGATTATAGCATGTCACATCTCAGGCATTCCATAAGTCATTCATTCATTCATTTTCCTTCAGCTTAGTCCCTTATTTATCAGGGGTCGCCACAGTGGAATGAACCGCCCTCTTTTCAGCATATTGAAGGAGCAAAAACAAGCTTCAAAAGATGTGTTCTGTAATTTTGTTATTAATGTTACACTATGTCCACACAAGATATTCGAGGTGTGACTACATTACTCATTAACATAATCATTCAAATGAAATTGATGAGCTTTATTTTCACATTTTTGATGTGGTCAAACATGCAACTACACTTCTATTCAACAGGATGCAGTGCACCAATATCTATAGTATAAGCATTGTGTTAGGATCACAAGAAAGGCAATGCAAAGATTGAGTTTTTCCACAGCTTGGCACTTCACAACATCTTGTAATCCTCAGAGGCATCTCTATCATTTACTAATAGAGTAATCGTGCATTTGCATCTCTCTTGTGTTTACTGTCCTCCTACTACATGTGCAAAGGGTTAAAGTGGTAATGTTGGGGAAATACTCATTGATCATCTGCAGAGGCGTTCTTTGTTGAACTATTGCATCATACAGACAGGAAATATAAAATGAATCGTTTGGCAGCTTTGTTTGAATAAGAGCTGTTTTTGGACTAACAGTGCAGATTGTTCTGAAACTTGCAGGATGTTTTTATAGTTCAATGATCTCTTATATGTCAAAGGATCAGGGAAAATTGGATTTCTCAATTCATGACCACTTTAAAGTTATCTTGGCTGTGCTTAAAGAATATAACTGAAAATCAGCCACTGTGACAATCCTGGTATTTTCCTTTCAATGTTTAGTCAATAAAATAGCATTAAACTCATCAAGAGTGAAAATAAAGGCTTTTATATATGTGAATGTGGACTACAAAACCAGTCTTATGTAGCACAGGTACGTATTTATCTTCGGCTTGGTCCCTTATTTATCAGGGGTCACCACAGCGGAATGAATTGCCAACTATTCTGGCATTTGTTTTACGCAGCGGATGCCCTTCCAGCCTCAACCCAGTACTGGAAAACACCCATGCACTCTCACATTCACACACACACACACTCATACACTACAGCCAATTTAGTTAATCTAATTCACCTATAGCGCATGTCTTTGGACTGTGGGTGAAACCAGAGCACCTGGAGGAAACCAGAGCACCTGGAGGAAACCCACGCGAACACTGGGAGAACATGCAAACTCCATACAGAAATGCCAACTGCCAGCGACCTTTTTTCTTTCTTCTTTCTGTGAGGTGACTGTGCTAACCACTGAGCCACCGTGCCGTCCCCAAAATTACATCGTATGGGTCAAAATGATTATTTTACACCAAACATCATTACAATATTAAGTATAAGATCATGCTCCATTTAGAAATGTTCTTTTGTTTATATAAAAACTCAATTTGTGATTGGTAATATGCATTTCTAAAAGCTTAATTTTAACACCTTAAAATGTGATTTTCTCAATATTTAGATTTTTCTGATCTCTGATTCCAGATTTTCAAACAGTTGTATCTTGGGCAAATATTGTCCTCTCTATCAACATTGGAAGGCTTATCTATTCAGTATAAATCTCAATTTGTCAAAACTTGTTTTGTGCTCCAGAGTCACATAAACAAAAAATCTAATATTTACATTACATGTTTGTAAGTGTGGGCGGCGTGATGGCGCAGTGGGTAGCGCTGTCGCCTCACAGCAAGAAGGTCGCTGGTTCGAGCCTCGGCTGGGTCAGTTGGCATTTCTGTGTGGAGTTTGCATGTTCTCCCCGTGTTTGCGTGGTTTTCCTCCGGGTGCTCCGGTTTCCCCTACAAGTCCAAAGACATGCACTATAGGTGAATTGAATAAACTAAATTGTCCATAGAATGTGAGAGTGTATGGGTGTTTCCCAGTGATGGGTTGCAGCTAGAAGGGCATCCGCTGCGTAAAACATATGCTGGATAAGTTGGCGGTTCATTCCGCTGTGGCGACCCCAGATTAATAAAGGGACTAAGCAGAAAAGAAAATGAATGAATGAATGTTTGTAAGTTGCTGGAGGTATTTTATAATTTGGGTTGGACTGTTATTTCACATTATGACATTATTATTTTTTTACTGTATTTTTGATCAGATAAACGTAGCCATGAGACTTCTTTTAAAACCCATTCTCATTGACATCAAATGTTTGAACTTTAGAGTAAATTAAAATAGCCTGTTTTAAGCATCTGATAGCAGTACTGACAGTTCTTTATTCATAAGTAATACACAAAGTTACACATGAAAAGTTGCCAAAAATGTAGATGTGTATCGATAAGATCTTTTGTTGAAGGTGAGCTCTCCTATTTTAAAGTTTGTAGTCAGGCCAAGCAAGAGCATGGACAAAAGCTGGATTGATTTTATCAGATGTAATTAGCCTAGCATGCTCTGCTAGTCCTGCTGGAAGTAATCATTAGCCTCTTGCTATAGCTACATCTTTAAGAAACATATGTTCTCTGTTTTAATCCCGGAGCTGTAAACTACAACTCTTAAAGATGAACCAAGGAGCTTTTCACGAGCCTGCGTGCTTAGTGCACTTGGATGATGCTTGGGATTTTGGCTAGCATCATGCTGATTTATCAGTTTGTTTTAAATTATATGTCAAGGTTACTCCAAAGCAGGGCACGCTCAGCTGTTTTTAATTAAATGAGCCGATGGGAACATAGTTTTCTTACATCTGAATTTTTCACCGTAGAGTTCGCTTATTTATTTATTTATTTTTTTACAGCTTGTTAACTTATGAGCATTGACAGATGTTAGACATCACATCAAATATCTTTTGTTTTCCAGGTCGAACCTTGAAATTGGTCATCCAGGTCCATGATTTCCATCCCCTCCCTTGACAATACACTTGGGTTCTTGAAATAGTTTTGAATTCCTTTATGAAAGACTGTGAAAAGTGCAAATGCACGTCAGGCCAGAGGAATTCGGTTTTCTTGAGTTTGGGACTGAAGGGAGTGCAGTCTGACTCCCCCGAGGAGGAGGACTCTTTATTAGATTAGAAAATTGTTCTATACGGTGTTGAGAAACAGACAGTGGTAGACATTTTATTAGCTTCATATTCATATATCAGTCAGTCTATGTAAACACTTTGTGATGTGGTTGAATTATGTCCTGTTGAGTGCATATCAGGACCATTACACTGTGTTTTAAGGCAAAGTTTCTTACATTTTGGAAAGCAGATGCAAGGGCTGCAAACATATTTGTTATGCTAATTAATTTGTATTACTCAATTTTATTTCTGATCCCAGATTGGTTTATTTGTTAAAGTACACTTTACCAGTAGACTGCATAGTATATGCAGACCAGCCATTCTTAGGTTATATTTTATTTATTTACTTAATATCTTTAATTCTTTTAAAATATTATTATGTTTTATATTTTATTTGCAGGAAATTTTACCAAGTGTATTGTTATATATTACAAATATAAATGCGCTTGTATGGTGAGTTGAATGTGAGGTGTGCAGTTTAACAATTCATCATTTCATATCACAGTTACAACATTACAGTTTATGTTTCTATGTAAGTATGAACATTTAACCCCAAAATATTTTGTTACATACCTAACTAGTAAACATACATACCACTGATGGCAAATTGAAAATAATTTTTTAAAGGGGCTAATAATGTTGACCTTAGCAACAAATTAAATATTTGTTTTTATTCCAGCCAAACAAAAAAAAAAGTTGTGCCAGAAGAGAATATAATGGTAAATATTGTAGAAAAACGTTCATGCTCTGTTAAACATCACTTATTTTCACTTATCACATATAATAAATGTAAATTAACATAATTCGGCAATAATATATATATATTGGCGCAGTGGGTTGCGCTGTTGCCTCACAGCAAGAAGATGGCTGGTTCAAGCCTTGGCTGGGTCAGTTGACATTTCTGTGTGGAGTTTGTATGTTCTCCCCGTGTTCGCGTAGGTCTCCTCCGGGTGCTCCAGTTTCCCCACAAGGACATGCACTATAGGTGAATTGGGTAAGCTAAATTGTCCGTAGTGTATGTGTGTGAATGAGAGTGTATGGGTGTTTCCCAGCGATGGGTTGCAGCTGGAAGGGCATCTGCTGTGTAAAACATATGCTGGATAAATTGGCAGTTCATTCTGCTGTGGCGACCCCAGATTAATAAATGGACTAAGCCGAAAAGAAAATGAATGAATGAATGAATGAATATATATAATATATATATATATACAATTTATATCACTCTGTTGGCCATTGTACCGCATAGCATATGTGATCAAAACATGTTTATGGTTTAACCGTAATTATGACAACATATCAGTCACTAATAAAGTGGTTGTTTGTTATGCAGCTCTAAATGCGAGTATATGGACTACCTGCTATATAAAAAGTAAGGTCACTGCACACTGTTTAACTGTTCATGCATGCTATGCTAAAAGCTATTAAGGTGCTCTTGCATCCATCCTAAAACGTCTTTCTTGCTAACGGTGATCTGATATGGAGGGGTTTATGTTGCTGTACAGAGTGTGGTTCGTCAGTCTTGTTTTCATGCAGAAATCTGATCTGTTGGTCTGAAGCGCAGGAGAGAGACGACGAGAGGAGTCAGGGTTGAGTTGAAGTTCACAATAAGAGATTCGTTTGCATGCTCTAGAGGTGTCTAGGAGTCACACACACATACATACACACACACGCACGCACGCACAAATATCTATCCATCTGTTTAATGTATTGATGCTGGCTGAACTCACCGTATAATGAGCAGTACAGCAGATAACATCTCTCTGCTTCATGAAGAATGGTTGATGCACACAATTCTAGCTTAAATATGAAGAGTTTGCTTTCCCGTGTTTACATTAGATGTTTCGCTAAGACTTTTCTGATTTAGCTGGAACAAGTGTGCATTTAAATGTAAAAAAAGGGTGGATTTGTGCTTTGTTTTCCATACAAAAAGAGCTAGTTTCTGGCTAGGAGGTTAAAACCTGAAGGAAGACATTAAAAGTGATCTGCAGGACTCCTTTTATCAACTTTAAAAATATGTTCCTTTAGGCAAACAGATATCTGACAGGCTGCAAATCCAAAGTTGTTTTTGGGTGAATTGAATAAACTAAATTGTGCATGTAAGAGTGTATGGGTGTTTCCCAGTACTGGGTTGCAGCTGTAAGGGCATCCGCTGTGTAAAACATATGCTGGATAAGTTGGCGGTTCATTCCGCTGTGGCAACCCCTGATGAATAAAGGGACTAAGCCGAAGGAAAATGAATGAATGAATGAATAATAATAATGTCAGTGTACCATCAGGAGCCACATGTATTCATATTGTTTTCCTCGTGGATTTTTATTATTATTGTTATTTTGACTCTCAAAGTCCCTTTATCCATTGACTGGTATTTTATTAATCACCAAACACCACATTGTCAGCTAAAAATTGGCTGTAATGTTCTACTGAAGAAAAAAGTCACATCTTAGATGAATGGAGGAAGAGTAAATCAATAGAAAATTTTTGTTTTAGAGTGAACTATCCTTTTAATATAAAGTAAATTGCTTAACACATCAGTTTTCAAATAAGCTGCAAGTTGTTTTAGTGAGGCATAAAATAGATACAACGTGACATGTTTTCTTTCTGCATTCCTTGCCAGGCAGCTTTATTGCTCTGTAGATGGGCTTTGTGTCAAAATCTGCAGCCTGTGGAGAATGAATCTTATGAAGAAAAATCTAGAGGAACACTGTTGGTAATCTTTAAAAATACACAGGCTGATGTGATATATATCATCTATGAAAGTGTTATACAGTGTTAAAAAAAAGGACGATAATCATACATGTTTACCTTAATAGAAATCACCCACAAAATGTCTTTCAGTGTATAAAAAATCTTGTCGGGCATATTTAGAACATGGGTCATTTGATACAGTGCAGCATCAAAGTATTAATTCATTGTGATTTTTAATTAATTAAAAAAGAAATCTGGAAATTGATTAAATAAACGTTAAATATAAATGGTAAGTTCAATGGTAAAAAGAAGTGGGAAGCCAGAAAATAGATTCAATTCATTGGTTAATAGAAGTGGGAATGCAAAAAATAGTATATTCTTTGAAAAAAAAGAAGTGGGAATGCTGAAAATGGATTAAATTCATTGGTAAATAGAAATGGCAATGTTAAAAAATGGTAAATTCAATGGTAAAAATAAATGGGGATACTGAAAAGAAATTAAATTCAATGATAAAATTGTGGGAATGCCAATAATTGTAAATAATTTGTTCAAAGGAAGTGGGAATGCTGAAAATTAGTTAAATTAATCAGCAAAAATAAATAGGAATGCTGAAAATGGGTTAAATTCATTGGCCAAATGAAAAGGAAAAGCTAAAAATGGTAACTGTATTGGTAAAAAATAAAAGTAAACGCTAAAAAGGCAAATTTATTGGTAAAAAGGAAAGGGAATGCTGGTTTAAAAAAAGATGTAGATAAAGTAGATAAATTCAATGGTCAAAATAAGTGGGAATGCTGAAAATGGGTTAAATTTATGGGTAAAAAAGCAAAGATGCTGAAAAAAATGCTGGTTTAAAAAAAGATTTAGATAAAGTAGATAAATTTATTGGTCAAAAAAAAAAGGGAATGCAAAAAAAAAGGTAAATGTATTGATTAAAATAAGTGGGAATGCTGAAAATTGCTTAAATGTATTAGCCATAAGAAAAGAGAATGCTAAAAATGGTAACTGTATTGGTCAAAAGATGTGAGAATGCTAAAAGTAGACTAAATTCATTGGTCAAAAGAAGTGAGAATGCTGAAAATGGTAAATTTATTGGTAAAAAGAAAAAGGAATGCTAAAAAGGCAAATGTATTTGTGAAAAAGAAAAGTAAATGCTAAAAATGTTCAATTTATTAGTAAAAAAAAGAAAAGTGAATGATGGTTTAAAAAAAGATGTGAGGACACTAAAAGTAGTAGATTAAATTCATTGGTCAAAATAAAAAGAAATGCAAAAAAGGTAAATGTATTGATTAAAATAAGTGGGAATGCTTAAAATTGATTAAATGTATTAGCCATAAGAAAAGGTAATGCAAAAAATGGTAACTGGTAAATGGTCAATAGATGTGAGAATGCTAAAAGTAGACTAAATTCATTGGTCAAAAGAAGTGGAAACAGTGTTTTTTTTCCTGAGCATGATGTGACTGTCAGATCAAGCAGATTTTCTATTACAGACATGAACAATCAGTGATCTTTCCTAGTCTGTGGCTCAGAGTTTCACAGCTGTTGCTCGGTCTGCTTAGGTCCCGCTTCGCTTTTGATTTCCTGTCTTTGCTCTGGAGGTACTGAGCACCTGATTTGAACCTAAAAGAGTGGTTCGGTTTGTACTTCTTCTGCAAGACTCCAGTTCAAGGCCAAGTTTTATTATCTGAGCTCTGGACGGCCTGCTCTGGACAAATTTTCTTTGGCGTGACAGAGTGGGTGTTGGAGAGAAGTCGCTGGTAAGGAGGTATGCGGTGCAACACGATAGGATTTGTGAGGTTCCACCCGGAAGATGGCCTTCAGAAGTGTGTGCTGAATAATACGCCTCATCTAGCCTCGGAGCTGCGGTGGGAAAGAGATATAACAGTCTTTTGAACTCATCCACGGCTCTTCCAAGTGCAGGCCAGTCAGATTTACGAGTCCAGAGCTGGATTAATGGTGTGGATAAAACAAGATCTGAGAGAGATGTTGCTTCACTGCTTTTATTTCTTCAAGTTTTTTGGACTTCATTATCCTGCAAAAGCCATTGTTGAGTTATGATCTTGGGAAAATTGTTTAGACTATTGAAAACAAAAGAAAGGATTTTAAAACTCTGAAAGGCACAATTATTTCAGTGCTGTCACACAAATCGTTACAGGGCGCTTGATATGAGCTTCATCGCTGTGTCCTTAAATTATAATAAAATGACAAATACAAAGCAATCAAGACATCAAGGTCAATCAGATCAAGAAAGAATTTATGTCAAATCAAATAAAAAAAGGTGGAAAAGCTATAGAAATATTGTTTTAATACCTGGTTTAACACATTTGAATCAGTTTTTTGATCATTTTTATTCTTTGTTTTTATTTCTTATACTTCTTTCTTTTATTCTTGTTTATGTAAAGCACTTTGAATTTACCATTGTGTATGAAATGTGCTATATAAATTTTAAAAAGCTGTAATATAAACAGTATATTCTTTTAAATACAACATATTTAAATATTATTACAATTTTGTTTTGTTTTTTAAAGTTGTTTATAAATGTAATTAAAAAAAGTCAGTGATTCTTCAGATATCATTTTATTTGATGATTTTTGTTCCCCTTCATACGGGAACTTCAACATGCGTCTGGAACAGACTATGGGAGTGCGTCAGACGACCAATCACTCTGAAGAGTAAGAAAACGGGCCAATGAAATGCCAAATTGCATTGGCAGAGCTCTGCTCCACAGCTGGCAGCAATGAGCTATCAGCGCTATATAAGCTGCACGCTGTGGAGTGAGCCTCAGAATTTCTGCTTCAGACCCTCTCACGAGACTGAAGACCTTAATCTGCCAACCTGACTAGCGAGAAAGTGTCAGCGCTTATCACCAGTGCGGGAGAAGACGCAACAGCGGCGTTTCATCTGGGTTTTACGTCCCCTGGGCGTTTCACTGGTGTACTAAAAGAGCAGTTTCACACTAAAAGAGCAGAATTCCCTAAGAGAGCACACGGTCGCATAACGTGTCTTTTTAAAGATGTCGTTCCGACCGTGAATTTCTGGATGCGGTGGTTTCCTCTCCCCGGATGACAGGCACGAGCATTGCGTCACATGTCTGGGGGTCCGGCATGTTGATGTTGACCCTTGCATTAGGGTGCGTCAGCCCTGCTGCTCCTCGCCATGCGGTTAGCACACGGGCAGACCTGAGGGTTACAGTGGGGGCTTATCCGTCACCTTCGGGCCCGCGGACCCCTCACTCCTCAGCTGGTTCTGTCCAAGCTTCGAGTGAGAGCGCTGGTCCATCCCCCGGGATGGCCGCGCTTTCATTAGATGACACCGGGGACGTGATGTCCATTGCTGCATCGGAGGGCGGGCTAACATGCTCCGATGAAGGTCCGGACCCTCTGCCACCCTCCGGGGTGGTCAGTGCGGCCTCGGGTTTGGAATCGGACATGATAGCCGTGTTATTCCGGGCTGCTTCGGCCGTGGGTCTGGAGATGGCTTGTCCCCCAGCACCACGGCCGGACCGCTTAGATGGGTGTTACGTGGGGGCTAGAAGGGCAAGACCCTCCAAACCCCCCGTCCCTTTCTTCCCGGAGGTACACAGTGAGCTCACGCAGGCATGGAGGGCACCTTTCTCTGCCCGGTCCTCGTGCGCTCCCGCTCTCACCACCCTTGATAGTGGAGCAGCCAGGGGTTATGAGGCGATTCCCCAGGTGGAGCGCGCTATCGCGGTCAATCTTTGCCCGCGGGGCGCCTCCACCTGGAGAGGTCCACCCAGACTCCCTTCCAAAGCGTGTAGGTTATCTGAGTCCCTCGTGGCCAGAGCCTACACTGCTGCGGGACAGGCTGCATCCGCTCTGCACGCTATGGCCACCTATCAACGCTACCAAGCGGAGAAGTTGGCTGAGCTGCAGGAGGGTGGTTCTTCCCCGGGCTTGATGCATGAGCTCCGCACGGCAACCGATTACGCTCTCATGACCACCAAATCGGCTGCTCGTGCCCTGGGGAAGACGATGGCCACATTAGTGGTCCAGGAACGCCACCTCTGGCTAAACCTGGCCGAGATGAGAGACGTTGACAAAGCTCGCTTTCTTAACGCTCCCATTTCCCAGGCTGGCCTGTTCGGCGACACCGTCGGGGACTTTACCCAGGAGTTCTCGGCGGTGAAAGAGCAGTCCCAGGCGATGGGTGAGGTCATCTACCAGCGGGCTCGGAAAACTGCTCTCCCCGCTGCCCCATCTACCTCGGCTGCTCCTCGCCAAAACCTGCTCCGCTCCCGCTGCCCGCTCCGCCGGCTAAGCGGCAACGCCGAGCCTCCCGCGGGACCGCGACGCCACCGCCCCAGGGCGCCGTTAAGTCCGGTAAACGGACCGCGAAGCGTCCCTGAGATGGGCCATCCGGAGAAGAGGGAACCTGCTCTTTCCTCGGTGGAGGGCCGAGGACACCTACAGTCAGCAAAGACTTTAAAAGCACCACTGCTGGCCTCCGGGCCAGTGGTACCCAAATTTTCAATAAAAGAGCAAATTTCCCTCTCTCCGGATGTGCAAACCTGAGCCCTGCCAGTCTGGGACGCTCCGCCTTCCAGCTCGCAGCGCCGGGCCCCTTCGCCACAGGCTCTCGGAGTGCAAGAGGACGGGCTCCTTTCTCTCACTCCAGCCTCATCGCGGGATCCAGGGAGGAAGGTAAGAGACACTCTCTTATTTTCAGCTCTTCCTCGGGCCGCTCTGCTTCCCGGGGTGAGCACTCCCCTCCCGAGCTGCCCCTCCGTTGGCATGTCATTGATCAGTCCGATGGTGCCATTAGCGCGGGCTCTGCCAGCCTGGTTAGCGCTGCCCAGCCCGTCGCGGTGGCTCATGCGGACAATCAGACTCGGCTATGTGATTCAGTTTGCTATCCGCCCTCCCAGGTTCACGGGTGTTTTCTACTACGAGGGTTTCCCTCGAGAGCGCCCCTGTCTTGCGAGAGGAGATTGCTGTCCTCCTGGCGAAGGATGCAATCGAGCAGGTCCCTCCAGCCGAGATGAAACGTGGGTTTTACAGCCCGTATTTCATCGTGCCGAAAAAGAGCGGAGGGTTAAGACCAATCCTAGATCTGCGCAGACTGAACCGTCATTTACACAAAATGCCGTTCAGGATGCTCACGCAGAAGCGCATTTTCCGGTGCGTCCGTCCTCAGGATTGGTTTGCAGCTATAGACCTGAAGGACGCGTATTTTCATGTCTCCATTCTTCCACGCCACCGTCCATTTCTCCGGTTTGCGTTCGAAGGATGAGCATGGCAGTACAAAGTCCTCCCCTTCGGGCTCTCTCTGTCTCCGCGGGTTTTCACCAGGCTCGCGGAGGGTGCCATTGCGCCGCTTCGGCTTGCGGGCATCCGCATTCTCAATTATCTCGACGACTGGCTGATCCTAGCCTCGTCTCGCGATCAATTGATTATGCACAGGCACAGGGTGCTTCGGCACCTCGACCAGTTGGGGCTTTGGGTCAACCGAGAGAAGAGCAAACTTTGCCCAGTGCAGAGGATCTCTTTTCTCGGGCTGGAGCTGGACTCGATCGCTATGGTAGCGCGCCTCTCGGAGGAGCGCGCCAGGCTAGTGCTTTCCTGTCTGAGCACGCTCGACAGGAACATAGTGGTTCCACTGAAATATTTTCAGAGGCTCCTGGGGCATATGGCATCCGCAGCCACTGTGACGCCGCTCGGTTTGCTTCATATGAGACCACTTCAGCGCTGGCTTCACGATCGGGTTCCCAGACGGGCATGGCATGTGCTTATCACTCCGCTGTGTCGCCGCACCTTCAGTCCCTGGACGGATCTTGCTTTTCTACGGGCCGGGGTGCCCCTAGGGCAAGTATCCAGGCATGTTGTCGTATCGACAGATGCCTCCAGCATGGGCTGGGGGGCTGTGTGCAACGAGCACGCAGCTGCGGGTTTGTGGTTCGGACCCCGTCTGCGTTGGCATATCAACTGCCTAGAGCTGTTGGCAGTGTTTCTTGCTCTCCGCCGCTTTTTACCGGTGTTAGAGCAGAAGCATGTGCTGGTCAGGACGGACAGCATGGCAACGGTAGCTTATATCAACCGTATGGGAGGTATACGTTCTCGTCGCATGTCTCAGCTCGCTCGCCGTCTGCTCCTCTGGAGTCATACGCGGCTGAGTTCGCTGCGTGCCATTCATATCCCGGGCGAGCTCAACCGTGCAGCCGATGTGCTCTCACGGCAGCAAACGCTCCGTGGAGAATGGAGACTCCACCCCGGTACAGTCCAGCTGATATGGGAGCGACTCCCATAGTCTGTTCCAGACGCATGTCTCCGTTCCCTTATTCGGGGAACGTGGGTTACGGACGTAACCATGACGTTCTCAAGAAACATTTATTATTATCATTAATGTTGAAAATAGTTTTGCTACTTCATATGTTTGTGTAAACTAGAATAAATAGTTTCCCTGAATTCCTTGATACAAAAAAGTTTAAAAGAACAACATTTATTTGAAGTATATTTTGTAACATTAGGAATTCACCTTCAATCACTTTAATGCATCCTTATGATTTAAAAAATAAGTAAGTGCACCATATTTCTACTGAAAGACAAAAGTAAAAAAATCACTGTTTTGCTCAAAGTGTGTGTTTTGTGTATTTTCAGATAAATATTTTGGGATATTTTTGATAATTGAACAACATTTTGCTTGGGTTTTTGCATAGTGCTGTTTAGGCATGGGCTGGTATAAGATTCTGACGGTATGATAACCTTGGATAAAAATATCACGGTTTCATGGTTTGACGGTATTGTGATTACTGCTCTAAAATATATTCTTTTTAAATGTCTGGGTAAAATACAACAAATTTTTCCCCTTTAAACACAATATATTTTATTTTGAGAAACATTTAAAATAATTTGGAACATTAAACATGTCAGGCTAAATAATTCAAATGAATCATTGACTTCTGCTGTCTTCATTTGTTTCAAACACACAGATTTCTTTACAATTTAAAATGACATCTTTGGATATCTTTTCTGCTCGAGATACTGTTGTCCTAAAAAAGAAAAACAAAAAAATGTAAATAAAAAATTACACATACCTTAGGAACGGTATTACAGAAAATTTTGGTGGTTTTAAAACCTTGACTTTTCCAAACTGCGGTATAGCTTGAAAACGGTTATCGTCCCTTGCCTATTGTTGACGGTTTAGGTCTGTCATTCATTATTAAAATGATACTAAATCCAGTACTGTGGCAGCATTAATGAGTGATTCAAGGAAACATTAATTCAAACGATTTGTTCCAAACAACAGATTCATTTAGAAACAAAGCAAGCATGTGTCTCTATTATTGAATTATTGAATTACTCACTCAAATGTTTTGTCCAAAAACAGATTAATTCATTCACTTCAGTGTTGCTCTAAGATGCAGAAATGTTCTGCTCCAGCTTTGTTCAAAAGTAGTTTAAATACTAAAAACAGAAAAATAAAGCAATATTGCCTCTAAAAATGTACCTCGCTGAGTATTTACTTGTTTGTTGAAATCTAGTATAAAACCAATGTCACATTTGACTGATGCTGATTTTCAGGAAAACTACTGTCTTGTTTGTGTAATACTGCTTAACTGTATCATACCTTATACATAGAAAACTCATAGAGGTACATTTTTTTTTAACTTTCATAACTTATTATACTAGGCCTCATAATGCAGCAATGTGCTTAGACTGGGCACACAGAGAACATCAGAGGCGATCTGATTGTGAATTGTAAATATTCGGCATGTTGAATATTTACGATCAGAAATCCTGATATGTGGGCAACCCCGAGGACAAAAGTGCATATGAATCATCAAATGAAACAAAACAATATCCAATCAGAAAACAAACTGAAAGAAGACGAAAGCATAACAAACACGTCATGGTGTGCTACAATGTGAATTAAATTTGGACAACAGAGACAGAGGATCCAACACAATCTCATGACTATTTGAAACTTTTTTATTTAGTGGATAATTCATATTAATTTGTACAATCTCATTCGTACATTTTAGTACAATCCCCAATGAGGGGTAGGGTTAGGGGTGGGGTTTGGGGGCACACCTCCTTTTAAAAATCATGTTTTCATACAAATTAAATCATATGAATTAACCATTTTTCTGTTGTTTTTCAGGCTGGGAGGATCAGCTTGTTGATTTGTGGCAACAACACATATGTTTATTTACTTTATTAGTTTATTCATCCACCATGTTTAAGTCTTGAGAGATTTTTTGAGATTTCCTATGTTGTCTTTGAGGCGACAGTGCTAACCACTGGGCCACCGTGCCACCCACACCACACATTATAGGAGCAAAACAGTGAAATCTCGAAATTTTTGTCTCATGTTCAGAGTTGGGTGTAACGCGTTACTGTATACTAATTACAATTTTGAGGAATGCAGTAATGTAACAAATTACATTTTAAATTTGTGTAATTTGATTACAGTTACTAAAGTCACTGTAACTGCATTACTTACGCTACAAATATAGTTTTTGGAAGAAAAAAATGCTTCTTTTAAATCACGTTTTCCGCTGCTTATGGGGCCGTTCACATATCGCGTCTTTTGCGCGCGTTCGCATATTGGGAGCACATATTGCGCGCGCTCGCATTTCCCAGGCGCACTCAGTTGAAAACCGCAAGTGACAAGAACTGACCGTTCAGCTTCATACTTTGGAATATATACATTTCGGTAGACTAATTACCTCAGACAAACACAGACCATCCAAACACTGCAGTGCTTTTTTTATACTATGGATGTCAATTGTTAAAGGTATCCAGTTTTCTTCTAAATGTATTCTTTTGTGTTAAAAAAAAAGACAAACAGGATTGGAACAAGTGAATGATGAGAGAATTTTAAGTTTTGGGTGAACTCTTTAAGTCTTTTGAATATGTCAAGCTGCTGTGATCAACCCATTGTAATGTTTTTCAGTGAATATTAAATTACTGAAAGAGCTGCAGTTTATTTTGTATTTTTTTAAGGTATATTTTATATGTTTTAAAAGTAACTTCAAAGTAAAGTAATTAGTAATGTAATCAGAATAATTTTTTTCTGTAGTAATTAGTAATTTGTAATCTATTACTTTTTAAAAGTAACTTACCCAACACTGCTCATGTTTGCTCATGTAACAATTTAAAAAATGTTACAATATTTAAAAAATCTTTTAGTGTGTGCAGTCTTACTTGATAATGTCAGCATTCACATTGTTAAAACAACTATTATGATATACGGCACAACCTGATCTCTGACAAAATTTATGCTGTGAAATGACTATAGAAAAATACATTTCTTCATTTGGCAGATTTGTCCTACTAGTTGGTTTCACCTAAGTACCGGTGGTGTTGAAAGGAGCTCAGCAGCAAAAGGAAGTGATTGTTTTTCAAGGGAAATGTCCTGCAGGTGCTTGGGTTACAACTCTTCCCAACTCAAGGTTGTTTAACGGATGAATTTGGACCGCTGTTTTGTTGTAAGGTCTGGATGTCTCACGTGAAAGTGTTAGACAGAGTGTCACATGTCTGTGAGGAGAGTTTGGCCACAGGTGACACCACAGAGCAGAGTCTGATTCAATCCAGACCTTGGGTTTTAGGCCGTAGGTGTATTTTCTTTGTCTGCCTGTTTTCACTGCTGAAGAGATTCAGCAGTAGAAGTTTAACAGAGGAAATTCATTTGATGTCTGTAGACACTTGGCAGAGTCCGGCATTCAAAGATTTCCATACTCAACCACACTGTTTTTCTTTCCACAGAGTTCAAGTCTTTACAGGTCTGCGAGAGCTTTGGTAATGGCACTGCTGCAGGTTTTCAATATTTGAGTCATACCTCTAATGCTATTTTTCCCCACATAGTGCATTAATATATAAAGGCAGATGTGCGCATGGTATTTATAAAGTTTAGATCCATAGTCTCTTGCAAACTAAAGCAACATGGACTTAAAATGAACAAGGACACACATATAGTTAATGGATAATTTGATCATTTTAAAGGGATACTCCATTTTTTTTTTTTGTAAATAGGCTTATTTCGCAAGTTCCCTAGAGTTAAATAGTTGAGTTTTACCATTTTTGAATCCAATCAGCTGACCTCAGAGTCTGGCAGGAGCACTTTTAGCTTAGTCTAGCATAAATCATTAAATTGAATTAGACCATTAGCAACTCACTTTAACTATATCGATCTTAAAAATAGTAACTTTTCATTTTCTGTAGACCTTAGTTCATGATGTACCTACATAAGAGGCAAGAGCCTATTAGCTAATAGCCTATTTCTGACCAGATCAGACCAGTAATGAAGAGCTTTTCAGATCAGTGATGAACGTGTTGAGGGATTCTGGGCCAGCCACTTTAAACTCTTGCAGGCTCTTTGAAAGACCCAAGCTTTCATACCAAATGACAGGATGATTAGAGCGACCACAGCACCACTGATTAGTGAGATGAAGTTATGTGAGGGCAGAAAGATGCTTCTCTTATGTGGAGAAAGAGTAAACAGGACCCCCGCAGGACCAGCTGATGCCGAGCTGCTTTGGTGTGGCATTGATGTAGATACCAAGACTGCCATCTTTTTACTGTTAAACTACCATTATGAGAGTGTAGGTCTGGTAGCATGACTACTGTTCCCTAAGATGGCTTTAATCCTAAAAGAGACATATTATGAAAATTTGACCTTTTCCATGTTTAAGTGCTATAATCTCCCTAGCTCACCAACACTGAAAAAATGCAGTTATCCTTTTTTTTGGTAAGCCTTTTTCTGCAAGCATGTAAAATTTCACTGTTCTTATTTTGCTCCTCTATTGACACCGGAAGGGGATTTTATTATATTACTGCAACGTAATCTGCACGTTTCCACCCACAGCTCCACTGCAGGAGTCGCCATTTCTGTTAACTCGCTGTAGCAGCTTGAGATTTGCAATGTCTGCACCAACATAACAGTCTCCATAGACTCCCGATATCCGAGCCACTAAGGACATTGTGTCAAATTTAATTCTTGAAGGAAATGTGCTGGAGAATGTCAGTAATGTATTATATATTTGAGCAAAATATATTTCATGTTGGACTGCTTCACCAGTGAGGATCTTTTCAGACATATTTCTGAATCAATGGGTCAAAACCAGAACTCTGTTCTCTAACTTCATAACCAAAACAAGTATGTCAAGTCAAGTTTATTTATATAGCGCTTTTTACAATGTAGATTGTGTCAAAGCAGCTTAACATAGTTGTATGTGACTTCATATTTTGAGAATTTTCCCAATCCGCTTTTCCACTATTGGGCCAAATGGTTCTAAGAACAGTCAGGTATGGTTCCAGTTGTATTTCCATGTTAGCCTGGTACAGTGTGGCACGATTACAAGCCGGTCTCATCCTGAAATTCTACTCACCACTCTGTTACCGGGCTACCAGTTTCTCCATTGTTGACTAAGCGAAACTGCGCTGTTTCTCTTGTGTCTTATTTAATAAAGTAAATATCAGATAAAAAAGTAGTCCCAAAAACAGAAATATCTGATCATCATGCGTACTGCTAATTACATTACACTTGCATTACCAAGACAATTAACTGACACATTTCTATTATATTCCAAAAAGCATCTGTTATCGGCATCACCATGTAAAATGAAACCATATCAGTGCTGACTCTCCCATATCGGAGTGGAATGTAATAATTAAGCAATTAGAACTTCCCCATTTCCCAATTTCCTCCCTATGCCAATAAACAGAGGTTGAAATAATCACTGGAAGAGTTGTCATGACTGAACTACAGTTACATGCATCACCTAGCCATTCATCCCGGTGCATCTAGAAGATTTGTTTTTATGAAGTAACCTCTTCCTCTTCATCACTGTCTGACTCTGGTTTGAACTCGAAAGGCCTTAATTCACTACGGGTCATTTCCGTCAGCTTGGCAGCATGAGATTTGCTTGTTTTATTGTTTCTGTCAGAACAGTGTGCGTAAAGACTCCGCCCTCTTCTTTAAAGCAGCAGCTCATTTGCATTTAAAGAATGGTGTGTTCTTTAATACCAAAAATAAGGGCAAATTTGACCAGCTGTAATAAATTAGCTAAGGGATATTTTGAGCTGAAACTTCCCAAACACATTCTGGGGACACCGGAGGTTTATTTGACATTTTATAAAAAAAGGGGCATAATGTGTCCCCTTTAAGAATTTAGGGTAATTGTCATTTCCAGTCAAAAAGGCAGAGAGCAGAATAATTTTTCATTCTGCATCACGTGTGCGTGTGTGTGTGTGTGTGTGGAATGCACAGTGTCAACTGTTGGAGCACAGAGACGTTTGTCCCTCACGGTTGTTTCCTGTAATGGGGAACAGTAGGGAGAACAGGAAGTCAGTAGGCAGTTATTTCCATTGTGCCCCAACTGCCCCGCTGAGGTCATTGCTTCCTTTCAGGGGGCCAAGAGCTGCTTTATAAGATGCTAAATTTCCAGTATGAATGTGAAATAATATTGGAATATTTATATAAACATTTTGGTTGGTTGGGGAATACAAATAATTAAAAAATAAAATGTAATTACAAATAAAAAGTCTGAGTCTAATGCCTGTAAATTATTGTCAATGGCCATTTAAAAGGATAGTCCGACTAAAAATGTGAATTCTGTCATCATTTACTCACCCTCACATTGTCCAAAACATGCCATTCTTTCATTTGTGAAAAACAAAAAATGATTTATAAAAATATGTCAGTGTTTATGTTTATGTGTACAGTTAGGCTTGTCGTAATAACTATGTTTTTGTAAAAATAACTGCAATACAGGACTGCCGTACCAAAATGTGAAAGCATATTTGAATGTAATCTCAACTGCACACAATAAATAACATTGATCTAGTGGTTTTTGGATACTATATATATTAAAATCTTACATATTGTGCCTTTAATTCAGTATCTGGTTCTTTAATTTACTATCACTCCCAAGCAGCCTCCGCCTGGGTCCTAGTGCCAGGCCAATAATAAAACATTTGATTTATTCAGAGGGTGCTGTGTTACACTAACACAAATATCAGTAAAATACAAAGATATAAAATGATTTAAGTTTGGTAATTAAATTTGTCCACTAATGGAAAATAAAAGCTTTTGTCTTTTTCATTTTGGCATGTCAGCGTTTTAATAAAGACTTTTTTTTTTTCATTGTCGATGATCTTTCCCTTTAGGAACCATGAAAAGTTAATCAATAATTTTAAACGGATGTTCACTTTAAAAAAAGCCTTCATTATTTATGTTGCTCCAAACCAGTATGACTTTCTGTCTTCTTTGATGCGGGTGAATAACTGATGGAAGAATCTTTTGGCTTTACTAAATTCCTTGAATGCTATTTAAAAAACTGCCTTTTCCATATGTATGGACCAGTGGAAGACAGATAACCTGTAATATTTCATCCAGACTATATGAAAGAGCACAGGATCTCTGCAAAAGTACTCCAATCCTTTTCTGGATTAACAATATGTTTCCATTTAATCATGAAACGCATGGCCCAGTCTCCAGATTAGCTATTTAGGTTTGGGAGATTAGATCAGCGCAGCGCTAATAAGAATCTGTGAATAATGAGCTTTGAGGCCTGTGTTTTGGCTGCGCTTCATGTATAAAGCAGAGGGATCATTTGCATCCGACCTGGCATCGGAAAGCCACTGAAAGATTTTGTGTGCCAGCCAATCAAACTGCAGAACTAGTTTCTTAGATTCGACTTAATCTGTTAATCCTTAATTCTGCATTCGTGTAGAAACATTTTATGGAACAACTCACACAAAATAGCTTTGCTTTGCCGTGCACTCTGTTTGGTGTATTCAATTTTCTCCGCACGTCATCTACTAATGTCGAAATTTGTGTGCAGGCAGAGTGTACATGTGGTTAATTTGTGTAAAGGGGCCCGGGCCAGGACGAGGGTGATCAGACTTCAGACTGTTTCTCCAGATCCTCTCTGCTTTATGCATCACCAAACTGGGGAGGGGAGAGAATGAGAACAGGGCAGGCTGGTTAGGAACATGAAATGCCTTTCCTTCGCCTCCTTTACTGTGGCGAAGCCCTGGTTTAAACACCAGATGTTCGAATAGTTCCTTTATGATGTTTTTGATTAAATATGATGAATCCTGCGGCCGTACGGAGGAATACTTCTAGAACAATATTTATGATGACACGGTCACTTCACTTCTTTTTAATATGATAATTAGAGAGCGAAAACATCAAAGAGTCACGCCGTGGTTTGACTTCTCTGTATGCTGTTACGAATAAATGCACGGAAGAAGATAAACAAACAAAACGCAAATTGTACGCTTATGCCGGAACTGAACATGCATTTCTGCACCTGATTCTGTTTGACAAAAACAAGATAAAATGTCATGCCACTTTTATTGTTTTTTTGTATTTCCTTTTTTATTTTCTACACTGTTAAGAATTTTCTGTAGAATCTACAGTAACTTACTAACAGCAATTCGCCAGTACATTACTGTAATTCAATTACAGCAAAAATACTGTATTTTATCTTTACTGTAAAATAAACAGTAATTTCCACAATGCTCAGTGGTTAGCACAGTCGCCTCACAGCAAGAAGGTCGCTGGTTCGAGTCCCGGCTGGGTCAGCTAGCGTTTTTGTGTGGATTTTGCATGTTGTCCTCGTGTTGGCGTGGGTTTCCTCTGGGTGCTACACTGGGGGCCCCTGCAGTCCAAAGACATGCGCTATAGGTGAATTGATAACTAAATTGGCCATAGTGTATAAGTGCATGTGTGAATGTAAGAGTGTATGGGTGTTTCCCAGTACAGGGTTGCTGCTGGAAGGGCATACGCTGCGTAAAACATATGCTGGACTAGTTGCCGGTTCATTCCACTGTGGCGACCCCTGATAAATAAGGGACTAAGCAGAAGGAAAATGAATGAATGAATGAATTTCCCCAATGAAACTTTAAAATACAGTAACACTGCATAACTGTCCTACAGTAAAATACAGTTCATATTACAGTTCCTTCATTCATTTTCTTTTCGGCTTAGTCCCTTTATTAATCAGGGGTCGCAACAGCGGAATGAACCGCCAACTTATCCAGCATATGTTTTACGCAGCGGATGCCCTTCCAGCTGCAACCCATCACTGGGAAACACCCATACACACTCATACACTACAGACAATTTAACTTACCCAATTCACCTATAGCGCATGTCTTTGGACTTGTGGGGAAAACCGGAGCACCCGGAGGAAACCTACACGAACACGGGGAGAACATGCAAACTCCACACAGAAATGCCAACTGACCTGAGGCTCGAACCAGCGACCTTCTTGCTGTGAGGTGACAGCGCTACCAAAATGTACAACAAATTGTACAGTGTACAATCATTTTGCAATTTTTGTTTTAATTATGTATGAGTTATTTTACAGGTATTTTACTTACTTTGCAAAAAACGAACAAAATACATTTTGACAGTTCAAAAACATACATTCACTGCATTAAGCCATTTGTGCATTTTAGAGCAACACTACAATTGTTTGTTCCTGAATTAATCTGCTTTTGAACAAACTGAGTGAGCTAGTGCTTCGAATATTCATTCATAAAAAAAGAAAAAGTTAGTGTTTCCAAAACTGTTTTATGTATAGTATGAATATGGGTAGTTTGAATCATCCAACATCCACCAAGACCTGTCAGCATCAGTAGTATCACCTTACTGTCATTCATAAAACGTATCTGGCCTTTTAGGATAGTATAGGATTTCACTTCACTTTCAGAATCTTGCTGAAAGTTATGAGGCATTGAGCACTTTTCATTTACATTTTTTAAAATACCATGACGTCAGACATACTATTTTTCTGTACAATCGTTTTTCAAGTAACTATGCAGTAGGTAAGTATTTTATTTCAGATGCAGTCTTTTGTTTCTAATGAATCAGCCATTTTAAGTGAATCATTTGAATGAATTATTCAGTGACTCTCTCACTAAAGGGATAGTTCACAAAAAAATGAAAATTTAGAGTTAATTAACCCTGAAGATATAGTTGACTTTGTTCCTCATTAAAGCACTAGCTTGTGGTCACTTGATCACATTTGCACAAGCGCTCACTCAGGCATGAGTTGATAAGTGAGTGAGGATGAACGTTTTTGCCAAAATGATTCATACCTGTGATTGTCCAAGATGTGGCAACTACTATAAATTACACTTACAGGCATGACTCCATTCTGATAAATAAACTTGCGCCAGAGTGCTCGCCCATGCATACATTTGTGAGCACGCTGAGAAGTTTGTAAAATATAGTCAATTTAAATTTTTGGGTGAACTATCCCTTTAAGAATGGGACTTGGTGCCACCTACTGGTTGTTTAAGTGGGCCATTCAAATATCACAGGATATTTTTTGCATGCTCAAATTTGTTATTTTAAATATAGATGCAAATAAGGGGTGACACGGACACTGTTTGACACGCTGCTTTTTCCAGGCATGCCTACAGTGCAGCAAGAGGAAAACAGCTCAACATTTTTACATGCCATAAGCGCTGATCCATGTGCACTCTTTGAACCTCCTGTTTTCTAAGCAGAGCTCATGGATCAGTTGGTGAAATTGAATGGTCTGCACCCAAACACTGCTGCACTTTTTCTTTTCTCCATAAATATATATTGTAGCAGAGCTATATTGGAAATTTCCTTAGAGAGCACAGCTGCAAGTTGCTTAGCAACGGCAGATGCCATACTCCAGAGCACATTGAAACATCTGGTAGAGGAAACGATGCAACTTGTATATTCCACACGTTTTATATGCATGTGAACGGCCCATAAGTGTAATATTTATGTATTTAAATATAAATAAAATATAAAAATGTACATAAATATCTAAATGTCTTAATTGGTATAATGAGATGTAATATTACGATGAATCTTTATATCATTATCGAACACGTTCAATATGTTTAGGGTAAGGTTTACTGTAGGTTAAATGTTTTTTATACATAAAAAAGCATTTTTAGTGCCATTTATCAGCCATTTGATTTCCAAACTGATGTGTTAAAACTGTAATAAAAGTGTTGTCACGAGTTATAGTTATCTTTTTTTTAAATTAATCATGCTATTTAGTCCTACTTAGTGGACATTTCACTTTGAAACTGCAATTAATCATGCATGAAGCAATATAATATAATTTTTGCAAAAATGCTGACACAAGCACATAATTTTTTGAGCCTGGTTTGAATTTAAGCTTGATCCACCTTTTTTCCACAGTACATTATGTTCAAATATGCAGGATATCACATAACCTGTATGAATTGCTTATTAATATACAAATTAGTGTCAGAATAAAGAGGGATAATGTGAGTGATTAGTCCATGTGTTTTGCTGGTAGTGCCTGAGTGCAGCTGCTCTTAAAAGCATAGGCGCTGCAGAGCTCCACAATCTCGCATGAGAAGTTCCGAAGGCATTTTAATCAAAACAAGATGCCCCTCTGGAAGCTGGAAGGGGCACAGCTGAGACACATGCAGGACCAGCGTCTGTCAGGAACTGTGGTTAGACTGACAGATGAGCCAAGCGCAGGCAGTGCCAGGTCTGTCAACAACCTCTGATAGAGCCCAAGCACTCCAGTGCTGAAGCTGCAGATGGAGAGATCTGTCTCTGCTGTCATGTTGTCTTAGGCCATGTACACCGGTAATTTTATAAACAGAGTTTTCCAGCTTTAGTTTTTTTGTTGTTGTAATTTTCATCCACATGAAAATGCCAAAATTCGCTGCAATGCATGTTAAAGGCATGCCAAACCAACAGGCGGCGATAATGACACTTTTATGCTGGATTAACACCAAATAAGGAATTACGTATTTTCGCGATTAAATTGCATACAAGTCAATGCAAACATGAGAACAGAGGATACCGTCCCGCGGTGCGAAAGATGCAGAATATGCAATGCGTTTGCCACGAACATGCGGAATCTGCCTCATTCGCGCATTTGGTGTGAACCCAGCTGTGTTGGCCAATCAGAAAGAAGAAAACAGTGTGCACGTCATGAGGCAAAAACTCCAGTTATAGTGTCCACTGTCAACATGACCACACTGTCCACATGACCACACTGTACCTGGAATTTCAGAAAATCTTCACAGTTTTCAGAAAGTTCGGTTTCAGTCACCTGATACTCTGTTTTTGTGTGGACAAACTTCGGCCTAAGTGTTTTTACATTTACCACCATTTCATTTCTCAATGTGATGTTTGAGCTTGAATGTTCTGATACTTAAAGGTTCATTGAAGTGCTTTGAAATATGCATTTTTGTTTTATGTCTGACATAAATTCAACTGAAACATGAAGACAAAGCAGGACATAGATTATCTCTTCCCCTTTAAAAAAAAACAACCAATAGCGTTTTTGTTTTTTATCACAGTTCTGCCAGTGAGAGTTTTTGAGATCAAGCGCATCAAATGAAAAGCAAATTGCAAAAGCAGAAAGTCTTGAAGGACACAGGACATGTCAGATACTAGGAAGCATTTAATTGGTCAGAAGATTTGATGAGAAAGTAAACTATGACACTCAAATATTACCTTTGCTGCTTGTTCAGACTACTTATTTAAAATGAGTTGAAACAACAAAATTCTTACGTTTTTTTTTGGGACAACTTAATTGTTTTATGTTCAATCCACTTAAATTTGTAAGACAATTAAGTTAACTTTATCGATTTGTGTTAGAATAACATGAAGGAATTGTGATGTCAAAAAATATTAGTTGATCCATTCAGGCGGAAGTGACAAACTGCAAGGTTTGGATGTGTATATATTCTAAATGCGAATTTTGTAACTGTTTTGGAGCACACTAGATTACCGATATCCTTAAGACTAAAATACTGATGCTAACATCTAAAAAAATGTATTTTGATTTCACGGGAACTTTAAGAAAGCAAGTTTTGTTGATATAAACTCCAAAGTTATGGTCTTTGGCCTCCAACACCACAGTGTTACAAGTTCCCTGCTTGCGATGTAAGATCAGATTTCTGTGTGCTGCCAGAGGTCATGCTCTGTGTCAGTGTGGAGGAGACGTCACATTTTGTTTCTTTTAACTAAAACAATGAATAGATGGTGAGATTGGAGACCTGAGGTCATGAGACTGGATTCCAAGCAGAGGATGTGAGTGGATCGTATGCATTGAGAAGCTTTATGTTGGAGTGTCTGTGTTGTTTCTTCAAATCAATATAAAATCACAAAATCCTGAGCTTAATATATTCAGGGTCTTTAAAGAAGCATGGATTTACCGCACTAAACACAGTGGTAATCAGCTTTTAGCGATCAAAATAGTACAAGGTTGTAATTAGTGAAAGATAATCATTGAATATATTAAAAGTTTAGTGAAAATGATTTAGAGAGTGATTGATTGATTGATTGAGAGTGGTTCCATTTTTGTTCATAAATTGAGATTTTATTTTTTTACCCTTAGTCAAATAGATTGATTGTTTAATTGAAAACGATTAAAATTATAGAGGCAGTACTGTTCTACGGTTTGATATACGATGTCAAATACAGTACAAATTGTTACAATTAAAATAAACACATTAAACATTTTAAAATGTTTTTTTATTTCTATGGTGGCTAAGCTCTAATTTCTGCCATGGTCTTTGGTGTGATGTTTTATAAAAACGTTCAATTCAGTCAGTCCCTGACAAATCTGTTGTTGTTCTGGTTAGAAATTACCAGTTTGTTTTTTATTTCAACCTTTCGATTGATTTTGATTATGCTACCTAAATCCTTTAGTCAGTGGAAATTTAGGAATTGGACATCTAAGTGCAGTATCGATTTAAGCCTGCATTTAAGTCAGCAAAATGGAATGTAATTTTATTTAAAAGTTCACCCAAACATGAAAAGCTGCTGTAAATTTGCTGACCAGCAAGGCCATCAAAGATAAATGTGAATTTTTTTTTCTTAAGTGGAACAGATTTTAGTATTTTTGAATTTAGGATTCTTCATGATTTGTAAAAATGAAAATCATTGACTACCAGCACTTTGAAAGTAAAAAACACATACAGGCAAAATAAAACTAATACCTGTGACTCATGAGGATACATTGAGATCTTAAAGGGATAGTTGTCATCTTTCATTCATCCTAAACCACTTGCTCCAAAACCACTTGTTTGAGTTTCTTTCTCCTGTTGAACACAAAATAATGTTGAAGTCAATTTAATTCAAGAATTTTGAGGGGAAAAAATAGCCATTGACTCTTGTAGTATTTTTGTTCCTACTATGGATGTCAATGGCAGTCTTGTTTTGTTTAAACAGAAGAAAGTGTGGGTAAATGGTGAGGAAATTTTCAACCGCTTTAAGTGAAACCATCAGTCTGTACAAGAAACTAAACATTATTTACAACATTATTAGCTTAATCCACAATTTCAAGCAGTCTTGAGTGTGTTCATGGCACACCAGGGAGCTTCAGAGCACATAATGGTGTATGTGTGTGCGCAAATCGAGCTGAGTTGACAATGTATGTTTACTACAGAGAGAAGGGTGCCAATATTGCATTATTCATAAAAATTGTAATTGTGCATATCCTGGATGCTGCAAAATATATTAAAGAATCAGATGGCATTAGTGTATGTGTGTGCACATGTAGTCTGAGTCAGAAAGATTCACTTAACAGATTCCCAGTGTTTGTCATTATGCATCATGAACTACAAACTGTTGCGACTGCCAAGGTTATGGATTAAAGTTATTAATGTATTATTGTAAATAATGTTCAGTTTCTTGCACAGACAGCATTTTGCTTCATAAGACCTCAGTGTATTGTCAGTAGCCAGTTTTTCCTTTATTTATGTTATACATTTTTTGTGAATTATGTGAGTAAATTTTGTGAAATTAGTGAGTAAATTAAGGGCAAATTTTCATTTTCATGATATAACATTTTATTAAATCTTGTATCACAGACATTCATGTTTTTAAAAAAACACATACACACACATGCTGAAGGAACTATGCAGCTGATCGGTAACAGTACAGAATGCCAACAGTCGGGTAATTCATGTATACTTCAGGAACTCAATTCATTTTTCCTTTGAGGTTGTTTATTGATTGACATAATCAAGTTGGTCTACCTACTTAAGTACTGAATAGATAACAATATTTTACAATAAACTATTCCTTTTTTATTTGATTGTGTCATTTGCAGTGCTTTATGGGATTGGCATTCTCTCATAGTTTTAGGTCAAACCTTTATGAATTCCTTTTTTCCATTGGACACAAAACAAGATATTCTGAAGAATGCTGGAAAAAAGCAGCCATTGACATCCATAGTAGGAACAAGAAATACTATGGATGTCGATAGCTGTTTTTTTTTTTTTCAAAGATTCTTCAGAAGAAAAAAACTCAACCAGGTTTGGAGCAAGTGGAGGATGAGTAAACGATGACAGAATTTGCATATTTTGGCGAACTGTCCCTTTAAGTGCAGTCTTGATATCTTGTCCCATTTACATATTTTTCTTTTCTTCAAATCAAAGTTTATTATGTTGGGATTTGAGCCTTAGTTTGGGTCATGTCTTATAATGCTTTAGTGCTATAATGCAAAGTAAACTCAGTTTAGTTTCAACCCTGCTCAAACACACTTACCTGAAGGTTTCAATCAGTATTTTCAGGATCGGTAAGTAAAGTGCGGGGGGTTGGGGATGTGTTGGTCGATCGGTAAGTGAAGAGGGGGGTGGGGGGGGGGGGGGGTGGATTAGGCTTGGGTGGTTGGGTGGGGGGCAAATAGGCGGCAGGCCAGATTGACTGTCAGGCCACCGGGAAATGCTCCCTATGGCCAGTCCGCCACTAAAAAGAAAAGTTAAATATTTGAAGTGAACTATATCACACACTGTAAAAATATATCAGTAATCTAACAGTATTTTTGTTCATGATTCGTGTTTGTTTGTTTTTCTTATTTATTTATGTTTTTAAATTGCATTATGGGACCTTGATCTTTCCTCCGACAACTTTCCTTGCAACAACATTGAAAAAATAAATTTTATTGACATTTTTAATTGTTTATATATGGTTATGGTTATATTATGGTCCTATAAAAGTGATATATGGTCTGAATTAGTATTGTAAATTACGTAACAAAAACTTGGTAACAAACTGCCAGTACTTTTTCTGAGATTTTGCTGATTTTCTTACATAAAAATATTGTTTCAAACTACTAAAATGTCTATAAAAGGCACTTTGTTAAACTGCAGAGTAGAATTTTTCCCATCAAAAGTTTACAGAGCAGAAATAAGGGTCTCATAATGCAATCCACAACCGTAAATAAATATAAAACAGGAGTGAATCCCAAAATACGGAAACTGTTAATTAACAGATTTCTTTTACAGTGTAGTAGGGTGATTTGAACTGTATGGAGGAACTGCCAGCCTTATATTACGAGGAAATGTACACATTTTACGAATTGTCAGAAAAGTGGCTAATTTGCATGAATTCATACGTATGAAAACGTAAGATTTTAAAAAAGAGTCGTGCCTCCAAACCCCACATCATAATGTGAATGTGATGGATTATATACCAACACATTTGCAAACTTTGATTGATGTGGCATGTGCAGTTTTAACTGCCGAAGCCGAATTAGTCGCCTTGGCTAGAGGTGATTCCCCTGATAGTGTCCCATGTAGAGCCGAGCAGTCATCTGTGCACGAGTAAACAAAACCAGCGAGCGGCTCTGACCTCCCGTTCACCCTCAACCCAGACCCTTTGGAGTCTGCTCAAAAAATGGAAACCGGCCTCAACTCCAAACATCTCGTTTTCATCCTTCAAAAGGTAGAAGATTTGGCCTGAGATTATGCTTCAAGGCTTGCGTCTTGAGATAAGCACCAATCTGCATTAGGCATATTTGCGAGCAATTACCCCTGGAACACTCCTGAGATGAAACAGGACTGTTGTTCTCAAATTTGTAACCATGATTCCCTCCCCAACCCCTTGCAATTTTTTTTTTTCCAGTTGGAGTTTTCCTATGAGAACGTAGCGTGTCCTTGAGATCAGATGTGATTATTCAGAAGCTGACGATGAAGTCTGGATGAATAAAGGTCTGAAAGTTCAACAGCAGGAAGCTTTAATCAATCCCAGAGTTGACAGCCGGGTAATTAATAATGGTTGTGTCGGGCCTCGTGAGCAGCGGCGTCTGGGATTACGAAGGTGTGCAGGAAAACATTCCCGCTTGACGCTGTTCAGAGGGCAGTGAGTGATGGGATGCTGAGCAGCTGGAAGAGTGATGAGTCTGAGGGTTCGCAGCAGGCTTTGCTTAAGTGAGCTTTGGGCTAAAATGGCATTCTTCACATTCTAGTCTGTCGATTATCGCTCTGTGTATTTAAAGGCCTTCACCTACATCTCAGGGCCAGGTTATTATGGAAAGACTGATACTGAACATTTGCTCTCAATACTTTGGCTAAATGAACCATGCTTTGTGGTGGAGCTTTCTTGGCAGCGTGTCGTTGAATGGGTTTCAAAAATGCTGTGTTTGGTTTGTTTGCAAATTGAGTTATTTGAATGTTGCAGCTGCAATTTGGATTGGTTATGGCTCAGATTCCTTCATTAGGGCCCTTTGTGTTCTAAATAGGGGTTTTAATTGAGATAAAAGGGATTAATGATCATACATGGAGCCCACCAGGCTCATTGTGCACCTGGTATGAAGCAATGTTATTGTAACTTTTATTTATAAATTAGTATTTGTTTTAATTGTATTTTTATTATCGCTATAACTTCAGATTGTCAAATTTGCTACTGTCAGATTGGTTTTAGTTTGTTTATCATTAAAGGAATCGTTCAGTCAAAAATGACATTTCCGTCATCATTTACTCACCCTTTACTTGTTTCAAACATTTTGGAGTATATTATGAGTATATTACCTGTTATGGAAGTACACAAAAAAGAAACTCATAAAGACTTTCAGTACTGAACAAAGGAAAACATTAAAACAATGTTATATTTTTGCACAATTTCATAATACTTGAATAAACCTCTTAATAATAGCGATAAAACAATTGTTTGCACAAAGATTTACCCCAAAACCAAGCAACTCAGAAGTACAGTTCAATTCTAAAACATTATGATAAACTCATTCATAATCATATCAAAGAAGAAACATTGTTAAATATACATAGTTTACATTTTTTAGTACATGAAGGAACAGTTTAAATCATCTACCACAAAGTCTTCTATATAAACATGCACTTGACGGATTGTTTTTTTTTTTCTGTTGCTCCGGTGTCTTGCACATGAAATAGTAGTAATTTTCCGATTTAAAAAATGTGTTCTGTGTGAATAGTGTCATAAGACTGTAGAGATTTGATCGAGAGCACATCAATCACATGACAGAAGTAAATCTGAGAACTTTATTCAGCTGATATCAATAATGAATTGGATTAGTCCATTAGCGTCTCACTCAAAAATGACCAAAATACTTTAGATAATTTTCCTATTTAAAGCTTAATACTTCTGTAGTTAAATCGTGTACTAAAACTGATGGAAAATGAAAAGTTGCTCATTTCTATGTCAATATGTCTATTAACTATACTTTCATTTAAGCGTAATATTCAAAAACTTTGCTGCTGTGCCATGGCTGTAGCTGGCACAATGATATTATGCAGCGCCTGAAAACAGTCCACAGATATGTAACTTCCAACATGACCGGCACTAAGGTTGTGAAGTTGCAGCTGACAAATTGGTTAGTGGCTGGATTTACCTGTGTAACCATGGTTATGTGCGTTGTTATGGGCAGTTTACGTTGGTTATATTGATGGAACTTAGCCGATTCAGGCACTGCGTAATATCATTAAACAGTGGTCTTATTACACAATGTAACTGTATTTTTATTTGAGTGAGATCCTAATGGTCTAATCCGATTCAATGATCTATGCTAAGCTAAGCTAAAATGTTCCAGCCAAGCCTAGAGATTGGCAGAATAAATAAAACTCTTTAACTCTAAGGGAGTTGTAAAATGAGCCTACTTTTTGTTTTTTAAAATGTGGAGTGTTAGTTAAATTGATAGTTCGCCATCTTTGAATAAAAAAGGATTTGTTTTAAATAAATGCATTAAAATGTTATAGTCCTGAATTCACTTTTATGTTGCTCTAAACATAGAATGTTGCTGTTTTACCATATAATGACAGTCAGTGGGGTAATGTGTTGTTTTAGACTCTGTTGACTTTAATTACATGGATAAAAACAGTTGCAACACTCTATGTTTATGCTGCCTTCACATGCTGTCAGAATTATCGTAAATATAAGTTTCCTAGTCAGGAATTTGACATGAGCACTGAGCAGCCCCTCAAGTCGTATTTAGTATGAATTTCTGAGTTTGGCAGTCAATCGCCTTTAAACATGGTGGAGAGGAGAATGATTTGCTGCTATAACTATATTTTTATTAGTTCCTACTACGGACTGTACATCACCTGTTGTTAATGTAGTGCATATTTACATATATGAATAACCATTTAAAGTAAATCTTCATTCATTCATTTTCTTTCGGCTTAGTCCCTTTATTAATCTGGGGTCGCCACAGCGGAATGAACCGCCAACTTATCCAGCATATGTTTTACACAGCGGATGCCCTTCCATCTGCAACCCAGTACTGGGAAACATCCATACACACTCATTCACACACATACACTACGGCCAATTTAGTTTATTCAATTCACCTATAGTGCATGTCTTTGCACTGTCTGGAAAACCAGAGCACCCGGAGGAAACCCACACCAGCACTGGAAGAACATACACACTCCACACAGAAATGCCAACTGGCCCAGCCGGGACTCGAACCAGCAAGCTTCTTGCTGTGAGGCGACAGTGTTAACCACTGAGACATCGTGTCACCTAAAGTAAATCTTATGCTTTATAAATATCTATTTGACTACAATTACAGAATGGTTATCAAGCTGACTATCTAACTAGAGGGTTATGAATGTGAAAAAGCTCATCATCATGACGTTACAAGTCAAAACCAGGAAACTTGAAGCACAAAAGCATGTGAAGGCAGCAGTATTTCTGTTTCAGTATTTCATGTTGAAATGAATAGTTCACCCAAAAATTTTAAGTACCCCATAATTTACTCACTCAAGCCATTCTTAGTGTATATGACTTTTCTCTTTCAATCGAACACAGTCGGAGTAGTTAAAATTTTTATCATGGCTTTTCTGTGCTTTATAAGATGCATGGACCATAAGATGGAAATAAAAGCCACTATCAAACACCATTATACAGCATGGAAATGCTAGTTTAAAGTGTAAAAATACTCAAACTGGGTTTGTCTTACAAAAAAAAGTCTTATACACCGAGGATGGCTTAAAAAGGGGGTAAATTATGGGGTGGTTTTCATTTTTGGGTGAACTATTCCTTAAATTCAGCATGTCACTTGGTATTTGTGATTATTTATAATTTCTGGGTTTCTACACCATTTTTAAAAAATATTTGTTAAGTACTATAAACTTTGCACAACTCCACAAAGCAAGCCCGACCTGTAACAATAAATAAAATAAAATGAAATGAATAAAATGACATCTCCAGTTCAAAAGAAAACAACAACAAAGATGACTGACCAAAGAAATAACGTAAAGTCACATTTATTTGACATTTAAATTTAAAGGAGGCATAAAAATCATGCGGAGGTAAAGCCAAAATAACAAACAAAAACTCAACAACTAACAAAGTTTTAAACCCTCTTACCTGCACATAAATGAAAACAAATTAAACAACATTCACTTACCACCCTACTAACCACAAAACATGAGGAAACTTAATAAAACAAAAAAGGCACCCTCATCACATGCGTCTCCGTACATTGGTCTCAATAGTTTAACAGTCAACACTCAGCGTTAAATTCGACAATATCACCAAGCAAATACAACATAAGTTCTCACAAATAAACAAAACAAGCTGGGAGAGAGGAGACTCTCCGAACGGTCATCCAGTCCAGTTTAAATGTACTTCACCAACACGCCGGCGTTGTGTCAAGAAACGCACCCCTGCCGTAAAATGCACCCCTTCACAGACTTTTATTAGCATTCTCATTCATTCATTTTCTTTTCGGCTTAGTCCCTTTATTAATCTGGGGTCACCACAGCGAAATGAACCGGCAACTTATCCAGCATATGTTTTACGCAGCGGATGCCCTTCCAGCTGCAACCCATCACTGGGAAACATCCATACACACTCATACACTCATTCACCTATAGCACATGTCTTTGGACTTGTGGGGGAAACCGGAGCACCCGGAGGAAACCCACGCGAACACGGGGAGAACATGCAAACTCCACACAGAAACGCCAACTGACCCAGCCGAGGCTCGAACCAGCGACCTTCTTGCTGTGAGGCGAACGTGCTACCAACTGCGCCACCATGCAGCCTTAGCATTCTCAGTCTACATTTTAAAAAAATTAAAGGCCACAATTGATTAAAACGTAAAATGATTATTATTTTGATGGATAAAACAAGGACAAGAAGTACAACGCATTTTAAAACGCACTAGATTTATAAATAAATGTAAAATAATAATATTGACTGTAGTGGAGCCTAAAATTTGGCTTTTTGGTGGGTTTTAAACAGACATTTAGGCTACATGGAACACAAAATTGTTATTGCTGTTTTAAACTAAACCACACATTAAACAATTGACTTAATCTCACTGGTATTGTATTTAAAGTCAACCTATTTATTTATTTATTATCTTCTGTAAGGGAAGGGTTTTAATTATGAAACTCACCTCAGTCCATGTCATTCGTGTCATAACTCTATTATTCTTTTTTTTAAAATCAATTTCAGTTAACAGATGCACATTTCAGAGTTCAGAGAGGGTGCATTTTACGGCAGGGGTGCATTTCTCGGCACAACACTGGCAAGCTCCCACGTGTTGACACCTGATTCACCGCACCTGTGCGTGCTCATAAGGAAACCTTTTAGAATGACAGCGGAGAGAGGCGGAGAGAAGAGAACCACAACAAAAAGAAACACATACAACAACACAAAGAAAAACTCACTAACTTCAAATCAAATAACTTTTCTTTTATATTATTGTTAAAAAAAACAATACATAACAATATAGTTAATGTATGTATTTATGTATTGCTGTTTCAACGTTACATCTTTAATTCAAAATGGTGCATCCAATTTTCTCATTATGACCTGTAAAAATATATCCCTTTTGCTATTGGTTTATTTCAATGAAGTTTTTTAATGTGCTTTTCCCAGCTCCCTGATATTTTCTTGAGAGATCAAATAGAGAAGCTGGCAAAGGTAACATTACTTATTTGGTTGTAAACCTGATTTCAAACAGCCCTATTCAAACAGTGTTTCTCGCTTTGAAACATCGGAGGCTTTATTTTTGTCTGCTTTCTTTTTACTTTTTGTCAGAGCAGCCATTAATCAGTGAATTAAATGGCTAGTTGGCATGTTGTCTCTAGAGTAGTTTTATGTCTGAGATCCTCATTACACCTGCCTGGAATACCAATCCGTAGTCTATTATGCTCCATAGACAGACTTTGAAAAGAGGAAGAAGACCACCCTCGAACAATTCAAACAAAAAAGGTATTTCACATTTATCAAGGTTCGACTAGCAATGGTTTGTAGGGGAAAGCATTTAAGCTGTACACTGACATTAACGGCCTTTTAGTTTAGCTTCAAGTTTCATGTTTTCACCTCATTTTCATTAGATTACGAGCAGAACAGGCATGGAAGAGTTTTAAAATAAATGCAATAATGAGATACAATTCGTGGCTTGAGGTAATTTTGGCTCCCGTGGCATGATATGTGGTTTTAGGTCAAATTTGGCAAAGTTACTTCTTTAAACCAGAAGTTTTCGGGGATTCAGAAGAAAGTAACTGGAGCAAATAAAACTTGGCAGCTGTAAGGGAGAGAAACTAAATAGGCTTTTTCTTAAATTGCAAACATTATCTTGCAGATTCTTTAAAGCTAAACAACATACAGCTGTGGAAAAAATAAGAGACGACTTGAAAATTCTCTATTTCTCTCGATGTGTTTGAGTGTAATGTCATTTTTGTTACATTTTTGACAAATTTCAAATAGAAATGCCATTTAGAGCATAAAATAACAATTGGTCAAAATAACAAAAAATGCCATGTTTTCAGGCCTTTTTATATACCTTTTTTAGACTACATAATGCTAGTGTTGTAACTTGAGAAAAGGTAAGACCTGCTGCATAAAGTGGGCAGTCGTGGCCTGGTGGTTAGAGTGTTGGACTCGTGATCCGAAGGTTGCTGGTTCGATACTCGGTACCAGCGGGAATTGGGGGTGGGGGGAGTGAATGACCAGCACTCTCCACCACCCTCAATACCACGACTGAGGTGAGTCCCTTGAGCAAGGCACCGTTCCCCCCAACTGCTCCTCGGGCGCCGCAGCATGGCTGCCCACTGCTCCGGGGGTGTGTTCACGGTATGTGTGTGTTCACTAACTGTGTGTGTGCACTTGGATGGGTTAAATGCAGAGCACAAATTCCAAGTATGGGACACCATACTTGGCCACACTACACTTCACTTCACTTCACTAAAGCTGGCTGAACAAACTCTTAAGTTGCTGATTAGATTTAAAGTTGACAAAATCAAACAAATACAACTTGGCTTAGCTCTGGGGCCTGTACCACGAAGCTGGATTAGCTGGCTAGCCAGTTAACTTTGCACCAATCTTGGGTTTTAGGTAACATGAAAGCAGCTTGACTTTAATCACTCTTTGTTGCCATGGCATTGTGGAGCAGATAAGCTACCTTCATGGTACCTAATACCCAAAATTGGTGCAAACTAAACTGAAACCTAACTGTCTAGCCAGCTAACCTGGCTTCATGGTACAGGCCCTTGGTTCAGCAGTTTGACAACAATTCATATAAACATTCTCTGTTAACAGGGTTTAGTCAGGGTTTAATCCAGAGTTTGTGATTTGCTCTGGACTGCACCCACCTGAAAGTGTGACATATGCAGCAAACAGCCAATCACACAAAACTTCACACACTCACACAAAAGAGTCAGTTCGATTCATTTCTCACAAGAGAGTAACTTCCCTGTTGAAGATATAGAAGACATATCAGTATGAGAAAATTTATGAATTTAAATAAAAAAGCAGAAATAAACATGCTAGTGGAGCGAGAGATTGAGAAGGTAACTAATCTGATTTTAATAACGTACGTTTACTAACAGCCTAAAAGAGTCATTTTAAAAGCTTTATATATTAAAGCAAATTTTTATGTAAATATACATTTGAATTGAAAGTTCAATAATGTTAATTGTCAATTCAAATTATTTGAATATATATAATATAAAGTATAAATATTTATAATTTATATAATATAAATCTAATAAGTTTCTGGCAGTAAAAGAAGAGCAGTTTTGTCTTAAAAATACTTTTATTGTAAAACGCTTTAATTTGGAGCAAAGTTAACAACGTATATTATATTACATTACAAAAGTCGTTTTTACTTTCTTGGTGCACAATAGTGAGTCACGTGGTCTGTTTTGACAATGTTTTTGGTTCCTTTTATGGACTTTAAACATTTCAAGACTGTCGCTGTATATCAGTGTTTCTCAATCCGGGTCCTCGCGCCCTGTTGCTCTGCATATTTCACATGTCTCTCTTATATAACACACTTGATTTAAATGACCAGCTCTTTAGATGAGCTCTATGCTGAACTGTGTTCCAATTGACAGGTCCCTACACAGTGTGCATTGCTCCCTACTCCCTTCTCCTTCATTGCTCTCTACCTGAGAAACCTTTATTTCTGAATGGAACATTTGGAAGGTTAATATTGGATTTACACAATGGCACTGTCTGCAGCGTCTTACTAGAGAAGTGTGAAGTGTGACAAAATACACCTCCATAAATAAATGCAATATTCAAAATTCACATATCACACACTGAAATGCCATTTGAATGAAAAATATATGCTCCCTTCAAACTGAAATCATTATGAAATATCCTGTGGAGTCCACTTTGCATGGTCGAATTCTAACAAACGTCTGAAGTGAAAGGAGAAACATGCAAAATGTGCAGCGTGGTGGGGCACAGATTGAGAAATGTGAGTTCCTGGATTTCATTTCAAATATCTTAATTTGTGATCTGAAGATGAACAAAGGCCTCCTGTAGAGACATGAGAATGAGTAATTAATAACAGAATTTTCATTTTTGGGTGAACTAACCCTTTTAACTCCGATGCAAATATCTTTATTTGAAATTTGAAAGAAATATTATCAAACCTTAAATCCCAAACCTAATAACATATCAATGAAGTCCAACAAATCCAGAAAAAAAGAGAATTTTTTCAATTGGTTTCTCAATTTGTCCTTATTAAAAATAACCATACGGAGCCATCTAAGAATGCAAAAGCACCAGAAGCAGGTTTTAATATGCTTGTGGTCATTGGACTGTACGGAGCCATTCTTGTGGAGGTTCAGATGAACCATTGATTTAACACTAATGGAGGATTAGTGGATTTTTAATCCTCTTCTTAGCAGCTTGACACACTTCAGTATCAGTGGACTGCTCTCCAGCCAGGAGCTTTAAGCTGCTGAAATCCCATTGTGTTCTTGAGTAATGCATTATGAATGTGTTAAACGGACACTGGCACCTGTATTGCAGTTGCTGCTTTCCTGTTAATTCAGTCTGTCGAAGCGAACAATCGGTGTATGCGAGTGTGTAAACTGTTAACTCAGGAAATATTCTTTTAGTCTCTTGTTGAGTTCTGACAATAAGCAAATTTACACCAAGCATTTAGCAAGATAAACTGAACAAGATGTTTCCACAAACAACTTTCAGGCATGCATGCTAATATTTTTACACACAATTCATATCAAGCAGTAATGTGATGCTGCTGACCATGTGAATTAACAGATGATTCGATGCTCTTGATGCTCATTATATCATCAGGTTTGACATACATGTGTGGACTTCTCATTGAAGCAAATGGGCAAAATTGGGAAAAAATTTTTTTTAAAACTTTTCTGTCAAAGTGTAATGCTAAAAACAGAATTGTAGTCACGTCATGTTTATTTATAAAGCACTTTAATTAGTTGCTTTAATACAAGTACAGTTGTAAACGTAAAAACAGTGTTAGTGTAGCTTTTAATTAGCAGCTTCCGTTATAATCTAACTCTCAGTTTGTTGAACAGAACTGAACAAAATAAATTAGTTAAACAGATCATATTTATGTCAAAGAAGTTGGAGCCTAGTGGTATTTAACTTTAATATATAAATACAACACCAACCCAGACAATACATCACTTTAAACTATTAAATATGTTAATAAAAGTGACTTTTTTTAACAAGTTTAAAAGTTGCTGCAAGAAAGATCAAGGTCCCATAATGGAATAATAAAATAAAAAAATAAAATTTTAAAACATGAAATTATAAAATAGGGAAAATGCTAATTTACGGATATTTTTTACAGTGTACACAAAACATTGATCTGAGCTGTAATAATTTAGTAACTCTTTAATTAAATGTAAAGCTTGCAGAAGGATAAAATGGATGAATGCTGCCTATACTAACCTACTTATTATTCAGACACAAGAATCCGGCAAACAGTCAAGAACAGCAGCGTAAGAGATATAAATATGGATATGAATGGATTTCAAAAATGGTCAAGATGATTCAAAGTACCCAGATGAGACTAATGAGAGTTTCAGTGGTTGTTATCGGAATAACTAATGCAATCCCCCAATGAGGGGTAGGGTTAGGGATGGGGTTTGGGGGCACACCTCCTTAAAAATAAAATGTTTTCATATAACTGAAATTGTAGGAATTTGTAGGAATTAGCTATATTTCTGTCAAGATATAAAATAGTTACATTTCCTCGTGAGATCGGGCTGGAATAACATACCTTGGGATGTTGTGATTGACCATTTTAAATCTAGTATTCCAGAGAACTGTGTAATAAATTATGATAACAATATATATCGTCATACTGCCCAGCTCTAACAGAGAGTCAGAGCTACACCCAACTTTTATGTAATCAGCATGGACCAATGGAAGATGTTTAAGGTCGGCATGAAACGGTAGTTAAGATTGTCCTGTTTCCCATAACGTGATGTACATCCAATTGAAATGGTCCTGAAATGGGAGACAAATGTAGTAGGGCATGTTTTAGTCCTTTGGGAACCAATTGGATTGGTAGAAAAATAGAGGAAGATTGATGAATGATTTAAGGTAGAGCAGAAGCAAGACCCACACTCATAGCTCCGCCCTAAAGCCATTCCATATGACCAGAAGTGAAGAAAAGTCGTTTCGAGGGGGTTATGGTAAAAAAAATATAAAGGGAAAAAAGTATTTTTATAAGATAATGAAGTTCACAGATACATCGTTTATAACAAGCACTATTATATACATATAAAAATAAGAAGAGTAAATTATGATTTCATACCGACTTCAACAACTGGATTTTTTTCCCGTAAAGTTTTCTTTGTTTTAAACTCACACAGCAAACTCTAAAATAACTTTGTACCAATTTTTCTCGAAATGACTTCACACAAGTTCCTTCTTAGATTCCACTTGAGGGCCTTTAGACATTTGGATCATTTGGCCAGCTATTGATTTTACCAGCTTGGACCAGCTAATAAAAGCTTGTAAAATCAGGTAATTAGTTTAAGCTAATTTAAGCTGGATTTTAGCATTAGTCCTTTGAAAATGACCACCACCAGCTCCTCTAACCTGATTGTTCTATTAGGATCTAATTTATTTTGTAAAGCTCTGTCTAAGGAAGCCGATTTTCTTTTTCGGCTGGTACTGAGGGCACAGATCTAGCGTGTGAGTCAGGGCTCATGTCCAGCCTGCGCAGCCACTTCCAATTCTTCCTCTCTAGTGGTGACATTAAATCGTAATTGGCTTCTGCTTCTTCTGCCAACTGTAGTGGCTCCTCGTAACATTTTGGGACTTTGGCCACTCTGTTGACTAAGTTTGTGAATGTGGTGGTTGTAACTATTCAAACAAAGCTAAATGTCTCACTCTCTAGATTCCCTTCTCGCACTTTGACATGTGTGGGGCTTTTGTTTTTACTGCTTTCTTTGTCCTCAAGCATTTTGTATTTACTTTTTTTATTATTAAAAATAGGGTTTGGAATACAAAACGGTTCTGAAGAACGGTTCATGATTTGTTTTTGGGGAATACCAAAAATGAATTACATGCATTCTTTGACTTTTATTACTGGTGCGTACTAAAATACTACAACACAGCAACTGATTCTATCATGCAGAATAGACAGTGTGATCGCATATATATAGATGGAATCAGAAACATACAACATGAAGTGGAGTTCAATTCCAGAATGTAATGAGCAGATCTTTTAAGAGAATCAGAAACATGAAGTCTCAGCCCAGAACAATGATTGTTGAGCCGCTTCTTTTATAAACAAACAAACAAACATACAGTTTAACCAGTGCAGCTCCTGATTCCAGACCAAATGACTCAAATGAATCTTTGTGATGAATCAAAGACACTGACTGTAAGACTGACACATATGTTCATATGACACCATGTATCTAATAGATACGTGCAGGAAACTGACAGATAATAAAACATCAAAAAATTTTAACTGTCCAATCTCAAATTAGTAATAATCAAAATAATTTAATAATATGCTAATAATCTTTTTTTAATGTTCTACTGAAGGAATAAAAAATTATTTGTACAGTTTAAGTCTCTGAATAACTTCATTAACTACAAATGGTTTTTTTGGGGTCAACTAGCACTTAAAAAAACTTTTATTAGAGGTTTTACCAGAATCCTTTTAAATTTGCTTTTGTACTATGAGAAAAAAAGGAACGAGAGCTGTCACTGGGGCAGTACCTTTTCAAAAGGTACACATTTGTACTTAAAGGGTTCATGTTGGTACCCTAAAGGTACGCTTTTGCACCCATTGAGTGTAATAATATGATATAAGTATAAAAAAGGATAAAAGTAAGGGATAATGGAAGGGCTTTATTCTGCGATAACAACCACCTGGATGTACTTTATCCTGCTTATTATATGTGTACTTGCAACAAAATGTAAAAATTAGACATAAAACATTGTTTGGAGCCATAATAAATCTATAATTAAACACAAAGCTGCCAGAAAAAAACCCGGCTGAATGCTCCATAAGTAACCTACGTATTACTAAGTCACAAGACGGCCCCAAACAGTCAAAAATAGCTGCCGAAAAATTACAGACAAGCATATAAATATGAATGTAGATGTATGTATGTGGATGTGAATGTATTTGCTAACAGTCAAGATGATTCAAAGTTCCCAGATGAGCATGTGTTATTAGTTTCAGCGGTTGTTATCGGGGAATAGCATTCGTGGAATGTTGTTAGTGACCAATCAGAATCAAGTATTCCAGAGAGCCAGGTAATAATATAATATAATATAATATAATATAATATAATATAATATAATAT
>CAIGQV010014432.1:1470032-1484914 GCA_903798115.1 Danio jaintianensis
ATAATATAATATAATATAATATAATATAATATAATATAATATAATATAATATAATATGGGCGTCACGGTGGCGCAGTGGGTAGCACGTTCGCCTCACAGCAAGAAGGTCGCTGGTTCGAGCCTCGGCTGGGTCAGTTGGCGTTTCTGTGTGGAGTTTGCATGTTCTCCCTGTGTTCGCGTGGGTTTCCTCCGGGTGCTCCGGTTTCCCCCACAGTCCAAAGACATGTGGTATAGGTGAATTGGGTAGGCTAAAATTGTCCGTAGTGTGTGTGTGTGAATGAGTGCGTATGAATGTTTCCCAGTGATGGGTTGCAGCTGGAAGGGCATCCGCTGCGTAAAACATATGCTGGATAAGTTGGCGGTTCATTCCGCTGTGGCGACCCCGGATTAATAAAGGGACTAAGCCGAAAAGAAAATGAATGAATGAATGAATGAATAATATAATATAATGTGGTGGCGCAGTGGGTAGCACAATCGCCTCACAGCAAGAAGGTCGCTGGTTCGAGCCTCGGCTGGGTCAGTTGGCATTTCTGTGTGGAGTTTGCATGTTCTCCCCGTGTTCGCGTGGGTTTCCTCCGGGTGCTCCGGTTTCCCCGACAGTCCAAAGACATGGGCTGTAGGTGAATTGGGTAAGCTAAATTGTGTGTATGGATGTTTCCCAGTGATGGGTTGCGGCTGGAAGGGCATCCGCTGCGTAAAACATATGCTGGATAAGTTGGTGGTTCATTCCGCTGTGGCGACCCCAGATTAATAAAGGGACTAAGCCAAAAAGAAAATGAATGAATGAATATAATATAATATAATATAATATAATATAATATAATATAATATAATATAATATAATATCATTAAAAATTGCCAGTGGAATATCATGTATAAATATTTATTCAGAACTGGAATGCTGAAATTCTGTATAATTTCTATCTCAAATTAGTATAATTTCTCCCCTACCTTCTCCACAGCCCCACTCCAACTTTTTCTGTGTCGGTGAATAGACTGCATTATGTCTGTGACACTTTATAGAGATGTGACCTTCAAGAAAGGCAGTGCTGGAATAGCACCCATCAGCATGCCAGCTTGCTCACATTCTCGTCAATGGAAGCATATTCCCCATATGTGGGAGAGCTGCTGTTTGCCATTACTCAACACAGCACACTGTGAAACCGTAGGACAAAAACATCTGTCAAAGGGAACAATAGGGTCATCATGCCCATAAATAAATGGAAATAACAGACTTATGGCTTGGGTTCTGCTGAACAATACATATTGCGGTTAAGCAGTTCTCGAAGTTAAATTAAATGGAACAATAAAAGCTTGCTAACCCCCGAATCTCATCCAATCATTACTGCCCCGTTGGTTCAGGAAACACTGAATAAAGCCCAACACGTTATATCAGGGATTTTAGTGATATTAGGCATAGACCATTCCAGATCCTAGAGCAGAGGAAATTCACCGGAGATTAGCCTGCGAATATGGCTTTTGCAGGCCGCGTGTACATGCTAGATCTCAACAACACTGCCAAACAGTCATTTTTTCACAAGCTATGAAACACTTTCTCCCTCAGTCGTCATCATGGGATGGAGCCAAGCCCATTGCATGTGCAGAAAGACAATGCATTAACTGAGGAAATGATTTGGAAAGCAAAGCCTGTGATTTGTTTGCATTATTTCAACAACTTGTCTGTGTTACATAATGAGTGCAATATCAGGTAACACTTTACTTGAAGGGGTGTTTGTAAGACTCCTCACGACACCTTTATAATCGTGACATGACACGTTATGAATATGAATGACATTTATGCATGTTTATGACAACTGTAATTAAGTGTCATTCACTTAGTTATGTCATTTTAAATGCAAAGGTGACATTGTTGGAAATGTCTTTATCGTGGCAACTTGACCTTACCAAGGCAAAATAACATAATAAAATAACAAAATAACTTAAAATAATAAATCTGTCATAAACAGGATTGTCATGACGCTGTTATAGTTGTGTTGTGAATATTTTTCTGATCACTTTTGTCAGTGGAAGAAACTGAATTTCTCATTACTCTGTCAAATGATTTTATAACAGAGCCGTTAATGTTTTATTGCAATTTAAAGGCTAATTCAAATTGTACCACAGTAGTTAAGGTCAAGAAAAATATTAATGATGCTGTCATAAAATTCATGACACAATTAAATGGCCTCATGACAATCATGGGTATGGTTGTTGCTAGAAGGGATACAGCTGAGGCTGGAAATTTACAAGAATTCATTCATTCATTTTCTTTTCGGCTTAGTCCCTTTATTAATCTGGGCTCGCCACAGCAGAATGAACCGCCAACTTATCCAGCATATGTTTTACGCAGCGGATGCCCTTCCAGCCGCAACCCATCACTGGGAAACATCCATACACACTCATTCACACACATACACTACAGACAATTTAGCTTACCCAATTCACCTATACCACGTCTTTGGACTTGTGGGGGAAACCGGAGCACCCGGAGGAAACCCACGCTAACATGGGGAGAGCATGCAAACTCCACACAGAAATGCCAACTGACCCAGCCGAGGCTCGAACTTTATTAATGCCTACTCCCACCCCAACCCTAAACTTTCCCCTCAAAGTAAAATATTAATTATTGTTGTATTGTGTCACAGAAATTATGCTGTATTGATGTGAATATTCACATCTGTATCCCGTAGACTTTACCCATGTTATGACAGATTTAGGACAATTTATGTTGTCAAGTTGACATGACAAAGACAAGGACAGGTTGTGATGTATTTGTTTGTCAAGTTGTCATAACAAAGACATTTCAAACAATGTCACATTTGCATTTAAAATAATATAACTGAACTAATGACACTTAATGACAGATGTCACAAGCATGCATAAAATCCTCTTTATATATTTATGACGTGTCATGTCATGACTATAAAGGCTTCACGACAGTCTTATGAACACCCCCTTCAAGTAAAATGTTACCCAATATAACAGAGTGGTCTTGTTTTTCTCCCTCTTCCTGTCTGTTTTCGATTTCCTTTCTTCCCAGATTCGGACCTTAGCATGCGAACAGTGAGTACTCCAAGTCCAGCTCTGATTTTGCCACCTCGTTCATCTTCAGCTGTACTAAATGGCTCCTCGACATCCTCTTCCACATTCGGGACAGAGACCATCGCCATGGTCCACATGCCGCCCACATCCCTCACCCATCCTCAAAGATGCCTACGCCAGCCGAGGGACCAGCAGGGGGCGCCGGTCGACATCCTCCCCGACCATGCTTTCCTACAGATCTTCACCCATTTGCCCACCAACCAGCTGTGCCGCTGCGCCCGCGTCTGTCGCCGCTGGTACAACTTGGCATGGGACCCCCGTCTATGGAGGACTATTCGACTGACGGGAGATGTGCTGCATGTGGACCGAGCGCTTCGGGTTCTCACTCGCAGACTGTGCCAGGACACCCCAAATGTGTGTCTGACAGTGGAGACGGTGATGGTCAGTGGCTGTCGGAGGCTGACTGATCGAGGACTGTACACGGTGGCACAGTCCTGCCCTGAACTACGGTGCCTAGAGGTGGCCGGCTGTTATAATGTGTCCAATGAGGCCGTGTTTGAAGTGGTGTCACGCTGCCCCAACCTGGAACACCTGGATGTTTCAGGTAATTCATTTTAAGAGATACTATTTGGTTTGATTTCCAGTATTTATTTGTCCTTAATGGATATACTTAAATTTCTGCTGTTACAATGTTTTATCAACTCACACTGGGTAAGGGTACTTAGCTACAAAAACTGAGTGTCACAATGGTTAGAACAAAAGCTCAGCTTTGCAATGATTGGCTTTGTTAGAACACAGTAGAAAAAATCTTTATTTATTTAATTAATTACTGCAAAACAGAATAGAAGCCAGCCTGGAAGCTTGTTTTCGCCATGAAATATAAAAAAGCAACAGCATGAATAACACATTTTGTGTTTTTTTTTGAGAATTGTGACATAAAAACTTACTATCAGTGATTCAAAATTGCAAGATGAAAAAAGTCTGAATTGCATGATATAAACCCTGAATTGCACGGTGTAAATTCAGAATTCTGTAAAAAAGGCTAAACTGCCAGATATATACTGAATTCTGCAACAAAAAGTGAGAATTATTAGAAATTAACCCTGAATTATAAGATAAACTCAGAATTCTGTTTTTTAAAAGCCATTGTGAGATTGTAAAATTGTGAGATACAAACAGATGGCAAATGTACACACCTCCTTTACTCAAGTAGAAGTACAGATACTCGTGTTTAAAATGAATTACGTCCACATGATGAATTCCTGATCCTTTGGATTATTATTTTATTCATAAATCACCCATATAATTATTTTCAATGTTCTAAAATATTTGTTAAATTAATTTAAATAAAAACAACAGTGCATGTATGTGGGGCGTCACGGTGGCGCAGTGAGTAGCACGTTCGCCTCACAGCAAGAAGGTCGCATGTTCTCCCCGTGTTCGCGTGGGTTTCCTCCGGGTGCTCCGGTTTCCCCCACAAGTCCAAAAACATGTGGTATAGGTAAATTGGGTAGGCTAAATTGTCCGTAGTGTATGTGTGTGAATGAGTGTGTGTGGATGTTTCCCAGTGATGGGTTGCAGCTGGAAGGGCATCCGCTGCGTAAAACAAATGCTGGATAAGTTGGCGGTTCATTCCGCTGTGGCGACCCCGGATTAATAAAGGGACTAAGCCGAAAAGAAAATGAATGAGTGCATGTATGTTAAAACAGTACAACAGTATAAATTCTGTATTCGAAAATAGGAACTCATTAGAAATAAGGGAAATAAATCTCAATGCAAAAAGCATTCATAATTTATAAAAATTTTTAGTAGGCTACTAATTGTACAATGGTGACAAAAAAAGCACATGATTGTTAAAGGTTTTTTTTTTTTTTTGCGATATTAGATTGAAAGCTCAGAGAAAGCCTGTACAGTAAACCATGGTTGGAAGTAGACAAACTGTTGGAAGTGGTCTCTTTTACCTGTGATTAAATCGACTAAAACACATCTTATTACTCGGTGACAAGGCAGCTTCAGTCATGTTTACATTGCTGACTCCCTCTGTCTCATCCATGTTAGCCATCTAAAACTAGCCTATGTAGAGTGCGTGATCAACATGGGTTGCAAAAACCACCCATTAGTGCACAATGAAAATAATTGACTGACTGAATCAAAAAGACGTACTAAATGACTGCAATGACCAGAAATATTATAGATCGCACAACTAAACATTAAAATGAATGTAACGAGTCTGAATTAAAAATGTAAGGAGCAGAAAGTACAGATATTTGTGTTAAAACGTAATGAGTAAAAGTAAAAAGTTGTCAGAAAAATAAACAGTGAAGTAAAGTACTGATACCAGAAAAATCTACTTAAGTACAGTAATGAAGTTTTTGTACTTCGTTACTTCCCATCTCTAGATACAAACCTTCAACTGTTAGATATTAACTCAGAATTCTGTTAAAAAATGTCATAATTGTGAGATATAAACTCTAAATTTCAGTATATACTGAATTATGAGACAAAAAGTCAGAAATTTTTGAATTGTGTTTTTAAAAAGCCAGATTGTGAGATACAAACCTTGAACTACAAGATATATACTGAATTCGAAAAGTCAAAATTATTAGATATTAACCCTGAATTGTAAGATATAAACTCAGAATTCTGTTTAAAAATGTCAGAATCATGAGCTATAAACTCTAAATTGCAGTATTATACTGAATTGAGACAAAAATCCAGAATTGTGAGATACAAACCCTGCATTTCAAAATATAAACTGAATCATGAGACAGAAATATGTTTATATTTTTCAAGACAGTAATTTAACTTTAACATTTGGTATAAACAGAAGAAACACTGGAGTATTTTAGTCTTAACACAGTTATATTCTATTTGACGTTCTCAAGAAAACATGTCAGTGATGTGGATGTGTCGGGTCCACAAACTCTCTGAAAGCCCAGAAGGATTTTTATTCAGATTTTATGAATGACTTCCTGACTCGGAGCCAAACAGCCTGAGCTTCACCTGCTTTGTTGTCCGGCACAGAAGACAGTTTCAGATTATGCTGAAATGTTCAGGACTTCCTCTTGGAAAAGCTGGAAAAGGTATTAATAGCTCTGGCATTCAGTCTGCGCTCTCTATACTTCCCAAAAGAAACATAAGCCCAAGCAGAACCAGGACCTCTGACTTCAAGGTGCTTTGGGAAAATCTGCTACCCTAATTTAGGGAATCAATGATCAGCTGTATTTTGTATAAAATAAATGGCTATAAAGGTAAATTACAGCATGTGCATATAACTGTAAATCACATAGAAGAGCTTTTGTCCATGTGTCTAGTATATATGTATAGATTTAACACAGCCACCCCAAACCTACATTACATTTCATACAGCAGATGATGAACATGATGCTGGCCGACATAATAGTGTGTGATGGAGTCTCTAGAATGCAGTTATATTCAGCTATAATTCAAGATATTGGGACAACAATATTGCCCCTCTATGAGTTTTTGTCTTATTTATATCATGATATACAGTAAACTAAGGAGTATGAGGGCTGTGTTTTTCTGAATAGCACAATTACAAATGTGATTTTATACAACAGTTTGATAAATACAAAATACAGCTCTTCAAAATGCTGGGTTTAAAAAACATTGGGTCAAATATAGACAAATTAAAGTGTAATTTAAAGTTTTATTTGTCAATAATTGACTGAAAATTGAGTTGAAACAACCCAGGATTTTTTTTCACCCAGGAGTGTAGTATGTTAATATTGTGTTATATGTTAGACATTGCCATGTTTTTGTCAATTACCCTAACAACATTTTTCAGGGAATTTCGGATAACAGATTTTTAACCGTTTTTTTGCATTACTGATCGACACATAATGGTGTTTCTTTTCTGAATGAACCTGTGAATTGTCAGAACCAATGATTCAGTGATCAGTTCATAAAGAGATTAATTTACTTCACTCACAAATGAATCAGCCTTTTGAATGAAACATATGAACAAACAAGTACTTTTAGTTTCTATTTTAGAGGATTATTTCATTTAAAAAATAAAATTAAACAAATAGTTCACCCCAAAATTTTTCACATTGTAATTTTGTTTCAGACCTAAATGACATTCTTTTTTTGGTTCAGATTTTAATCAAGAAATTTGTTCCTAAAGGAAATTTGAAGTCATTATTATGTCCAATGCAAAAAGCACCAGAGACAACCTTATAGCATCTCCATTTGCTCCATCTGATTTGTGTTTAGATGTTCATTTACAGATGTTTGCCTAACCCCCAAAACAGATTGGTTACCAACAGTCTTTACAATAACTGTAAAATTACGCAAAAGAAATGCAGGTTAAAAGTGACATGAAGGCAAGTAAAATGATATCAATTACAGAATTTTCATAAACATACCTTTTTATTGATATATAAATAGTACAAAAAAATAATAATAATGAAATGATTGTTCAACTAAGTAACTAATTCTGCTACTTTGTGGCCCTAAATATCTTAATGACTCATTTATTTCTTTGAATTGTATTATGATTCCTTTAAAATGCAGTTTCATTAAGATATGAATCATGGCTCTGCATTGAACAGAGACGCAGTTCTGCTGTTGCTTATTATTTTAAGGGAAAATTTACAAAAAACAGACATATTGTTTAAACGGTTATTTATTTACTAAATATAGTAAAGAATCAGCGCACTGAAAAAATATATATACTTTGAACCAACAAACTTTTTTTGTTTTTCTCAAAAACAATTTAGCTTTGGGTTAAACTTTAACATTTATTTTAGTCTTAAATCAAAAAATATTTATTCTGCCCAAGGGGAAAAAATTACATTCACTCAAAGGTAAAATATTGTTTATATAGAGAACATGAATTAATTGAATTACTTTGTTTCAACTTAAATATTTATTTTATAGTCATTTAAAATTTACTATAAAATCAAAGTAAAGTTGAACTTTGGATTAAACTATAATAAATACATGTAATCTTTATTGTAACACAATTGATTTGTGTTGGGACAATCAAGTAATGCCAGATGGCAAACGTGACATGAAAACTACAAGTTTAAATTAAAAATATTACTTTGAGACAAAACTAATGCTTTTAATTTTACCTAGGTGTTCATTTTTTGCTTTCAGGCAAATTGAATATATCAGGTTATAATCAGAAACCATAATTTTTGCTTAATCCGATATAAAAATGCACTTTGAATGAAAGACACAGTAGTTTGCCTTTTTTCTGTGAATAACATTTGAACTCATGCTATTCAGGACAAAAACCATCTTTATGTGATATTGAACTCATTGCTCCTGCAGTATTGCTTAACTATTTCATGACATAAACAGCAGACAAAAAACTCATACATGCTTTTTTGCCCAGATAACTTGAATTTTTGATAAAAAATGACTATTTTATAGGCTTCATCACACAGTCCTGCATCATGTTGAAATCTTCACATTAACTTCACAAATACAGGATTTAGTGAACAAGCTCGTCAGAAAATCCTCCTAATGTCCTCGAGTTCCTTCCCTGGTGTTTTACTTCCAGCTTCCTGCTCTGTTCTTCCTGTCGGAGTGTGTTGTTGTCGTCCCTCTGCTGTTGAACTGGAGCTCTGCATTTTCCTGAAGGAGAGCCTTCCCCCACAGCTCCTCATATAACTCAACTCAGATGCCTCTCCGGAGCTTAAATCAAACCCTGCGCTGCCATTTTCATGTTCTTCGTATAATCCGCAATAACCTTCAGATTCGTCCTTTTTGTTGAGTCTGATGTTTCATAAGTTAAATCAGATGACCGAGGTGAAGACTGGACAGCAGAGTAAATACGTTTCTCAGATTGCATGTTTCACATCAAGTCTTTCATCTGTGATTTCGGATCTGAAACCAAACATTTGGTACTGCATCTGACAACATGGAAAAGTCTTTGGTCTTTTGGGAATAGAAATCATGGCACACACATGGTTGTGAAGGCATATTTGGGGGGGATTTGACTTCTTCATGATGGTCGAAACAGTCCCTAAATAATTTTCTTCAAAGACTTAGTTTAAAGCTGAAATGTGTCATTTTCTTTCAAAAAATAATACAAAATTTAAACGCGCATCTGGTATTCAAATAAAAAGGAGAAAAAATCTTTCCATGCACTATAGGAACAAGTTACAAAAATATTTTGTTTCACAAACATTTAATTATTAATTTTTATACTGATCTGTTATAACTTCACATTTATCATTTTTATTTATTTATGATTACACCATAAAAAAATGCTGGGTTCCACACAGTTCCTTCATGTTGTCCCAACACAAATCCATTAAGATACCTTATTTGTTTTTTACAAACTTAAGTGGATTGAACATAAAACAATTAAGGTGTCCCCCCAAAAACTCAAGAATTGTGTTGATTCAGCTCATATTAAAGTAGTCTGAACAAGCAGCAAAAATATTTTTTTGTGTATGAAAATTATACAGGCGATGCGGTGGCGCAGTGGGTAGCACGTTCGCCTCACAGCAAGAAGGTTGCTGGTTCGAGCCTCGGCTGGGTCAGTTGGCATTTCTGTGTGGAGTTTGCATGTTCTCCCCGTGTTCGCGTGGGTTTCCTCCGGGTGCTCCGGTTTCCCCCACAATTCCAAAGACATGCGGTATAGGTGAATTGGGTAAGCTAAAAAATTGTCCGTAGTGTATGTGTGTGAATGAGAGTGTATGAATGTTTCCCAGTGATGGGTTGCAGCTGGAAGGGCATCCGCTGCGTAAAACATATGCTGGATAAGTTGGCGGTTCATCCCGCTGTGGCGACCCCAGATTAATAAAGGGACTAAGCCGAAAAGAAAATGAATGAATGAACGAAAATTATACACACACCTGATCTTTATATCAAGATATAGAATATGTCAACAGACTCTGCTTATTGTAGCTTAATGCATTTTTATAAATACCTTAAAAGGGTTTCATTAAAAAAAATAATAACAATTTGTGGAAAAAAATGCTGAAAATCTAAACTACAATGAAATTGGATACAGATGGATGGTCAAAACATAGACCGAGTATATTGACCTCATCAATACTCCCAAACCTGGCACAGTCATGTTCCTCTTTCAGGGTTTGACAGTCCATACAGTAGTGTTAGTCAGTTTTGATCACGTTAGCATACATGTGCACAACCAATGCCTCAGACACTGTTTTCTTCTTTGCATGATTTTGGATACTGAGATCCTGTAATATACAGAAAATGCATAATGGCGCCCCCTACCATATAATCGTGAAAGTATGAATTACTAATGAATTGAATGAATTATTGGATTATGAATTATATTGTTTCATTTTGATATAAATGCCTATAAATTAAATATTTAAAAAGCTATTAAACAGCTTTTTAAAAATTTTATTTATAGGTATTTATATCAAAATGAAACAATATAATAAACATTACACAGAACATTCACATTCTCTCTGCCTTGTGCAACTTTAACAACAATTTCAAATCCTCAAGACAACACACAAATGCATAGTAAGATCATGCATATATAAAGTGTAGGGTGCATATAAAATACAGGTAAAACAATTAAAACACCGGCAACCCGAGTTCGTTTCCCGGCTCCAGGTCCTATGTCGATCCTTCCCCTCTCTCTGCTCCCAGTGCTTTCCTGTCTGTTTTCCACTATCCTATCACAATAAAAAAAAAAAGGTGAAAAACCCATAAAAAAATGACAATGTCTGTACAGAGAGGTCACGTTTTGATCTTTTTAACTGTGTTAAAACAATATAATACGAATGTCATACCTATACAGTATGTGGCACTGCAAACAAACACAGACAAAGCAGCAGGATACAGTAAAATCACAGAAGAAGTCCTTCTTTAGCATCTTGAGGACAGAAAGGACACCATGGTGGGTTTAAAAATATCTTAATGTATCTTCTCTGGTTGTCTGGTTGATACAGCATTAGCAGTTTTTTTTGTAATAGTGCTAAACTTAGCAGCACCTGCAGGACAAACACAGCTCTGTAAACCGCTGTTGTTGTTGTAAGTGGTTGTTATGAGCGCGGTTCTTTCATCTTCTTCAGGTCATGTGGTACTATGACATCATTGTTTCCAAAAAGTGCCTATCTACATGGCTTTACAATGGGTGACATTTTGAGACATTTCCTCTCTGTAACCCATTATGCAAAAAGTTCATTTCAGGGCACAGATGATGCTGGTGTCATGTTGACAAAAGGCAGAAAAGATATTAAACATTTACGGATTAACCTAAAGCCATTGCCATGTGGATGGTGCCTAAGCTACAATGAGGTGATAAATAATAATCATAAAAAGAGATTATAACACAAAACAAATAAATAAAATTGATAAATTATGGTAAGAAAAAAATTAAGTTTGTAAGTCTATTGAAGTGTTTTGGAAACCTCTCCTTATCAAATTATGGAAAGGAAAAGGTGACCATGTTTTTAAAAAAAATGCTTTTTGAACTTTTTTACATTAGATTTTTTGGATTCACTTTTTCTTTATATTATTTTTAAATGAAATAATGATCTAAAAAATAAACCAAAACTACTCATTTATTCATTTGTTTCCTTCATAAGTGAATAAATGACTCTTTGTGAACTGAATGGTTCATATGATTCACAGGTTCATTCAGAAATAAAACACCATTATGTGTCGATCAGAAATTCTTAACCATAAAATGCATCACTTTTCTAACCTGTTCTGACAAAGAGTTGGGGCTCAGTTTTTTTTTTTCATATTAAAAAAAAACTTAAAATGTCTCATTAACAGTGTTAAAGGGACAGTACACCAAAAAATGAAAATTCTCTCATTTACTTATCCTCCACATGTTCAAGACCTGTTTAAATTTCTTTCTTCTTTTGATCACAAAAGAAGAATACCGGTATTATTTTTGATCCTACTGTGGATGTCAATGGCTGTTTTTTCCCCCAACATTCTTCAGAATGTCTTGTTTTGTGTTCAACAGAAGAGAGAAATTCATAAACGTTTAGACCCACTTGAGTAAATGGACAGGAAGAGTTCTTTTTTCGAGTTCAACATTCCTTTAAAGGGATAGTTTTTTAAATAGATAAATGTCCATATCCCAGTTTCTACAGTGATACATATTCATGCAGTTTATATAGTGCATCTGAGGTATGTTTTCTAATATCCTTTTTCTCTGCAGGTTGCTCTAAAGTGACCTGTATCAGCCTGACTCGGGACGTGTCAGTAAAACTCTCCCCCCTTCACGGCCAGCAGATCTCCATCCGCTTTCTTGACATGACGGACTGTTTTGCATTGGAAGACGAGGGCCTGCACACCATCGCAGCCCACTGCACTCAGCTCACCCACCTGTACCTCCGGCGCTGCGTGCGTCTGACCGACGAGGGCCTGCGCTTCCTGGTCATCTACTGTCCTGGTGTGCGGGAGCTCAGCGTCAGCGACTGCCGCTTCATCAGTGACTTTGGCCTGCGGGAAATTGCTAAACTAGAGGGCCGCCTGCGTTACCTTAGCATAGCGCACTGCAGTCGCATCACAGACGTGGGTGTTCGTTACGTGGCCAAATACTGCAGTAGACTGCGTTACCTGAACGCTCGAGGCTGTGAGGGCCTGACGGACCACGGCATCGAGCACCTGGCCAAGAGCTGCCTCAAGCTCAAGTCTCTGGACATTGGGAAGTGCCCTCTGGTGTCAGACGCCGGCCTGGAGCAGCTTGCACTGAACTCCTTCAACCTGAAGAGACTGAGCCTGAAGTCATGCGAGAGCATCACAGGCCGTGGGCTGCAGGTGGTAGCGGCCAACTGCTTCGACCTTCAGCTGCTGAATGTACAGGACTGCGACGTGTCACTGGAGGCACTGCGCTTCGTCAAACGCCACTGCAAACGCTGCGTCATCGAACATACCAATCCAGCCTTTTTCTGAGAGATTGTGCGGACAGATTTGAGAAGATAATCTCGTTTTGACCCGGGCCGGTGACGTCTCTGCTGGACAACACAGTGGAGATTTGCACTGCTGCACCTCTGTATTTAACTTGCATGGTTGAGAGAAATCTTAACTTTTTTTTTATCCATCTATTTATATTTTTATTCACTTATCATTTTGTTTTTGATTACTCATCTTGTCTTTGTCAGATTGTATTACGTGTAACATGTGTAAATGAATTATCATGAATGCAATTTGACACATAGAGGACTACATGAAGTGACATTAACCAGAAATGTAACTCGACACTTTCTTTTTGCAGAACTACAGTGGTTCACGGTTTGGTTATTTGATGTTTACATTTGATATCTCTGTTTTGAATGTTTTGCTTTGTTTCATCATGTAATATCTTGGGTTTCTATTCTGGTTTCATTACCGAGAAGTATTACCAAATAGTGCCATTTTCGTTGTGACGTTCACCTTTGTAATGGTCAATAAGGCTCATTTCAGGTGTTTAACAAATGGAGGACTACCATGGAATAAAGAGGTCTAAGCCATATTAAAAAAAATGAAGGTGTCTGCTTTTATCTCTCTAACCTACATTAGCTAGAATGTGTACTCGGGAAAAAAATATGCTATTACAATATTATTACAATCATCCTGTCCGATGCAGCCAGAAAAGTACTGCAATGTGCTGTTTATTCAAGCCTTTCAATAAAATGTCAACATAAAATGTAAATGATATATTATAACTGATTATGGGCAACATGGTGGTGCAGTAGGTAGCGCTGTCGCCTCACAGCAAGAAGGCTGGTTCGAGCCCCGGCTGGGTCAGTTGGCATTTCAGTGTGGAGTTTGCATGTTCTCCCCATTTTCGTGTGGGTTTCCTCCAGGTGCTCCGGTTTCCCCACAGTCCAAAGACATGTGCTGCAGGTGAATTGGGTAAGCTAAATTGTCCGTAGTGTATGTGTGTATGTCCTGGTCCTCCAGGTTGGGGGTTGAGCGTAGGACTAACAACCCACCTCAAAAAAACTAGATGTTACGAAACACCAATTTGGTGCGGCTAAATATCAACTTCGTTACAAATGGCCCTGGGAGTAAGTAAGTATTATAACTGATTCTAGAATTACATAACATATAATGTAGGCTGCAGGAGGTTTTAGAGTTGTGAACTTTGTTGCTGTATGCATGTTTTCTTGCAATATGACATTGGACAATGAAGGTATCCCTGAAGGTATCCTGTGGTATCTGGCACCAAGATATAAACAGTCGATCCTACAAGGAACCTGTAAGTTTTGAGGCAGACCCATCATCTTTTTGGTCCTGCATATGTCACAGATGCTCTGTTTGCTTGAGAGCTGGGAATGGTGTGCCAGAGCAACACTTTGAACTCCATCCTGTTCTTCAAACAATTCCTGCTCAATCTGTGCAGTGCGACAGGGTGCATCATCCTGCTAAAATAGGCCACTTCCACCAGGAAACACCATTGTCATTGAGAGACGCATTTGGTCTGGAAACAATTGTGTGTCTAGCATGTGTCAAAATGACATCTTCATGAATGGCCAGACGCAGGGTTATCCAGCAAAACATTGGCCAGAGCGTCACACTTCATCCTCTGGCTTGTCAATAGCTGGTTTTCCACTGTTACGCCAGTGAGAGCCAGGATTTTCATTGAGCTGGCTGGGGCCAATAGCCCTAGAGCTCGAGCAGTGAGGCCAAAATAATGCTGAATTAAGTATGTCCCTGAATTAAATGTCACACAACCCGTCCAGTTAAGCAGGACGAAAGTCAAATCAGAATCACAAAGGTAAAGCACACCATTGCACCACCACGAAACAATCAAGATGGTGACAATGGAAGCAAATAAATTATATGTTACTGTACATCTCTCTCTCTATACACACACACAGATATATGTGTGTGTGTGTGTGTGTGTGTGTGTGTGTGTGTGTGTGTGTGTGTGT
>CAIGQV010014432.1:1491594-1504402 GCA_903798115.1 Danio jaintianensis
GTGTGTGTGTGTGTGTGTGTGTGTGTGTGTGTGTGTGTGTGTGTGTGACTGCTTTACATTTTTTCCCTCTTCTGAATATTGATTTTATAGATAATGTTAATTTGCAATTCAAGAATGAAGGTTATGTGCAAAATGTCAGTCAGGGATTTGCCCCACCAAAATGTCAACTGACAATAGCTAATAACAACACTGGCAGTTAGATCCGCTAGACACGCTTAAATGGCAGAGAGATGATCTAAATAGTACTGATATAAATCAATAAAAATAATAAAATAATTCAAAAGACTTACAAATTTAGACATTTCATACACAAAACGACTGAGATACTTCAGAGAGCATATTTGAACCAAGAATGTCATATAGTTTAAATGACACGAGGGTGAGTAAAAGTGGCATTATTACAGAAACCTGCTTGTTAACGCAAATAATGAATCAGCCAATCACAAAAGAGCAGCTCAAATCATTTAGGCATGTAGACCTGGTCAAGAAGGTCTGCTGAAGTTCACACTGAGCATCAGAATGGGGGAGAAAATGGACTTAAGTGACTTTGACCATCTGATGAATTCTCAGAAACTGCCGATAAACATCCATCTTTAGAGTTTACAGAGAATGGTCTGAAGAAAAAAAATCTCTTAATGGGCACAGCTGGATATCAGGCATGCGTAAGAAAGCTCAGAACTGATTTCGCAAAGATGATAGTGAGTTCACTTAAATGTCCTCTACAGTCCACAGAATTTCTCCATTTAGTCTACATTTGCACTACAATTAATTTCCACCAGAGGTCCCTCCAACAACAACTCTAAATCTGACTGACCATGTGCTTCCTGTTGTTTGACTCAATGGACTACTTCATCTGACTTTTCAGACATTTTTCTTGACCATGGAGAAGGAAAAAACAGCCTGAGTCCATTCAGATTTACTAGAAGGAATTACAAATATTAAAACAAAGATTCTTGCAAAATTGTTAAATGTGATTTTATTATAAAGTAGTGCTTTTTGTCATGTTGGTGATCCACTATCATTGCAAGCATACCTAGAAAACCCACCGAACTTTCTGATTTTATCACACATAATAACGATTATGGATATCAGCAGAAACTCCCACCCGAGAGAGAGAAAACATCTCTTTGCCTATGGAGATAATTGTATAAATGGATTCTCTCGTGGTGAAGAAGACATTTAGTGACATGAACCAAACTCAGTTTAATTTCTGTGGTTTTTAAATTGGTCTTGTCTTGTAAGTCTTCACAGCCTGTCAACCCAAGAGTGTTTCTCTGAAACAGACACACTTCAGATCCACACTTGATCTGCTGAGGAGGCATCAGTTAAGAGCCGTGAACTTCTTCTCCATGACGCATCCCCTCCTCCATTAGCCATCAGGACGGGGGCAGAGGGAGGGAGGGAGGGAGGCATGGGGGGGAGGAGCTCTTTTGTCCCAAGCGGCGTTGTGGCTAATCTAAAGACCTGTGATGGACGCCTCTGTGGCGGCGGCACAGGCCGATGGTCTCCACCCCGGAGAGGAGCAGGGGGGATGGGGCATCGCGTGAGAGGGCACGGGGGAGGAGCGCTGGAGGAGGAGGAGGCGGTGAGCGCTGGGGGAGGGGGGAAGGTCATTAGTCAGCATGGTGAAAAGGAGAACAGCAGGACACAGTGCCACACATTACAGCCCCACCACCTCCTGCATTGTCCTCCATCACAGGCCAAATGACTGCTGGAGGATTCACAGAGTTAAGTTTCTAATCTCTCTATAGGGGGGCCGGAGGGTCTCTTTTGTCATTGTAATCTAGAGGTTTGGGCAGGTAAGGTATGTAACACATGTAAATGAATGATTCCTGCTCTGGAGAAGGAGGAGGAGATGGGTTGTAGGGCCGCACTATATGGTAAAAAAAACATTGTGTTTTTCTTATGTATTGCGATATGAACAACTTTATATTAATTGAACAGCCCAATTTGGAAAGAATTTATCATTTTAAATTGACTGGAGTGATTTTGTAGGAGAGCGCATCTGCATATAATATAATAAACAATTCACAAGCATAGATAAATACAGTAGAGCAAGAATACAAATGAAATAAACAGTGCTTTATGGTTTTCTGTGGAGTCACAGTTTCCAGGTAAATAACTGAATAATCTAATGTAAAATAACACTGTATAGACTTCATTGTATGAATAAATATATACAATTATTCTTTGTTAAAGCTATTATGATTAAACATAGCAATGACTCCAAAAATTACGTGTTCTGAACTGTGGCTCCTGCTCAGCTATAATCCAGTCTCAGCGCTGCAGATCCTGCTGTGTGACTATTGCAGATTGCGCACATTGCGATATCGATGCTAAAACGATATATGGCTGGGTTTGTTTTAAGATTAGGATCATGTTGTCTGGTCAGTTCTACGTATTGGAAGCTTTCGATCCGCTGTTCTATATTTAGATTTCTATAAGCCGCCGGTGTGTGCGTGACTGCAAGGAGTAAATGTAATATTTTTTGTGTGCAGCTCCATCAAAAGTGACCTTTACTGCTCAGCATGGCAGCACAGCAACAGACACCTGCTGTTCCAGTCCTCCAAGAGCTGCTGGGCCATCAAACCACACGCAACAGACACCCCCAAGAACTTCATTTGTGATTTTCAAAGGTATTTTAGGACTGCGGTTGCGGAAGGAGTTAGTTTTTCTCAATTGCTAAAACACTAAAACCCATTGGCTGAACTAAGTTCTCAGTTGCCTGACCTCATTTAGCTAATTGTGCAGTCTGTTGTCAATACCTTAAGCCATTTAACATGGTAAAACACAATTTCAGCAAAACTCTAAACACATTCTCATTCTCAAAACACATTCTGAACTCTAATGCACGTCATCTATTCTGGTAAACACAAGTAGAAACAATCAAATACAAATAGAGAAAAGATGTCATTGATTAAACACAACCACTTAAAATTGATGTCACGTTTGTCAAATGATGTGACACAACCGATAAGCAAACAGGTTGTTAAAGGTGGGAAGGAGAGTGTCTAAGCATGGTTAGAAGAAACAATGTGTGAGGATGAGTGCAATGCAGTAGTTTATGAACTTGTACCTCCCTCCATACTCGCCTTTCCTGAATCCGATTGAGTAGTTTTATGGAAAGTGTATGATAGACAACCCTACACCAGAGCAAATCTGCTACAAGTCATGGATTTAGCATGTGGTGATATAGGTGAGGAATCATGTCTGGGCTGTATACGGCACACAATAGGCTTCCTCCCCCGTTGCTTCAGGAGAGACAATATTGCATTGCATGTGATGTCGACGAAGTGTTCTGGCCTGACTCAGCCCAAAGTTAAGAAGCAAACTGATCACGTCACCTTTGATTTTTGTCCCTTTTAGTATTGTATACTGTAATACAGTGCGTTGTAGGCTGTATTGTACAATGAACAAATTGTGTGGCCTGAACATTGAGATTAAAAATGTACTTCTCCCTGAAAACTATATGTTTTCAGACACTTGAGATGAACCATATGAACCACTTGTTTTCTGTTTTGTGTTGAATTGTTTACTGACTGCTTGATAGTGTATGTCATTTTGATCACTTTGTTTATTAATTGAGAGCAGTGGTTGATTTCGAACAGTTTCATTTAGCAAGTTTCATTTAGCAAGAGAAGTCAGAGGTTTTGTTAATAGTGCTTGTAGATGAGGTTTTGTGTTTAATGGTGTAAGAAAATGGAGCAAGGGTTGTGAAATAGTTTTTTAGCAATCGAGAAAAGGGATAGTTCACCCAAAAAGAAAAAAAAAATACTCACCCTCGAGTGGTTTCAAACGTTTTCGAGTTTCTTTCTTCTGTTAAACACAAAATAAGATAATTTAAAGAAAGCTGAAAACCTGTAAAAACTGTAATGACAAAAAGTCAAGACAACAAATATTTTTATGTTGCTTTAACTTAATTTAATAAGTTAATCAGGTTTCAACTACATTTTTAAGTTATACAAAGTTTAACTTGATATTTTTAGTCAGTTTGATTGATGCAAGTTAAGATAACTAGAAAAATGAATGAGTGACTTCTATAGTAGGAAAAACAAATGCTATGGAAGTCAATGGTTACAGGGTTTCAACATTTTTCCAAAATATGTTCATTTGTGTTTAACTGAAGAAAGAAAGGTTTGAAACAAGGGTGAGTCAATGATGACAGAATTTTCATTTTTGGGTGAACTATCTCTTTAAACGTGAGCCGTTGTCAGCTCTCGGTAGATTTTGGACAGTGATTCTCATGCGTCTCAGTAGAATGTCTGAGCACAGGCAGCAGCCAAAACTGCAGGGCACAGACACGATCCAGACTCACGGCTGGGTTTGTGTGTCACGCTGATAAGAGATGCAGCTGGAGGGAAACCAGCATCACTTGGTCAAAGACAGCAGAAGAAGACGCCAGAACACAGGAACAGATGAACGCAGTCAAGAGAGAAGTAGTAAAAAAAACCAAAAAACTAGGGTGTTTTATTTGAAGAGTTGCATTACAATGTGCATAGGGAGATCCTGTTTCAGTAAAAGTCACTGAAATCCACTTTCTTCCACCTTCCTGAAGCTCTGTTTGAACTTCAGCAGATCTTTTTGACCACGTCTACATGAGTTGCTGCTATATGATTGGTAGATTAACGTATTTTTGAAAACTAGCAGTGTAACAGGTGAACTTAAATTTATTGTTCAAATAAACTGTATTCTTAATTTTATATTATCTTTCATATTTTATAGTTGAGTGTTTATAAACATGTTCAGAGTTAAAGATGAATTATTTTGCTTTCAGTAGCCAATTAGTCACAGAATATTTTTCATAATAATGCAAATCAGGTTTATATTTATTGCTCTTCAAATGGTATTTGGTTAGTTCACCCAAAAAATAAAATTGTCTAAATATAATAACCCTCATGCCATTCTAAGAAACCATTCATGTTCAAGACAAAAATATACACTTACCGGCCACTTTATTAGGTACACCTTACTAGTACTGGGTTGGACCCCCTTTTGCCTTCAGAACTGCCTTAATCCTTCGTGGCATAGATTCAACAAGGTACTGGAAATATTCCTTAGAGATTTTGGTCCATATTGACATGATAGCATCATGAAGTTGCTGCAGATTAGTCGGCTGCACATCCATTATGCGAATCTCCCGTTCCACCACATCCCAAAGGTGCTCTATTGGATTGAGATCTGGTGACTGTGGAGGCCATTTGAGTACAGTGAACTCATTGTCATGTTCAAGAAACCAGTTTGAGATGATTTGCGCTTTATGACATGCCGTGTCATCCTGCTGGAAGTAGCCATGTGTACACTGTGGTCATAAAGGGATGGACATGGTCAGCAACAATACTCAGGTAGGCTGTGGTGTTGACACGGTGCTGATACTAATGGGCCCAAAGTGTGCCAAGAAAATAACCCACACACCATTACACCACCACCACCAGCCTGAACCGTTGATACAAGGCAGGATGGATCCATGCTTTCATGTTGTTGACGCCAAATTCTGACCCTACCATCCGAATGTCGTAGCAAAAATCGAAACTCATCAGACTAATCATCGTTTTTCCAATCTTCTATTGTCCAATTTTGGTGAGCCTGTGTGAATTGTAGCCTCAGTTTCCTGTTCTTAGCTGACAGGAGTGGCACCTGGTGTGGTCTTCTGCTGCTGTAGCCCATCCGCCTCAAGGTTTGACGTGTTGTGCGTTCAGAGATGCTCTTCTGCATACCTCGGTTGTAACAAGTGGTTATTTGAGTTACTGTTGCCTTTCTATCAGCTGGAACCAGTCTGGCCATTCTCCTCTGACCTCTGGCATCAACAAGGTGTTTGTGCCCACAGAACTGCCACTCACTGGATATTTTTTCCATTTCGGACCATTCTCTGTAAACCCTAGAGATGGTTGTACGTGAAAATCAGCAGTTTCTGAAATACTCAGACCAGCCCGTCTGGCACCAACAACCATGCCACATTCAAAGTCACTTTGAATGACTGAATCACCTTTCTTCCCCATTCTGATACTCGGTTTGAACTGCAACAGATCATCTTGACCATGTCTACATGCCTAAATGCACTGAGTTGCTGCCATGTGATTGGCTGATTAGAAATTTGTGTTAACGAGCCGTTGGACAGGTGTACCTAATAAAGTGGCCAGTGAGCGTATATTTCATACATAAAATGATGTTCATCCAAACCAAAACAAACTCTAATGCTTTAAAAAAAAAGCTCATAAAGAGATTGTAAAACAAATACGAGATGGAGCAGATTAATCCAAATCTTCTGACGAGACATGATTGCATTATATGAAAACATTTACATTTGACATACATACAAACATTAATCAGCATGCAAACATAGAGCACAGCAAATACGGTAAACAGAAAGTCAACCATATCAGAATCAACACAAACCTCAGTTTTCACTAAAAATGCCATCTTTTGCCTTTCAAAGTTGAACAAGTCATACAGGTTTGAAACTCGATAAGGTTGAGCAAATTAGGACAGAATTTTCATTTTTGGGAGAAGTAATGTTTAATTTTATTCTGTCTTTTTTTATTAATGGATTTTAAGAGCATTGGCTTGTCAATAACCATTTCATATGAGCATTTTACTAGTTTCTTTAAAATAAATAACAATTAAATCCACGGGCTCTGTGGTTAGCACTGTCGCCTCACAGCAAGAAGGTTGCTGGCTCCCGGCTGGGTCAGTTGGCATTTCTGTGTGGAGTTTGCATGTTCTCCCCGTGTTGGCATGGGTTTCCTCTGGGTGCACCGGTTTCCCCACAGTCCAAAGACATGTGCTATAGGTGAATTGAACAAGCTAAATTGGCCATAGTGTATGTGTGTGAATGCGAGAGTGTATGGGTGTTTCCCAGTGCTTGGTTGTGGCTGGAAGGATATCCGCTCCGTAAAACATATGCTGGATAAGTTGGCGGTTCATTCCACTGTGGTGGCCCCTGATAAATAAAGGGACTAAGCCAAAGGAAAATGAATAAATGAATTAAATCCACCCAAATACGGTAAAGCTGGACTGCGACATCAGCATTAACACTATGCTAAATCTACAGTATTTCTGCTCATATACAAAGCACTGAAGATAATTCGGTTTATTTTATTATTCACATTTAGAAATGATTCACTTCATAAGTATTTAAGAGCAGTTAACCCACCAGAACCATGAACTTTAGGGTCTTGTTTACTGACAGACACCTTCAGCTATAAGATTTAAAGGGGTGGTCCACTGCAATATCATATTTTAAACTTTAGTTTTTGTGTAAAGTAGCTGTGTGAACATAAACAACATCTTTGTAAGACGCTCAAAGTTCAATGCAAAGGAAGACATTGGCTTTTACAGAGTTAGTTTAGCAAAGCCTACAGCGAATGAAGTTTGGGGGACTACAAAAAATACATCCAGGTTAATGATGTCATTAACCCTTCTGTAGAATCTCCCCTAGTTCAGTGCTGGACTCGGCCAAAACCTTCTTCTCAAAGAAGGAGCAGTTCCAACAATAAAAGAAGACGCTGTGGATTGTGAGCCACAACCAGTAAGTATTTTTATTTGTTAAAATTGAAATCTTTTATTCATAGTTTCTAGCGTTAACAATGTTTCTCTATGCTGCCATTTTACGTGCGTTCTACATTTGAAATAATGGACTTCAGTTCACAAAAGACATGTGAGCGTTTCGTATTACTTACATGTTTATAACCCGAATATATGAAAAATTCATTCATTCATTTTCTTTTCGGCTTAGTCCCTTTATTAATCTGGGGTCGCCACAGCGGAATGAACCGCCAACTTATCCAGCATATGTTTTACGCAGCGGATGCCCTTCCAGCTGCAACCCATCACTGGGAAACTTCCATACAGACTCATTCACACTCATACACTACGGACAATTTAGCCTACCCAATTCACCTATACCGCATGTCTTTGGACTTGTGGGGGAAACCGGAGCGCCCGGAGGAAACCCACGCGAACACAGGGAGAACATGCAAACTCCACACAGAAACGCCAACTGACCCAGCCGAGGCTCGAACCAGCGACCTTCTTGCTGTGAGGCGAACGTGCTAACCACTGCGCCACCGTGACGCCCTATATGAAAAATACTTGTTAAAATTTATTTTAGAAACCAAATGTTGACACTAGATGCCGAATTGCTAGTAAGAGGCATGATGCTTCCTGGTGACGTGGAGCCAATCTGCGAATCAAACACATTAGGTTAACTGAACAATCAAAGCCCATTGAGGGCGGGCCTTCAGAGAAACCAGGAAATATGATAGTCATTTTCACGTTAGCAGAGTAGCAGTATAAAATTAACGTGTTTTTTTTGTTGTTTCTTTTTACAAATAAAGCATGAGCACAGATGGTTTTGCACCCCATAAGCACAATCAAGCCTTAAAACACACTCTGGACCACCCCTTTATCAAATTTCTCTCAAAGATGAGAAAGTGCCATGTGTTAAGTTGGGCAAAACATTCTGCAGCAAATCTTCTTGGGTGAACGAGGCATAATGAGGGTGTTTGTGTAGCGCAGGAGCATTTAATTTCACAGTGAAATACAGCCCGTCTCTGGGGCCACACAGCTCACAGACACTGGCTTTGGTCAACATGGCTTCTGATGAGTCATAACTGAGCAGAGCAATCCGTCTTCATCTCAAGTGTGTGACAAGCACAGAGCAGCAATGAGGATCAAGACACCTCCACTGAAAATGTGTATTTCCTTTTCTTTTTTTTTTTTGAAAATTTTTATTTATAGTAAATACAGTACAATGATTACACTTAAGAGAGTGTACATTTCCCATTGCAAAACATTTTCCTTTTTTACAAACTATAAAGTAACAGAACACAAAAATATATATATATATATATATATATATATATGAAAATAACAGTAACAATAAAATGGTACCATAAATCAACAACTAAATATACATAGGTCAGAGAGGGTCAAATCTTTATTTATTTACTCAACTTTAGTTCAGTTATTATTAACTGTAAATTCCTAATCTAGAGAGAGGATTAAGGGGGGTGGGGGGGTGGGGGGGGTGTGCAATGGATTGTAAATTGAAAAATGTTTTTTCTGCGGATGGGAATTAATTAGTAATATTGTTATATTTCTACAAAGACTGGATGGAGCAACCTAATGTATTCAGTCCACTTTGACCAGATATTTCTAAATGTATTCATTTGGAGTCGAATGGAGAATGTAATTTTTTCCATCACATAAATATTATATACTATTTCTAGCCATTCTTGGGTTGTTGGAGATTCAGGATGTAACCAATGTCTCGTAATTGCTTTTTTTGCTGCGATTATTAAAATATCGAGTAAGTATTTTTCAGATTTACTTATTTGGATATCAGTGCTTCCAAAATAAATAACCATGAATCGTAAGGGTAGTGTAATATTAAGTATGTTTTCTATTACTCCATGTACTTCTACCCAAAATTGTTTTATTACTGGACATTCCCAAAAAATATGCCAGTGATTAGGTTCCTGAGACCCACATTGTCTCCAGCACTTAGTGTCCTTTCCTGTGTGGTATGCTCTTTGTTTTGGCGTGATGAAAAATCTTATTAGACATTTCCAACCAAATTCTCTCCACATATTCGAATTAGTACATTTTGATGTAAATCTACAGATGTCCAACCATTCTTCCTCCGAAATAATGGGATTACCTTCCTTTTCCCATTTTTCTTTAACATATTCTGTTGTGTGGGGTTTATTTGATCTAAATCCTTTATAAAGATTTGTGTATTTCCTTTTCTACATGCACAGGTGTGAAATAAGTCTGGGGCTTGAGTGTCATCTTTTACTTTTACGGGTACAATTTTGTGTATAGCGTGAAATAACACTACACACCTATGCTTCTGTAGTAGTTTTTGTTCTCAAATACTTGTGAATGCCGACTGAGCACATGAAAACCCATGTTTATGGCATCACTGTTTTCATTTTTATAGTTTATAAGGCAATAATAACTGTATTGTTTCCCAAGACTTGCACTATGAAACGCATTTTAAAACGTTTGCATTTTTAGGCTTTACGGTTTTCACTGTCAGGTTCCATTTAAGTTTACTTAAGCATTTTTCTTTTGCATATTTGAATATTTTCACTTGCAGAAGACAACACTATCAAAACAATCGCTGTTCACACAGATCTGTGAAAAAAAACTGCAAGTGCTGTTGGTTTCATTTCATGGCTAAATTTGAGCCGCCTGGTGGCCAATCTTCATTGATTGCACATTCCTCTAGTAAGAGCAGAGTGTGAAGGTTTAATTAGCAGAGTAATAGCACAGTTTTGCATAAAATATTGCAATGCACACAACATTATGAGTGACATATCAGAGTTCAAAAGAGGACAAATTGTTGGTGTGCGTCTTGCCTCTGTGACCAAGACAGCAAGTCTTTGTGATTTATCAAAAGCCACGGTATCCAGGGTAATGTCAGCATACCACCAAGAAGGATGAACCACATCCAACAGAAGTAACTGTGGACGCAAGAGAAAGCTGTCTGAAAGGGATGTCCGGATGCTAACCCAGATTGTATTCAACAAGCATAAAACCACAGCTGCCCAAATCATTGCAGAATTAAATGTGCACCTCAACTCTCCTGTTTCCACCCAAACTGTTCATCAGGAACTCCAGAGGGTCAATAGACATAGCCAGGTTGCTATAGCCAAACCTTTGGTCACTCATGCCAATGCCAAACATCAGTTTCAATGGTTCTAGCAGTGAAAATCTTGCGCTGTGGACAATGTGAAACACGCATTGTTTCTGATGAGTCCACCATCACTGTATTTCCGACATCCGGGAAAATTACAGTGTGAAGAAGCCCCAAAGAAGCATACCATCCAGACTTCCATGCCCAGAGTGAAGCATAGGGGGTGGATCAGTGATGGCTTGGGCTGCGATATCATGGCATTGCCTAGGCCCAATACTTGTGCTAGATGGGCACGTCTACTGTCAAGGACTACTGAACCATTCTGGAGGACCATGCGCACCCAAAGGTTCAGACATCCTGAAGGTGTTGCTGTATATCAGGATGATAATGCACAAATACACACAGCAAGACTGGTGACAGAGTGGTTTGATGAACATGAAAGTGAAGTTGAACATCTCCCATGCCCTGCAGTTACCAGATCTAAATATTATTGAGCCACTTTGGGTGTTTTAGAGGAGCGAGACAGAAAACATTTACCTCCACCAGCATCACGTAGTGACCTGGCCACTATTCTGCAAGATAAACGGCTTAAAATCCCTCTGGCCACTGTGTAGGACTTGTATCTGTCATTGCAGAGACAAACTGATGCTGTATAGGCTGCAAAAAGGACCATACTAAAGAATTATTTTGGTCTAAAATCAGGCAATTCAGTTTCATTGTCCAACCCTTGTATAAACACTTTATACACATGTGCATAAAGTCAACATTTTCTGTTTGTTTACTCAGAGATTATAATAGTATAAACATCAAAAACATGTTTCCCAGGCCCCAGAATGACATGTAAATGAATGACCAAAATGCATAAAAAAACAAAACAACCGTTACAAGCTTAAACGTAAAAGTTCCTTATTATAGGCAATGGAACCTTTTCATTCTTCAAAAGCTTCAAGGGATGGAAAGCTGGAAACCTCTAAACATTGACCTCCATAGTATTTCTTTTTCCTAAAGTCAAGGGTTACAGGTTTTCAGCTTTCTTCAAAATATGTTCTTTAGTGTTTTCAGATTAACAAAACTCATAAAGGTTTGGAACCACTTGAGGGTGAGTAAATTTGTATTTTTGGATGAACTATCCCTTTAAGGGTGGGAAATTTATTTGAACATGTTTCTTACAAGAAATTAATTAAGGTTATTTGGGAACCCAAAGGTGTTATTTTATGCCACTGTTTAAAAAAACACCCCTTTGGAACAATTCGTTTTAAGAGTAGAGATGCAAACGGTGTTATGCAAATGCAACATCAGAATAAATGGTAACTAATTTATTGTTCATTTTTGGTGCAGTATAAACTGCCTAAATGAATCCAAACCTTTCTGCAAACCCTTCTGACAAATTAGATAATAGATTCCTTCATTCGCAAATCTGGCATTTAGTTCTGATTCTAAACAGATGATTAAAAACATAAAATGCTATCAGGGAAAATGATTTTCGGGTCAATATAATCTCCACTGACAGACAATGATTCATTGAATTTTACAGCGGTGTTTTTTATGGAGTTCTTACCTCAGTAAAAGCCGCGAAGCCCGTGCTCGGAAGGGAACCAAACTAAATAGTATGATTTTGGGCAGAAATCTCCCTTTAACTACATTTTCCCCCCGCTCGTTTCTACTTGAGGCTGTCGTTGATTTTGAGTTGAAATCTGTTTGCACTGGTGAGTGAGAGCAAGCACAAGTGCCGCAGAAGCAGGCCGGCGACGGGGCGAACAGTCGGCATGACACTCATCACCCAGCCCGCGATTGATGCTCTGCTCTCGGCCTCAATGTCACGCACGACACATCCGTCTCCGGGGGAAGCAGGAGGTGTGAGCGCGCCTGACAGTTTTAAACCCCCTCAGCCGAGGAGAAGGACATCGACGCCGCATCTGACCGCGTCCCTCCTCCTGCCGGTGTCACCGGCGCGGGACACTGTGATCAATCACGGAACCAAGACGACGAGGCACCGGGTCGTCTAGGCGACCGCAGATCGCTCTTTATCGGAAAGCAGCAGCGACAGGCGGTCCGGCTAACTCCAGCTGGAAATGACATGTTTATTGGCTCCGAATGAGGATCAGCTGGCCAGAGGCTGACATTTGAAGAAAACAGTAGTTTTTAGACTCTCTGGCTGGGTGGTTTCCA